>CM064493.1:13417758-13784613 GCA_032716605.1 Paralithodes platypus | reverse complement strand
AATTATAAGGCTTCGAACTATCTCAATCAACCCTTTTAATCTACCACAGATCCTTTCTAAGTTGTCTATAATCGTCTACATATTGCTAGAGTAAAAATATAACATACGTCGACGGTACAGAAGGGGTTGATGGATGTAATTGTTCACATTTTCAGTGTAGTGGCAAATACTTTGGAGTGGCTTTTTGCATATCAATTGTGTACTCATAAATCATTGGTATTCATAAATGACTATGGCTGATATGGTGATAGCAAACAAGTTACATGAGTTTCTACAGGACTCTACACGAGAACACGTGTACACACATTCGCAGCAAGGGAGAGGACCACTGTCAATTAACAGACGACATAAAGGTATTTTTCCCTGCGATGTAGGGAGGAGCTATGCGCTAACCTGCCATCTAGTGGCATGGGTTTCATCCAAATTTGTAAATAAGGGCCACTACTATTAACATGGCTGGATTTTTCCCAAGACTCCTCTCTCCTATTCTTACTCTATGCTGTACAGTACGGACAATCAGGAGAGGGGTACACAAAAGCAAGTGGCTTAGAGGAGCCTTTCATAAGGGTCGGGGGCGGTGCGGTGCGGTAAATAGATTAACAAGTTACCAGGTGAGTCTGTCTTGCTTCAGGGGCAACAGGTACCCAGCAGCAGCACACAGCAGAGGTGGGCCGGGAGTTGTGGAGGGAATAGAGTTAGCGTAATGAGGTTAATATGCTGGGAAGGAAAGGGACGTGGAAGGGAGGGAGGGAGATTGAAGACGATGGTAGGAAAGGAATACAGATAGACAGATATAGAGGGAGAGAAGAGTAATATCCGAGTTAAAATGTAATTGTGGTTTATGTTAGTTGTGGTCCATAAAATCGTATTAAATTTTAGGCCAAAATCAGAGGTAAACGATTCGTCATCTTGGTGAAGGGGTTTATGACATTTCCGACGAATTGGAACCACAAACAAATAACGGAAACAATTTGAAAAAGCGATGCGTAAAAAAACCCAAAACTAATAATTAATTTTGTTTCGCATTCAAGAAAATGGTTCTGGGTTAGGAGATAATAGCACTGAGATATGCATAATGGACGTGAACATTATATTTGTTAAGTGTACAACTACTACTTCGCATTTAAATGCATTGTTTTGATTAGACTCTTGGGAAGCTGATAGCAAAAATATAATGGTAACGCCCAAGAATGCTTAACTTGTAAAAATAATATATATTAACGCCCTTCACCCTCTTTGACGTACGGTTCATCATATTCTGGGTTTAACCATGTTGACGATTTTCCTAAGTGTTATAACTTTAGGTATACGACTGAAAGGGTAAGTACGATCATACATACAACTCTCTTAGTAAACAGGTCATTCTTGAACTGCATAAAATCATATGTTTTTTGCCACTGACTTTATAGATTGCCAGCCCACCGTTGATTCTTTTAAACTTCGCCTATGACAAAATATCTTGGCATCAAAAACCCGCGACTGAACTGCTGTTTTTGTAAATGAAAAACTTTATTTTATTCTCCCCTCAGATTCATCAACAATTATTGAGTTTATATATTGCTAAGACGTTACTCTCTTTTTCCCAGATATACGAAAGATCATTATAACTGTGTTATGTTACTAACCCATCTGTCCCCTACTAACTTGCTAGTCCTGCAACGGACATTAGTTCCAGGGCAGTGGTTTCCTTTCCAATTTTCCCTTACCCACTCTAAACCACTGGACATTTGATCCGCAGTGTTTTGGAGGACAAGCAGCCTAGAGGGGTGACTAGAACTGTTGCTGTTTGATTTCCTGTGTACAATCAAAGGTAAAAAGGTGTCATGGTGCTGAAGGGGTTAATGATGTGAATTATTATTAACCTGATGGATGGCAGTAGGCTAGAAAGGAGAAAATGAAACAAGATTATTATTCAATGTACAGTTATGCACAAATATGGAATTAGTAATAATATGAAATCATTACAATTTCTTGTTAGCCCTTTGAAAAGTGCGACGTATTTTGACAGTTTATTCTGGCTATCATTAGACGATTATGTACAGTTTAGGAAGGATCTGTGGGAACGATAAGAATAAAAACTATCTCAATTCACCCTCTGACTTACATATACCCTTCCTACTAGGAATAAAATCGTATAATAATAGGTAGAAACCATAAAAGCCCCCATACATAATTGGATCTTCGAAAGGTTAACGCGAGCTTCAATATATAAGTTGCGTAACTACAATATACGTCAATCTGAATACAGTATTGTGAAATGGTTGATTGTTGATGGTAGGGAATGGTGATCAACGTAAAGATGAATGTGGATAGTATGTGGATAGTATGTGACTTAATACAGCATGATTTCATAGGCAGGAGTCATCTTGTTAAATTAATTCATTATAGTTAAACAAACAACCGAATTACCATATCATAGTGGTTATGAAGGCCATCACCCCATTGTTGAGTTTGCCCCACAGCTTAGTGTGTCATGGGAGGAGTTGCCAGCAATGACATCTTTGAAAAGGCATCAATGGTTAATACACAATCTTTAAATAATCCGGTTAATTGTAAAATATATAAGGTTTATGTACAAACACGTATTTTGAACAACTCATTCACGAGGAACGTTATAATGCTTTATGAAAAATATATGTTTAGTTTCGATGTTCACTATACATCGGTATTATGATAATAATCATTAATTTATAATTTCAACATCCAGATGATTAAAATCAGGTTCGTAGTGATTTGTTGAACTTTTGGGATTAACAAATCTATATCGTTGCATCAGTAATCCGTCATTGTGATTTATGGATAGCTGGACATATATATAAGCACCTTTTATTAACATGAAAGTTATTTGTGTGTTAGAGTGTAACTGTATATCATGCAGTGTACGGAATGGTTTTGGTACATGACAAGCAGCAAATTATTGTCCATGCATTATTAAATACTCCAATTAAAGCACGAAGGACCCACCGTATATTACTGTCCATATATTATTAACCCTTTGAAGATTGTGACGCATTTTGACTTCTATTCTGGCTATCATTAGAAGCCTTTATATAGATTAAGATGGACCTGTTGGAATTATAAGGGTAAGGACTATCTCAATTAACCCTCTGACCTCCATATACCCTTCCTAATCTGAATACAATCGTCTAATAATAAGGAAATGTGTATTGGATCTTGAAAGGATTAAATACCCGAGCAAAATCCCACCAAGAACCCACCGTATAAGACACGCATTTAGAACTATGTGTCCGCCCTCTGTTGTTCATCTTTGGTAGTTCCCTCTTCTCGTAGATCTCTTCCAAGCAATCTGTCTTTCCTCCTCCTCTAAACATCTCCCTGCCCTCGCCATAAGTTCAGTCATAACTCTCACTCACTCCTCCGTGTTCCTCTTATCTCCTACACTCTTCATATTTATTTATACTCTTCCTCTATAGTCATAGTTCAGTCGTAAATCTCACTCACTCATCTTTATTCTTAATTCGGCCATTCCCCTTCTCCCTCATGCTTAGCCCCATTAGTTTTTAGACTTTAAGACGATCGGCCCATTAGTCAGGCAACTTCCAAATTTACTTCCAAATTCACTTCCAAAATTACAGGCTCGCTATCGCTCGCCAGGAAAAAAATCGACACCTAAATGGCACAAAAGGTAATGATACTGACAACAAATGGGGCGAAATAGCTTAAAATTGCCTGACTAATGGGCCGATCGTCTTAAAGTCTAAAAACTAATGGGGCTAAGCATGAGGGAGAAGGGGGATGGCCGAATTAAGAATAAAGATGAGTGAGTGAGATTTACGACTGTTTAATTTTTAAATTTTGTTTCTAATCGGGCTCTGTCTCGAGTCGGCCACCCCTAGCTATGGAGTATGTGTCGGAGTCTATACATACATACATACATACATACATAAATAGATACATAGATACATACATACATACACAATACCAGGTAAGGACTTTGGATAAAGTCTACAGGCCCCAATATCATCGTCACTTGTAGTTAACATGTACACCACCAGCAACTGCAAAATACTGCTGCGTTGGTTGGTTTTTCTTTTTGTTATTCTGTTTTGTATGTGTGCCGGTTTGCAGATGACTAAAAACCTAATATATGCAATTTGACAAAACTTAGTCATTACTTTAACTCTTCCCTTCACATCATCTCAGGGCAAAATTAATCTAAAATTATATCGTAAATCTTGTAAAGGAAATAAATCCAAAGCTCAACTAGAACACCAGATAATCAGAGTGATTGGTTCCTACATTTACCTAGTGGTGTACCTCAAGGATCAGTGCTGGGGCCAGTTATTTTCCTAATTTACATTAATGACATAGATGAGAGTCTCACCTGTACAATCTCAAAGTTTGAAGATGACACAAAACTCGCAAATACAATACTGACAAATGAACATGATGAAGATATGCAAAAACAATCTAAACAAGCTTTCACAATGGGCTAAAATCTGGCAAATGTGTTTCAATGAAGATAAGTGTAAAGTACTTCATATCGGATACCGCAATGAAAAAGCAGATTTTTTTTTCTTTTTTCTATAATTCCCCTACTCCCTCTCGGGCATAGGCTGAGAGCCTGTACATTCAACACGGTGAAGCCCGTGAGGTCTTGTTCCAGTCTGGGGAGTGAGACATGTGAAGCATCCATCATGGCTCGAAGCAGCTCCATCTCTGAAGCGGCTGGTTGCTTCGCTCAAGTGATTCACCGTCTCACCCCCCCAGACTCAGACCCTCACTCTCAGAACGCCACCTATTGAGCAGTGAACTCACTAGGCATTGTCCCCCTGTAACATATTTTGATATGGGAATATTCATACAATGTTATTTAATCAGGGAACAATGAGGGTATTTTTTTTGGCATTTCGGTGGGCTTTGTGGTAATGCACTGATACTAGGTACAGCACAAATTCACTCCCAATAATATCTTCCCATAGACATATCGGGATTTGAACCCGGGTCCATTGGATTACCCATCCAGTGGCATGACCACTCCACCACAACCTCCCCTACTACTCGACTACTCGATGAATGGCACCCAGCTAAAGAGTGTAGACAGAGAAACCGATTTAGGAGTAACAATATCATTCAAAGTTTGCTTAGACAAGCACCTTGCCCTGAACCCAAGGTTGACTGAATTTGTAATTGAATAAATATTTTCTTTATTAG
Source organism: Paralithodes platypus (assembly GCA_032716605.1). Taxonomy (NCBI): domain Eukaryota; kingdom Metazoa; phylum Arthropoda; class Malacostraca; order Decapoda; family Lithodidae; genus Paralithodes; species Paralithodes platypus. The sequence continues at coordinate 13,779,438 of CM064493.1, read as the reverse complement.
TGTTTGTTCAATAACCTAATAGATCTTAATATCATATCCCCTGCCATGAACTAAGCCCCATGGCAGCACTTCCTTCTCGTGTTTTTCCCACATTCTCTCCGAAATACTGTTGCAACACTTGGAACAGCAGTGTTTTGGAGGGCATATAACCTCGAGAGGTTGCATGACCTGTTGTTGCTTGTTTTCCTTTGTACTCAATTGTCCCTCCTTAGAGAGCGGCACCCTCCTAGTATTTACTCCCTGGGCTCACAGATTACACGAACAAATTTCTTACTCTCCTTGATGCTGCCTCCACAATCTGACCAACAGTTAATGGAAGGGAATAATACCGTTGGTCGCAACAAATTACAGTATTCGAAACTGCTGTCCCAAAGAAGAATGTTGTTACGTTAAAATAACTTTTTACAATATATATATATATATATATATATATATATATATATATATATATATATATATATATAATATATATAATGGATTGGGTGGAGGAGAAAACGCAGGAAGAGCTATGCATCTTTATTCTCTAACGTTTCAGGTTATGTACCCATCTTCAGAGAGACACAGATTTTTAGAAAACTCACAGAATATATACAAAGTCAGAAAATTCATTGTTGGCATCCTAGAATAGTGCTGCCATTTTTATTGCGATATTTTAAAACTTTTGAATATAACAATAATCAGATTAGCCTGCCCTCTGGGACGGGGATATTCTTTACCTCTTTCTCTAATTACCTTTTTATCCCTTTCGGTACCAGCAACGGACTTGTATTTATTTCACTATTGGGAACAGGAAAGGTTTGGAAAAAAATAAAAATAATATATATATATTCTCTTTTAAACAGACGAGGTTAAAAGCAATAGCAGTTTCAGCATTCAGGATTTTATTGTTACAGCTTTCATCAGTTCTAACAATTTTCCTCTGGGGTTCAGAGATGAAGGTACAAAAGGTTAGCAAAATTCATGGTGGATCCATCATTGCACAAGTAAAACATCTTGCATCTTCAGGGAATGGAGAGGTAATGATTAGAATAGGGACAATGCATCTTATTTATACAAAATTCGAGGATCAAGTAGAGGGAGGTGGGCGGAGCTACTGGGTGTGTGGTGGCTGTTCATTGGTGGAAGGCAGTCTATTCGCGAGACGGGCACTAAATCTTATCGGTGGTTGGTTGTTGGCTGTGGGTGGCTGTGATTGGTTGGTTTGGTCGGTGTTGTGCGGAGCGGGGAAGGGTAAGGGAGGGGGGCGGGGGGGGAGAGGAGGGGGGGCAGCATGCCTGTAGTGCTTGCCTGAAGGAAGAATTTGAAGGTCTTGTGTTTGGTTGTTGATGCTGGGGTTGAGTTATTGGATGTATAGAGCTTCTAAAATAGCTAGTCTTCTGGGGTCTGATTCTTTGTCGAGTATGGTGGTTTGTTTGTCTAGGTCGGCGCGAGTTAGGGCATATGGTAGGGCTTGATAGTGATCTTTTATAGTGCCAGATCCAAGGTGGAGGGTTAGTCGACGGGAAAGACGAGTCTGAGTCATTCACACATAGGATAGGGGTCCTCAGTCCCCAGAGGTGCAAATATGCTGGTATATCACATGATCGTCTTTCGGTTGGTTGGTGGAAATGGGGCGGTTACGGAGGACAAGGTTGGAGGTCTTAGGAGATTTGTAGTAAATAATGAGTTTGATTTTATTGTCAGGGTTGGTGGGGAGGACGTTTTTGTTAATTATTTCTTTCATAATGGATTCGTCTGTTGTGTGGTCGGAAGACATGTAGTTTCTGTAGAAAAATGTAATGTCATTGGCCGGGTTGGTGCTAGGGGGGTCTTGTTTGTATCATTTTTCTAGGTGGTGGTTGATGGCATTGGTGACGCCAGTGTTGGAAAACCCATTGTTGACTAGTACCTGGGTGAGCCTTTCCAGTTCATTGTGTGTGTCATTCCAGGAGGTGCAATGGGTGAGGGCTCTCCGGACATAGGCGGCGATGGTGGACTGTAGGTATCGTTTAGGGCATTCACTTTCCCCATTAAGACATCTGGCCATTGTTAGTAGGTTTGGTGTACACGGTAGTTTTGAAGCAGTGGTCGTGGAGGGAGACAAGGAGGTCGAGGAAGGGTAGATGTCCATCGGTGGTTTCTTCGTATGTGAAGTTGAGTCCGGAGGCGGCCATGAAGCGCTGCTGGAGGTCCTTGAGTTCGCTCAGGTCCTTCACCCGCACGAAGATATCATCGATGTACCTGCAGTAGACAGTGGGCCGGTGGGCAGCCAGGAGTTCATCTTCGATAGTTCCCATGAAGAAATTGGCAAACAGGAACCCCAGGGGGCTTCCCATCGCTACACCGTCGATTTGCTGGTACATATTCCCGCGGGGGCAGAGGAAAGGGGACTCCTTGGTACATAGTTCCAAGAGCGTCTTCAGGGCCGTCTCCGGGATGTCAAGGGGGGGCATATTAGGGCAGTGGTAAACTCGACGTAGGATCAAATCTATGGTCTTGTCAACGGGCACGTTGGTAAACAAACTCTCTACGTCGAGGGAGGCGATGATGTGGTCGTTAGCTGGGGGGGCATCTCGTAGAATTTCTAGGAAGTCATAAGCAGAGTTGAGGTTGTATTGACGTGGAACAAAAGAGGTGAGAAGTTTGTTCAGGGCCTTGGCGGTCTGGTAGGTAGCAGTAGGGATCTGTGATATGATGGGGCGGAGGGGGTTCCCGGGTTGTGGGTTTTTATAGTACAGAACCATAACCTGGGGTGAATTCGCCGATGAGTTTCTTCAGGTGTACGCCACTGGCTTTGGCGTTGATAGCAGTGATGGTGGTGTTGGCTTTCCTTTTTATTTCGTCAGTAGGTTTGCGAGTGATCATTTTGAATTTGTTCTTATCACTAAGAATGTCGTCCATTTTCCGTAGGTATTCTTCTTTTCCGTGTATCACAAGGCAGGAGGCCTTATCAGCTCGTCGGATGATGATGTTGGGGTTCTCTTTTAGTTGTTTAGAGGCTTTGAAGTGGTGTTTGTTGAGGAGCTTGCTTTGGTGGGATCCCCTGGTTTTGGCGGCTTTTGCTAGTAGGGTGGGTTGTAGGGCTGGGGGTGTGGTGATCTTGCCGTCTTTCTGGAGTCGTGGGATGTCATCTAGTCGGACTTCAATTTCAAGGCGTTTGCGGTGGGGTCCCGGCTTGGAAATGTAGTGGCAATGTAAGCCTTGTTCAGGAGGTCTTCTTGGTCCGGCGTTAGGGTGGTGTTTGGTGAGGTTAATATATCCTTTTGTTGGCTTGGGAAGTTTTATGTTTCCACCGTATATACGGGAGAGTTTTTGGATGGTAGTGTTCTCTGTTTGTCGTCTGTGTTGTTCGTTGAGTTGTTGGAGTTTTTGGTTGATTTCTGTTTTGATGTGGTTAGGGGTGGTTTCTTCTTCATTCCATTTCTGTAGCAGGGGGTCACGTTCATATCGGAGGATTGGTGGTGGTCTCTCGTTTCTCAGCTAATTCTTCTCGTATCAGTTCTTCACAAAACTGGCGGGTGCTAGTACGATGTCTGGCATTCTCGTTGTGGAGTTTTATGTTAGTATAGCCAGGTAATAGATTCTCTTTTAAACAGACGAGGTTAAAAGCAATAGCAGTTTCAGCATTCAGGATTTTATTGTTACAGCTTTCAATAGTTCTACCAATTTTCCTCTGGCGTGCAGAGATGAGGTACAAAAGGCTAGCAAAATTCATGGTGGATCCGACGTTTCACAAGTAAACATCTTGCATCTTCAGGGAATGGAGAGGTAATGATTAGAATAGGGACAATGCATCTTATTTATACAAAATTCGGGATCAAGTAGAGGGAGGTGGGCGGCGCTACTGGGTGTGTGGTGGCTGTTCATTGGTGGAAGGCAGTCTATTCGCGAGACGGGCACTAAATCTTATCGGTGGTTGGTTGTTGGCTGTGGGTGGCTGTGATTGGTTGGTGTTGTCAGTTGTGTGCTGAGCGTGGAAGCGTAAGGGAGGGGGGCACGGGGCGAGAGGAGGGGGGGCAGCATGCCTGTAGCGCTTGCCTGAAGGAAGAATTTGAATGTCTTGTGTTTGGTTGTTGATGCTGGGGTTGAGTGTTTGGATGTATAGAGCTTCTAAAATAGCTAGTCTTCTGGGGTCTGATTCTTTGTCGAGTATGGTGGTTTGTTTGTCTAGGTCGGCGCAAGTTAGGGCAAGATGGTGGGGGGCTTGATAGTGATCTTTTATAGCGCCAGATTGAAGGTGGGAGGGTTAGTCGACGGGAAAGGCGAGTCTGTGTCATTCCAACATAGGATAGGGGTCCACAGTCCCCAGAGGTGCAAATATGCTGGTATATCACATGATAATCTTTCCGGTTGGTTGGTGGAAATGGGGCGGGTTACGGAGGACAAGTTTGGAGGTCTTAGGAGATTTGTAGTAAATAATGAGTTTGATTTTTATTGTCAGGGTTGGTGGGGAGGACGTTTTTGTTAAATTATTTCTTTCATAATGGATTCGTCTGTTGTGTGGTCGGAAGACATGTAGTTTCTGTAGAAAAATGTAATGTCAATGGACGGCTTGTGCTAGGGGGGTCTTGTTTTGTACCATTTTTCTAGGTGGTGGTTTGATGGCATTGGTGACGTCAGTGTTGGAATACCCATTGTTGACTAGGACCTGGGTGAGCCTTTCCAGTTCATTGTGTGTGTCATTCCAGGTGGTGCAATGGGTGAGGGCTCTCCGGACATAGGCGGCGATGGTGGACTGTAGGTATCGTTTAGGGCATTCACTTTCCCCATTAAGACATTGGCCATTGTTAGTAGGTTTGGTGTACACGGTAGTTTTGAAGCCGTGGTCGTGGAGGGAGGACAAGGAGGTCGAGGAAGGGTAGATGTCCATCGGTGGTTTCTTCGTATGTGAAGTTGAGTCCGGAGGCGGCCATGAAGCGCTGCTGGAGGTCCCTGAGTTCGCCCAGGTCCTTCACCCGCACGAAGATATCATCGATGTACCTGCAGTAGACAGTGGGCCGGTGGGCAGCCAGATGTTCAACTTCGATAGTTCCCATGAAGAAATTGGCGAACAGGAACCCCAGGGGGCTTCCCATCGCTACACCGTCGATTTGCTGGTACATATTCCCGCGGGGGCAGAGGAAAGGAGACTCCTTGGTACATAGTTCCAAGAGCGTCTTCAGGGCCTTCTCCGGGATGTCAAGGGGGGGCGTATTAGGGCAGTGGTAAACTCGACGTAGGATAAAATCTATGGTCTTGTCAACGGGCACGTTGGTAAACAAACTCTCTACGTCGAGGGAGGCGATGATGTGGTCGTTAGCTGGGGGGGCATCTCGTAGAATTTCTAGGTAGGCATAAGCAGAGTTGAGGTTGTTTGCCGTGGAACAAAAGAGGTGAGAAGTTTGTTCAGGGCCTTGGCGGTCTGGTAGGTAGCAGTAGGGATCTGTGATATGATGGGGCGGAGGGGGTTCCCGGGTTTGTGGGTTTTTATAGTACCGTAACCATAACCTGGGGTGAATTCGCCGATGAGTTTCTTCAGGTGTACGCCACTGGCTTTGGCGTTGATAGCAGTGATGGTGGTGTTGGCTTTCCTTTTTATTTCGTCAGTAGGGTTGCTGAAGATGAAAGATGTTTACTTGTGAAACGTTGGATCCACCATGAATTTTGCAAACCTTTTGTACCTCATCTCTGAACCCCAGAGGAAAAATTGTTAGAACTATTGCAAGCTGTAACAATAAAATCCTGAATGCTGAGACTGCTATTGCCTTTAACCTCGTCTGTTTAAAAGAGAACCTATTCCCGGGCTATACTAACATAAAACTCCACAACGAGAATGCCTGACATCGTACTAGCACCCGCCAGTTTCATGAAGTGATACGAGAAGAATTATCTGAGAAACGAGAGACCACCACCAATCTCCGATTTGAACGTGACTCCCTGCTACAGAAATGGGATGAAGAAGAAACTACCCCTAACCACATCAAAACAGAAATCAACCAAAAACTCCAACTCTACGAACAACACCGACGACAAACAGAGAACACTACCATCCAAAAACTCTCCCGTCTATATGGTGGAAACTTCCCCAAGCCAACAAAAGGATATATTAAACTCACCAACACCACCCTAACGCCGGACCAAGAAGACTTCCTGAACAAAGGCTTAAATTGCCACTAAATTTCCAAGCCGGGACCCCACCGAAAACGCCTTGAAATTGAAGTCCTACTGGATGACATCTTACGACTCCAGAAAGACGGCAAGATCACCACCACCCCAGCCCTACAACCCACCCTACTAGCAGAAGCCGCCAAAACCAGGGGATCCCGCCAAAGCAAGCTCCTCAACAAACACCACTTAAAAGCCGCTAACCAACTAAAAGAGAACCCCAACATCATCATCCGACGAGCTGATAAGGCCTGCCTTGTGATACACGGAAAAAGAAGAATACCTACGGAAATTGGACGACATTCTTAGTGCTCAGAACAATTCAAAAGGATCACTCGCAACCCTACTGACGAAATAAATGGAAAGCCAACACCACCATCACTGCTATCAACGCCAAAGCCGTGGCGGACACCTGAAGAAACTCATCGGCGAATTCACCCCAGGTTATGCTTACGGTACTATAAAAACCCGCAAACCCGGGAACCCCCTCCGCCCCATCATATCACAGATCCCTACTGCTACCTACCAGACCGCCAAGGCCCTGAACAAACTCCTCACCCCTTTTGTTCCACGGCAATACAACCTCAACTCTGCTTATGACTTCCTAGAAATTCTACGAGATGCCCCCCCAGCTAACGACCACATCATCGCCTCCCTCGACATAGAGAGTTTGTTTACCAACGTGCCCGTTGACAAGACCATAGATTTTATCCTACGTCGAGTTTACCACTGCCCTAATACGCCCCCCCTTGACATCCCGGAGAAGGCCCTGAAGACGCTCTTGGGACTATGTACCAAGGAGTCCCCTTTCCTCTGCCCCCGCGGGAATATGTACCAGCAAATCGACGGTGTAGCGATGGGAAGCCCCCTGGGGGTCCTGTTCGCCAATTTATTAATGGGAACTATCGAAGAGGAACTCCTGGCTGCCCACCGGCCCACTGTCTACTGCAGGTACATCGATGATATCTTCGTGCGGGTGAAGGACCTGGGCGAACTCAGGGACCTCCAGCAGCGCTTCATGGCCGCCTCCGGACTCAACTTCACATACGAAGAAACCACCGATGGACATCTACCCTTCCTCGACCTCCTTGTCTCCCTCCACGACCACGGCTTCAAAACTACCGTGTACACCAAACCTACTAACAATGGCCAATGTCTTAACCTCTCCGCGGCGCACAGGGGTTTTTCTACAGGGTAAGACTGTGCGCACCTATGATGATTTTGGGACCCATTGCCAATTTCGATAAAAAGTACATCATCGTGTAGGGAATGTTTGCGTGCATCAGCCCATATATATTTGACCCCCCAAAAAATGTCTGGGGGGGATGGGGAAACGGTCCGTAGTTGAAAAATGTGGAGCGAATGGCACCGCGCTGCTAGATTGTCATCGAGCGGCGAGATTTCCCTGCCGAATTTTCACGCGCCCAGGGGATAGAAGGAGAGGGAGGAGGGGGTGGGTTACCGCGTATTATCACGTATATCTCCTTTTTTGAGCCCTTTTAGGCTATGTAGAGTATGTATACGTGTGTAGGCCACCCATATAACAATGAATATGCCTCATAGTGACCAAAAATTGCAATATATAAGGGAATTATAAGAGAATTTTTAGGCGGGAATGAAGATGTGTTGGAGGTTTGGCGGCAATTTATGAGCTGAGAGTGTGGTTTACGCCATACATATCACTTATATCTTGTACGTAGAGCACTGTCATGCTATAATACAGACTTGTACATATGTATACGTGCCATATATCAAAATATATACCGCATATAGACCAATTCATGCGATATTTACGCACATTATCAATGAGTTTCTATGCGTGAACCAAGGTGTGAGTGAGTTGTGCTGGGAATGAAAGGGGGAGAGGGTGTGTTACGCCATAAATATTCGTAAATCTTGTATTTAGAGCACTGTCATGCTATAGTAAAGACATGTACGTATGTAGGCGTCCCATATAACAAGGAATATACCGCATATAGCCCAATTGATGCGATATTTACGCAAATTGTGAATGTTATTCTAGCAGACGGAAGCCTGAAAGGGTGGGTGGGGGTGGCTGGGTAGGAGGGAGGCTAGCAGGGAGGGAGTGAGTGAGTGAGTGAGTGAGTGAGTGAGTCGTGGAGAGAAGGAAGGCAGGCAGATCTCTAGATAGATAGCCAGCTGTGTGACAATTGTGGAGGCGCCCGAGGCGTATTGATGTCTTGGGATTTTGAACCTTATGTCTACCAGGTGTCTGGTGTTTGTTGCCACCAAGAGTTTTACAATAACATGAGTCAGGAATGGAGAGAGAGAGAGAGAGAGAGAGAGAGAGAGAGAGAGAGAGAGAGAGAGAGAGAGAGAGAGAGAGAGAAACTGAGACATGCGTATGTCGTACGTATAAATGGACTTCAGAATTGCATTTTTATGCAAGCAGACATTGCATTTTAGACACATGTGAAGTACCACAGAAACATGTAGGCCATTGACTGTAAATAAAGTACTATATTATAGACCACCAGCGACGGTGGTCAGTAAACACAGGCAGATTGCCTTTTGTGATAGAGGGCTAAATATAGACTGGTGTCTCCTTACACTTGCGAAAGGGTAGATTGCCACCAGAGAAACGTATACTTACTTATTTCCAAGTAATATGCAATATAAATGTATATTCGAGACCTACTGCAATTATTTATATGACAGCCATGACTATGTATAATCCAATATACGTGCGTAGGCGATACATAAGAAAGCTGGTTGAGCAATTTTCGACACCCACACAGTTATTATTAATTTTTATTTACAATATTATACAATACAAATGTATTTGTGAAGAGTATTTTATCCATTATTGTATTTATACAAATGTTGTTCCCAGACAGAGCTGCTATTGCTGGTGTAGCTGGGGCATAAAGGAGCGGCAAGGGTCACCGCTTGATGTGTGAAAATGAGTGGAGTCACACTGAGAGGGGCAATTTTGCTGAGTGTTTGGGCAATTTTTGACAGAATAAAGTTATATAATTACTAATTTTTGACAGAGACAAACTTTTATAAACCTTGGCATGATATAATTGATAATCCCATCAATTTACAAACGTAAATTGGTGGGATAATTCATTTTTTTTGTATATTGTCATTTCGATTGTAAACACAAAGTTTTGAGTGATATTTGGTATGAGCTCCTGTGGCATGGTTGGTAAGGTCGCGGACTGGAAAACTCAAAGTGTGGTAGGGTTGTGTGATCGAATCCAGGAGGGGGTTATGGGGAAGGTTTTATATTGTCTAGAACATTTTTGATAAAAAAAAATGTTTACAAGATCATGCCATTGTATTCAAACAATATGAAATATTCATAGAATATATCATATTGTAAAAATACAATGACATGACCTCGTTTTTTTTTTATTTTTTTATTTAATTATCTTAGTAGGTTTGACAGGATTTATTGAAACATATTTATTTTTGTACAATTCATTTGAGGTAAGAAAATAATTATATACACATTACTTTGGCTAATAACAAACATATATATTGATATACTAAAAAAATAAGGCATATTACATGTAAATCTTTGAAACTTATAAACTAAATAATGAAACATACAATTATATAATGTAAAAGCTATATCACAGGGACATATTTGGAACTTATACATTATATAATATATATGTTACATTATGAGGTAGCGTGATCAATTAGGTCAGGTCAGGTAAGGTAGGGCGCGAGTCCAGGACAGGGCGGGGCAGGGGGCAAGTCCAGGGCAGGGCACGGGGCGAGTCCAGGGCAGGGCAGGGCAGGGCGACACTCAATAATTCTTGAAGGTGTGGTAGTCCCTGAAGCAGTCACCCAGGCAGAGTGGAACTTTGCACTCGGCGCACATTGAGGTGACTCTTTTGGTGACATGGGGTTTCCTGACACTGGTGCTGCAGACGGTGCACTGCGCCTGCCTGCGACGAGTGCCAAGCATCTCAGTGTTGATTGGGTAGTGTCTTTCGACACCCAGCTGGATGCGGTCAGGAACGTGATCCCCACGCCATGCCGTACGTCTGTGAGTGGTGGTGCCATACTTCTCCAGGAGTTGGTATGAGACGTTGTAGACGAACTCCCGGAATTTCAGCTTCTGGTTTGGGGCCATATCCTTTTTCACCAACCACAAGTTGTAGGCGTTCAGCATCGTGATATCAACTAGGTGGAGGAAGAGCTTGTGATACCACTTCACAGTCTTCCTCAGACACTCAACGCCTGACAGCTGACAGTCAGACTTGTCCACCAGGCGCATGTTCTTGGTATAGTCCACTACCATGTCGGGCTTGTAGATGGTCTTCCTGGTTCGGTAGTGGATTTTGCCAGAATCCACCTGGGCACCTGTGTGGATGGTGGAAAGCAGGTGGACGTCCTCGCTTATCCTTCCACTTCAGGGCTATCAGTTTCCCACACTTCTCGAGCTGCTTGAATTTCTGCCCCTTTTCGTCGCCTTCTTTCGCACATGCCTCTCGCGGTGTTCCTGGGCCAGGTCGTCTTCTGAAGGTGTGTCACTGGAGGAGGCATCTGTGAGAGGAATGACATCACCTGTGAACTTTGGCATAAACTTTCTTGTCTTTCTGACAGTCCCACATGACCCCGTTTGGTTGTCATGAAGAAACTGGCAGAGAGCAGGAGAAGTATACCAGTTGTCAGTGTAGATGATGTGGCCTTTGCCCAGGTAAGGTGCCAACATTTTCCTGACGATGGCACCTGACATGCCCATGGGGTCATTGGCAGCGGCTTTCGGTATGTCAATGTCAGTGCCTGTGTACACGATCATGTCAAGCACTATTCCAGTTTCGCAGTCACACAAAACGAAGAGCTTGATTCCGAACCTATGCCTTTTCAAGGGGATATACTGCTTGAAAACAAGACGTCCTTTGAAGAGCACGAGCGACTCATCAATCACCAAATTGAGGAAGGGGTAAAATTATTTCCTATACCTCTCCAACAACATGGTGAACACATCCCGAACTTTCCATATCCTGTCAATCCTGTTAGGATTTTCGGTGTGCATAAATCTTAGCAGCAACAAAAATCTGTCACGAGTCATGAACTTATTGAAAGTTGGGGTGGCGATGAGAGGGTCGTGCTTCCAATAGTGTTGCAACACATGCTTCTTGATCAGAGGCATGAGGAATAACAAGGTAAAGAACGTCATAAATTCTTCCACAGTCGTATCCACCCAGCCTCGTATTCTCGCTTTTGGAGAAAGGACGTCCAATCTGCCAAACACCCACCTGTAGTAGGTGTTTTGTTTGTGCAACGATGTACGTCATTACCTCCATATCGAAAAAAGCGAGGAAGAAGTCGCTTTCGTTCGCTTGATCATCACAGGGCCAGTCGTCAGTTGTTCCTGACGTCCCAGGATTGAACTGGGGCACGTCAGGTACAAAATTGACCCCGTCAGACCAATCGAACGAAGGCAGCTCAGGGATCGGAATGTCGTCTGCGTCGCCTTTCATCGTCTGAAATATCGCTTCCATGGTCGCGATACAGCACTTCATCATCATCACCCTCCTCTTCACTTGACAGACGATGCCCTTCCTCATTCTCGTCACCGACGTCGGATTCACTCCCACTGTCCACTCCCAAATCCCCCCACCCTTGGTCCCGTGCTAGGGCTTCGTCGTCGAAACCCGGGCTGCCAAGTCCAGCGAATCACCATCAAACAGCAGGGCGGCATACTTTGATGGTGGTCAGAGTTTTCCGGGTCACTTTTGCACGTGCGGGAGTCTTATGGACAGGGACAGCAGAGGCAATGGCAGGGGCGGCGGCAGGGGCAGCGGCAGGGGCAGCAGTGGTGCGTGGCCTTGATGGCAAGATGATGGTGGTGCCTGTCGCCCTTCTTTCTGTTCCTTGGGCAGGGGCGGCATGGGCGGCAGGGACAGCAGGAGCAGCAGGGGCAACAGGGGCAGCAGGGGCAGCAGGGCCGGCAGGGACACCAGGGCCAGCAGGGCCAGCAGTCGCTTTCCCTCTCCCTTTCCCCTTCCCCTTCCCCTTCCCTGTTCCTTGGGCAGGGGCGGCAGGGGCGGCAGGGGCAGCAGGGGCAGCAGGGGCGGCAGGGGCGGCAGGGGCAGCCGGGCCAGAGGCGGCTGGAGGGGGTGGTGGTGGTGGTGGTAGGGGCACTGTGGCTGGTGTACGGGTTCTCTTCCCTACGCCCGTGCCTTTAATTTTTCCTGCCCCCGCAGGTTCTGCAGCCCTAGGGCGGCCTCCTGCGTCGCTGGTACCGGTGGCAGGGGTGGCAGTGGTGGCAGTGGTGGTGGTAGTGGTTGTTGCAGTGGCCTGGGTCGTGGTGGCAGTGTCCCGAAACACCAATGACCTCTGTACCTTTGTCGTGCTTGCACGTGTTTATCGTGCTTTGGGTGCAGGTGTTTCATCCTCCGAGCTGTAGGGCGTGTCGTACTGGTAGGTAGGGTCTTTAGCAGCCACCCTCTGCCTTCCACGGCGGCTAACACCACCAGAAGGAGGGCTGGTTGTGTTATCAGGGAGCGAGCGTGAGGGACGTGTGGGCTCCATGACTAGTGCGTGGTTACTGGCGCGGTGGTGCTTGCACGAGTGCGGGGCGAGTGTTTGGCGGGGTGGTGTCGAGAATTGACATGTAGTACTATACCCACACCAATTTTCAGCCGCCTGGCTATAAACGCGCAGGTTTGGTACGCGTTCAAAAGCTCTGCTCTTAAGAGTCTCCCCTCAGTCTGCCGGGGGAACTCTTAAGAGTCTCCCGCAGCTCCCGGGTTAATGGGGAAAGTGAATGCCCTAAACGATACCTCAGTCCACCATCGCCGCCTATGTCAGGAGAGCCCTCACCCATTGCACCACCTGGAATGACACACACAAGGCTCACCCAGGTCCTAGTCAACAATGGGTATTCCAACACTGACGTCACCATGCCATCAACCACCACCTAGAAAAATGGTACAAACAAGACCCCCCTAGCACCAACCCGGCCAATGACATTACATTTTTCCACAGAAACTACATGTCTTCCGACCACACAACAGACGAATCCATTATGAAAGAAATAATTAACAAAAACGTCCTCCCACCAACCCTGACAATAAAATCAAACTCATTATTTACTAGAAATCTCCTAAGACTCCAACCTTGTCCTCCGTAACCGCCCCATTTCCACCAACCAACCGAAAGACGATCATGTGATATACCAGCATATTTGCACCTCTGGGGACTGTGGACCCCTATCCTATGTTGGAATGACACAGACTCGCCTTTCCCGTCGACTAACCCTCCACCTTCAATGTGGCGCTATAAAAGATCACTATAAGCCCCCCTCCATCTTGCCCTAACTCGCGCCGACCTAGACAAACAAACCACCATACTCGACAAAGAATCAGACCCCAGAAGACTAGCTATTTTAGAAGCTTTATACATCCAAACACTCAACCGCAGCATCAACAACCAAACACAAGACCTTCAAATTCTTCCTTCAGGCAAGCGCTACAGGCATGCTGCCCTCCCTCCTCTCACCCCGCGCCCCCCTCCCTTACGCTTCCACGCTCAGCACACAACTGACAACACCAACCATTCACAACCACCCACAGCCAACAACCAACCACCGATAAGATTTAGTGCCCGTCTCGCGAATAGACTGCCTTCCACCAATGAACAGCCACCACACACCCAGTAGCTCTGCCCACCTGCCTCTACTTGATCCTCGAATTTTGTATAAATAAGATGCATTGTCCCTATTCTAATCACCACCTTCCTCTCCACACTACCATGGCCACCAACAATATTACCTGTGGTACTGTCAAATGGTATAATTATAAGGCAGGCTATGGCTTCATAACTACGAAGAGTACCGAGGATGTCTTCTGCCACCACACCAACATTATCAACAACAACAGCAAGAAGAAAGCCTCACTAAGAAATGGTGAAACAGTGACTTTTACCATCAAAACAGGGAGACAGGGACGTGAAGCTACCAACATCACAGGCCCTGAAGGAGCTCCAGTCAAGGGCTCGTCTTTCTCCCCACGGAATGTTCCACCAGAGTCGACACCACCTACAACTACAGCAGATGGGGAAGCAGTACTGAGGGCCAAGATCTTTGCCGGTATTCAGTCAGCCATAGCCATTGCTGGCCCAGACAAACACCAACTCTGCCAGCTAATCCCCTGTCTGTTGTCACACAACAATCTTCCCACCATCACCATACCTCAGAAGGCCTTCTCCGCGACCCCTGCAAACATCAAAAGGGCGTCAACAAAGAAGAAGCCCCCCAAGACACAAGATCGAGTTCCAGAACTACAGGAATCTCCAACTCTTCACATCCATGAAGAACACCAAGAAGAGGACGAAACACAAATGGAACCCGAGGAAGCCAGAGCATCATCATCACCACCAACTTCCCCCAACACCAAGCCAAAATTGCCAAGAAAGAGATCCCCAGGACCACTCCATCCCCTCCCGACAAACCCGGAAACAATAAAAAAAATCGCCAAGGAGACGGAACCGGAAGAAGACACCATCGAGCTTGCAGAACTAACACTGGGCAGTATTGGATTCATCTGTGACGTCTTTGAACAAGATCCCGACGTAATGAGGAAAGCATATTATTATATTAATCAAGAAGACTTGGAACGAACTCTCATAGATGAAGGAAAAAACAAACTGAAAGCAAGACTCAACAGATCAGATATAGACATCCCTAAGTTAAAATCATTCTTATCAGCACTTTAGTAACTTAAGTACAACAATAAAGCATGAATGAAAGTTTTTAAAAAAATTATTAGACAAACAAAATAAAGTAATAAACATCCCTCAACAACAGCAAGGTGGACGGCCCACTAACTTTTCTCTTCCACTGTATTTCATCTTTCCTACTTTCTCTTCCCTCCACCCACTCTGAGGTGCCTCTCTCTCTCCCCCCCCCCCCCCTACCTTTAAAAAAAAAAAAAAAAAAAAAAAAAAAAATAATAATAATAATCATTACCTCTCCATTCCCCGAAGATGCAAGATGTTTACTTGTGAAACGTTGGATCCACCATGAATTTTGCTAACCTTTTGTACCTCATCTCTGAACCCCAGAGGAAAATTGTTAGAACTATTGAAAGCTGTAGCAATAAAATCCTGAATGCTGAAACTGCTATTGCTTTTAACCTTGTCTGTTTAAAAGAGAATATATTACCTGGCTATACTAATATATATATATATATATATATATATATATATATATATATATACACATACACATACATACGATACATACATAATACACATACACATACATAAAATACATACATAAACATAATTATATACACATACATACCTATACATACCTACATATACACACATAATACAGTATATATATACATACATACACAAATAACTATACATACACATACATAATACAAACTATCGAATTTCCCCTGCCTTTGACTTTAGAGCTATATTAGCGGCGTAAACCGACCATTTTACAAACCCCTCTCTGTGGTTGGTTACGTCTTTTTGGGTGATATAAGCAGCTTCTAACGCTTTTCTCATCCGTGTATCTAACCCTATCCTTAGTTCTTTGGCTGCTTCCCATTTGGGTAGATGATTTTTATTGTCAATGTGTAGCACTAGAGAGTTTGATGTTCTGTGTTGCACTACATCTTTCTTATGTTCAGTTATCCTTTTCTTTAGACCTGTCTCCTACGTACTCTTTTTCACATCCATTACATGGAATATTATATATGACACTGTCCTTGTTTATGGTCTTTCTTTGTTTACTTTTTGTAATTTCACCTATTTTTCCCCAGAGGATGTTGCTATTTTATACCAGTTTTCATGAGATACTTTTTGATCGTAGAGGCTTTGTTTGAGTGAGGTACACAGATGTATCTCTCCTTGTCACTTACTTCATTATCATTCTTCTCTCTTTTCCTTTTAATTATATTTATTGCCTTCCCTTTGAGCTTGAGTAGGAGGCCTTTGGTGTAGCATAACTTCCTAAAGGTACACATTATATATTCTAACTCTTCACTGATGAAATCCTTGCTACAAATCCTGTATGCCCTTAGGAAGAAACCAATTACCACCCCTGATTTGTATTTTTCGTTGTGTGCCGAGAGGTAGTGGATAAAATCATCCTTATATGTGGGTTCCCTATACACCGTGAATTTAACCCTATCAACTCCCCTGCAAACTACCGTATCTAGCAATTGCAATTGATCGTCTTTCTCCTCTTCCACTGTAAATTGAATGTCTTTATTTATGTTGTTTAGCATTCTTAATTTATTGTCTATATTGGTTCCTGTGGGTACAATAGCTAATACATCGTCGACATACCTAAGCCAAGTAGATCCCGTACCCATAATTCTTATATAATTGTCTGTCTCTAGTGTCTCCATGTATAGGCAAGCCATAACCGCACTTAAAGGGGATCCCATTGCTAGGCCCCTGTGTTGCGAATAATCCTCACCATTGAACATGAAGGCACCAAATTTAACACACAGAGACACAAGCTTGATGTATTGGGTTCTAGGGACCGGTACGTAGCACTCCATCCTCCATGTTGTCCACAGCTCTCCTCACCGCCTCCATCGCTTCTTCCACCGGGACATTGGTGAATAATGACTATGATGATTATAATTACTATACAGAATAATTACTATGATGACTGTAGGCCTAATTACTATACAGAATATCCCCGTCCCAGAGGGTAGGCTAATCGGATAATTGTTATACTTAAAATATTTAAAATATCGCCATAAAAATGGCAGCACTATTCTAGGATGCCAACAATGAATGTTCTGACTTTGTATATATTCTGTGAGTTTTCTAAAAATCTGTCAGTCTCTCTGAAGATGGGTACATAACCCGAAACGTTAGAGAATAAAGATGCATAGCTCTTCCCTGTGTTTTCTCCACCACCCAATCCATCTACCTGTCAGTATGGAACATTCACATATATATATATATATATATATATATATATATATATATATATATACCAATAATAATAATAATAATTAACGAAAATTGAGTGGGGCTGAATACACTGACACATCAATATATATTAAAGTCGACTTTATTCAATTACTTAATATATATGTCCGACTTGCGGTGCCATATCGTAAGTTCTGTAAAACTTATTGAGTTAATATAGCTTTGATACACGCCGACAATTATTGTGAATGCGCCGCTAAAAAAAATAAAAATATAAATAGAAACTCAAAGTGGTACAACAATAGAAGCCAGTCTCATGTAAGTGTGTATTTATTGGAAGAGCAATTATGTTATAGTGACAATTAATTTACAGTAGAGGAAGACATTATTTTATAGTAAATGCTATATATTGGAGAACAATGGCTGGGAATGGTAAAGTTTAGTTGAAGAAAGCTATAGCAAATACATCGGTATCTGAGAGACCCAGACACATAAAACGATAACATGCAAAAGCTCAGTAAAATCATAGTGTCTTATTATTTTCATTATATATACAGTATATATATACTGTATATATATATATATATATATATATATATATATATATATATATATATATATATATAGAGAGAGAGAGAGAGAGAGAGAGAGAAGACAAGGACCGGAAAAACCGAAAACGACGAAATAAAAGAGGCCAGTACAATAAAAGGTTGTCATACAGGGTAGCAGGGAGGCGCCGGGAGGACTACATCGCTAGTCCCTAGAACGTGACCAATTCAAGGCCCGACCCACGATATATAGACTCTTGCCCACCCAAAGTGTGCTAGGGAGGCAGCTACGGTAGTCGTTTAGATTTTCGGCCGCCTACAGGGTTACCAAGTACGCTACAAAGTAAATAAATGCTGAAAATCACTAGAATAATCCCACAATCTTTAGAATAGCATTCTAAAATGGATCAAATCACCAGACTATCGCAAAAATTCATGCCGCTAAATGTAAACAATTTGCCTCTAGATCGAAGTAAATACTTGTAGATCTAGCGGGAAAGTAGCTCACTGGCCGCCTAACCCCTCGTGTCTTTTCGTTTGTAGTCGATTCGTCCGCCTTCAAGCCTTCAGTACCTACTATATGCTATTAACTATAAGTAGGCCAAATATTGTAACCCCTAACCTCTGTAACTTAAAGGGCAAGGGGTATGAACTGTAAATTTCCACATTAGTATATCCTATCATTGACCTAAACTATACTACGATAACCTATACTAAAGATAACTAACTCCAAAGTGTGATCCAAATATACTCTAGTCCTGGAGGGAAATGGCCTGTGAACGAAAACCCTAAATTATGCTACGAAAACCTATGCTAAAGCTAACCAGGTCAGGTCAGGTCAAGTCAGGTGAAGGCATTGAATGATATTTTCCGAAGAGTGTTGAGAGGGTAGAAGGGGTGTTGGAGAGAGAAGAAGCTGTTGAAGTGGTTTTGTTGTGTATGTTATTAGTCTGTATACGTCGTCGAGGTGTCCCCCGACTTGCTGCGAGGCAGCTTTGCCTTTTGCCTCCTTCTTGCACATAGGGAAATACACAACAAAACATATGTAAAACACGCTACGAGGTACTACCACACCCACCATAATATGTCCACCACAGCTCCAAAGTGAGACCCAAATAACCTCTATCCTTGGGGCAAAAATTACCTGCAAATGAAACCCCCAGTAAGCATGGTGTCTGTGGCCATGTTTCACTAGGGCCAACATTTCCGTGCCAACAGACACACCTCGGGCACCTCCTCCTTTGTTTTCTCGGACAGAACCTGCTGACAAGGGCCGGTGATGTATATTGGATGCAGAGATTATGGGATGGGGTCAGTCCAGCTAATTTATCTTAACCCCGTCTGTACCGGCGATGTTTTTTCAATTATATTTTATATCCACCCGGTGGATGGAACTCGTCAGCCTTGGTCGGCAGCTCATCTAGGGGAGACAACCTTATACAAATCCGAGTGGATGGGAATCGTCAGCCTTGGTTGGCAACTTGTCAAGAGTAATAAACCTTATACAAAACACCGAAGGGCGGCACACTCATCGGTGCCACTTGCAGGTGGCGAACTCTACAATAGATACAATATTTTCTGTTACGTATCTTGATCCTCAAGTGGTTAACTTGATGAAACTAGATACCACAGAGATATATATTAAGGTATCAGTCAGCTGAAGGCAAAACGAAAGTAAAATCTAATAAAATTATTTCCTGTTGTTGCTTCCTTTCCTTTTGGATTTTTAGGGCTTTGTATCCTTTATTGACTGATACTCTTTAATTATGAAAAATACTGAAACTAATTAAAGCCATGTAGTATTTATAAGGAATTATTATATAACCGAAGCTTAGTAGGCTATGGTTATGAACCGAATAAGTAACATCTAAAGAAGGACTATTAATTCTATATCAAGTCTTGAAAGATAAATATTAAGGTAAGAATATTTCTGTCTCTTACCCTTTTTGAAATGAATAGATAGTTTTCTTATATCATGTCCTTTTATTTATATTTAATGTAGTTATTATTCTTGGTTCTTGTCTTACGTTAATAGTATTATATTATTATCAGGATTAATATCAAAGTCACATAAAAGTTAGATATATATTTAATAATTAGATAATGTATTTCTTAACCACGTAACATTGAGGTTTGATTATGAGTAAATTAAGTTACAGGATCGCTTCATAGATTCGATTCAGGTCTCACTCAAATAATATGAAAGCAAAAATAATATTTTGAAGCTAAAATAATTTTCTTCAGCTTAGGAAATCACTAGAAGTAATATTAAAACAGCCATGTTAGTCTAAGGCGATATTACTAATATGAGACAATAGTATCACCGTTCTTGTTCTTACCAGCAATGTAAGCTTAATTAAAAAGAAAATTAAAGAACTCGCAAGTATTAATATAAAACAATAGTATTACTTTTATCATAACCCAATTACTTAAAGCGTAGCTTTAGTCCACAAGTCAGTCAACTAAAATAGTTAAGTACATAATAGTAGCATTAACGTTAATTCCCAATCACATATTTCACTAACCAACATACTGTAAGTGTTTACACCGAACACACTTAACACACACTTATATAATCTGACTGACAGTCACAATCCCATTATAATACTTCACCCCGTCTTCCTCCAGCTGCAAGTTCACCTTCCCAACTCCAAATGAGACTGATTTGAATGCCCACTACTCGGGTCTTATATACTATGCAATGATGGTGTAGGAACGAATCAGGAGGCGGGGGATGGTGCGCGCCCCAATCACAGCTCCTCTAGTTGCGTAGCAGGTGCGTGGTCCAATGGCGTCTAATGGCGTCGATCATCGTCATAGCGTCGGGTCATCGAAGTAGTTTACAGGGTCCCATATGACTCACGCAGGTGTGAAGGCTTGTTTGCTGGTATGCAGACGAGCTGGTTTCCCACTCGCTGGTTCACTCGCTGGTCTGCTTCGCCGCCTGGGTAATTCGGCACTCCTTCAACTCTTAATTCTAACTCTTAAATAAACACATACAGGGCTCCGTATGTCAGCAAATATATATAAACGATTTTATTCAATTTTTGAAGGATCTGTGGCAGGAAAAAGGGTTAACCGAGATCGTTCGAAGCTTGTTAATTGCTGTAAGCTCTATTATAACTGAATTACACCGTCTAATTGGAGCCAGAATAAAGTTAAAAAGGACTGCACCAGTACAGCATGGGTTAAACCCTCGCTGTGCCAGAAGTCGCTGCTGGGCTGAGGGAAATCGACTGATGTTAGCCAGAGTGAAATGAGGAACAGTTGACGTCTGAGAGATGGAGAGAAGAGAGAAAATAAAAGTACATTTGATACTAATTGATAGAAAGAAGGGATGCATTCAATATGATTTCAAAACTATTTTGAGATACGAATTGTGAACTTGTCTTATTAATATAATTTAGTAAAAACACATAACTACGTGAGTAAGCCATCAGTGTTAAGGCGAGAGACGTCTGGTAGCTCTTAAGGGGGGATGGGGGGTTTTCTGGACCCTCTTCTGCCTCATGTTTAACCCCATTAGTTTTCAGATTTTATACTTTTGGCCCATTTGCTTGGCGATTTTAAGACTTTTCGCTCAATTTCATGTCAATAGTAAGACCTTTCGTGCCATTTAGGTGTCGATTGTCTCCTGGCGAGCAATAGCGTGCCTATAATCTATGAGAAAGCGGCCTTCGGCCTAGAAATGTTTCTACCGAAAAAATTACAAACTTATCTTGGGGATGTGTTTTTAAGTTTGATAGAGGTCGAGGTAAGAAACTAAAATAATGAATACATAAATATATAAAAAAATAAAAAATTAAACCCTTCCCCCTTAATATCTCAAATGGTGAAGGGACACCGAGTTACTGCAACATCACACACAATGAACTCTATAATTACCACACCAGATAAAACTCACTGCTAATTAGGATATTATTTTTAATTGGTTGACGACTTCTTGTTGGTGAGGTTATCCTTACAAATTTATACATTGCTCTATTATATGGCAACAACATAATGGGTACTTGCAAGCTTAACAAAGTCAGACATGAGAGTGAAGGCTGTAAATATATTAACCCTTTCAGTATCGGTGTCGTCCTTTTAACTTACCATTAGACGATTGTTTTCAATTTAAAAAGGGCCTCCAGCAATTAACAGGCTTCGAACTATCTCACTTAACCCTTTTTACTACCACAGACTCTTCGTAAACTGCACAATTTGTTTTTAAATATAGCTAGAATAAATTTAAAAATACGTCGCCGGTACAGAAGGGGTTAATCTAAGAAAATATCAGTAGCGGCACCACCACTCAGACTTTAATGTCTCTATCTCGGGCCGTAAATGTTGGGAGCCTCTGCCGGGCCCACCACCTGATGAATCCACATAGCTTCTGGCGGTAGCAGCTCCACCCTCATCAACCCCATGAAGGATCGGGGCGTTTCCAGTTGCATAGCTTTTTATTTAATTGTGGTACGCTTCTGAGTAGATAATTGTCGAGTCTCACTACACGAGACTGGACATGATCGCAGATTTATTTCTTGTTGACAGTTGTATTGGACTAGTTAATTACTCTTCAAGTTCATTTGCAATACGATTAATATGCAATTAGCTTAAGATAATATAATTCGTGGTAATATAATAGAACAGAAAGAGCCTTTACGCACCAGCCGAACAAGGCGGTACTCCGGGGGAGTGTTACTGGTGGTTGACAAGGACAGCTGGAACTCCTGCTTCACCACCTGGCCTCCCTAGATGATCCTTTCTGTGCCTCATCAATATTAAGGGCAACTCTAGTCTGCCCTCCGAAACACCTGATCTTCTATCAATACATCAAACTACAAACACATTATATACTTCACTATCTTTGCAAAATGTTCAATACAACCATGATGACGTCAGTACGCCCTGCCTCGGAGTCCCCAGGGGGATGGCGAGAGAGAGAGAGAGGTGGCGGACAATTATGTGATTACAAAAACACGTTTGTAGCCAATGCCAGAAACATATAAAGGGTATTTAGTAAGTGTGGAAAAGTAAAGGGTTATACAAAGCAATACAAAGGAAGACAAGCAACAACAAACTTAATAGTCCTCAATAGGCTACTTGCTAAAAAAATAAAACAAACACTGTTGATTATAATATGTGAAGTAAAATATAGTTATAGGTCAATAAATGCCATGTCGCTCAAATACTTAATGGGATCAAGCTACTGGAAGTACCCTGAGAACACGAAATCACAAATGGTCTTCAGCAATCAGTGTCTTAACATTATTTGATATGCACGAATAACGCGAATTTTGGTGACCACGACCAATAATTACCAATTTCAAGTGAAATGATGGTGATTATTGAAACGATGGTATAGTGAGTAGCTTACAATATTTGATTACATTACTACAGTTATTTAGGTTTTAGTCAAGATTATTCATACCCAAAGGATTGCTTCTGATAGTTTTTACTTTCTCCATATCTAGAACAAAATCGTCTAATAATAGCCAGAATACAAAGCAATTGAGCGATCTATATCGAAAAGAGTACAAAGGAGTACAAGGAGTGAAAAGGAAATCAAACAAGAACAGGTCTAGCGAGCCCTCACGGCAGCTTGCCCTCTAAATCATTGATGCTCAAGTGTCCAAACAGTGGTTTAGAGTGGTAAGGGGAAATTGGAAAGGGAAGTACTGCCATAGAACTAATGTCTGTCGCCGAATTAGGAGATATTAGCAGGGGACAGTTGGATTAGTAACGTAACACGTAAGTTATAAGTGATCTTTCGTGTATTTGGGGAAAAAGAGAGTAACATCTTAGTTATTTATAAACACAATACAAGTTAGGGCTTATGCAGGGAATAGAACAAACACATGGAACCAGCAACTAGTACTGCCTGGATGATGCAAGGAGAGTGTGAAGGGAGAGAGAGAGAGAGAGAGAGAGAGCGGAAGAGGACTCTGAGGAGGAATGAAGGGAAGAAAAGGACGATAATGTGCAGAGGAAATGGAGACGAGGGGAGGCACCACGCAAAACCCTTTATAGGGAGCCCACTACCATTTTAGTACAGTAGTCAAGGTGTGTACCCTAAACAGTGGACTTATAAAACTTATAAAATATTGTGATCAGTCAAAATGGACAGATTTATGTCGAATAGAGGAGGGGTTTGAGGGCATATTTGTACGTGTTGTGGAGGTCTAGGGAAATATCTATAATAAATAATAAACAACAAATTTGTTTTTAGTAATAGAACCACATAATGATATGCCTTGGGATATGTTATGTCGGGTTGTAATATTTGCAACTCGTGATATAGTCTGTACAAAAATCCAATTATGGACTTATAGACCTTAATGTAGCCCGACAGGGTCACACCTAACACGTTCTTAATAGCACATAATAGGTATTCAATGAGGTAATACAGAACTCAGTAACAACACACATGTAATTCACAAATAGGTTTTATTTAAGATAATGTCTAGCTTGAGGAGGCATAGACTTTCTCAACATGATCATATCAATCTCCAACTCACGAATATACAGTAGATTCATAGTCCAGGATGGCTTCTGTGACGCCTACCAGCGTTGGCAGAATCGCCTCCCGGTAGCCACTGGCGCTCACCAGGGCAGTGAAATGGGCTACAGTTATCAGAGAATGTTGCTCTTTCCATTCACATATGCATAGCCTACGTGAGTTGCAGTTGGGATGTGTGTACATGCTTAGATTGCTATGCAGGATTCGAAGTTGCATAATTAATCGTAGGCAGTGTCCACCATTCTTTAACTGTCTTCGTGGTGCGATGCATAAGGTGTTGATATTCGGTGTGAGCATCCTGGGTTCGAATCCACGGACTGCCACATGTGTTTGTAAATTTCATAAATCGATTTTAGGAGTATAGTTGGTTGTTGGAAGGAACATAATAATTGATATTGGTTCAGGAGTGATTTATCGAGAGGACTTCCCTAGTGGTTAAGGCCCCATTAATTGCTCTTTCCATTCACATATGCATAGCCTACGTGAGTTGCAGTTGGGATGTGTGTACATGCTTAGATTGCTATGCAGGATTCGAAGTTGCATAATTAATCGTAGGCAGTGTCCACCATTCTTTAACTGTCTTCGTGGTGCGATGCATAAGGTGTTGATATTCGGTGTGAGCATCCTGGGTTCGAATCCACGGACTGCCACATGTGTTTGTAAATTTCATAAATCGATTTTAGGAGTATAGTTGGTTGTTGGAAGGAACATAATAATTGATATTGGTTCAGGAGTGATTTATCGAGAGGACTTCCCTAGTGGTTAAGGCCCCATTAATTGCTCTTTCCATTCACATATGCATAGCCTACGTGAGTTGCAGTTGGGATGTGTGTACATGCTTAGATTGCTATGCAGGATTCGAAGTTGCATAATTAATCGTAGGCAGTGTCCACCATTCTTTAACTGTCTTCGTGGTGCGATGCATAAGGTGTTGATATTCGGTGTGAGCATCCTGGGTTCGAATCCACGGACTGCCACATGTGTTTGTAAATTTCATAAATCGATTTTAGGAGTATAGTTGGTTGTTGGAAGGAACATAATAATTTCATAGTGTTCGTGTTGTTAATTAAAATGTAAAACTTGCAAACTAAACAAACCAAAATTGGGACAAGGACAATATAAAGTCAAAATAAAATTATCAAAATCGCTATGTGGAAACAACGTTTACTAAAATGAAAATTATTAAATAAAAGAACACAATCCACCACATAGGGTGTACATTACTACATGAGCAAGTTAATCTGTTTCCCAAGCAAACTAATCGCACATATAACAACGCACTATCGTCACGTTAAAGGAAGTAGTCAAGTTTGGGAAGTCCGGGACGTTCTGGCAAATTTTACTAAACTCTGCATGAATAAAGAAACTATATGTTAAATGTCAAAATATTATTTAAAATCAAATTTGCAACATGACAAGACATTAAAATAGTACAAAATACAAATATTGATAAGATATCTATACTATTACAAAATAATATATAAAATACAGTACAGCACTCACTAACGATAGTGCTATCGGGTAGGTACCTGTAAGCATAGCATGCCTCAAGTGACCCCTATCAATAACTACCCTACAAATAACCTACATTTATAGCACAAATAAACTAAGGAAATCGCAAAAGTAAGCAATTGATACTATCGACAATGAATACATATAATATAAAGACAAATAATTACAAAATATGAAGTAACAACAGATTTAAACAAGGAGTACTCTTTTAACAAGAACAATAAATTTAAAAAATCATCAATATTAATATTAATAATAATAATAATAGAAAAAAAAAAAAAAAAAAAAAAAAAAAAAATACAGACAAAAAGTAAGCAGAGGTTATACAAGAAACTTCAAGTTAAAAATGCTTGATTAAAATTATTGATGTCAAATTTTAGAATACAGTCACAATAATTGACCCTAAAAAGATTAAATTTATGGAACAATTTACTTGCCTCAAAACCTCTGTCCACTAAGAGTCTGTATAGTAACCTAGCTCTAGCCCAAAAGTCATCTACTTTAGTGCAGATTTTACAAAATCTTATTAATTGGGAATAAAAACAATTATAAGTTATTTTACTATCGATATTACTACTAGGGAAAGGAAAGTTTATTACGTTAAAATTAAAATCATCAACTTTGTGATATACTTTAAGTATGAACTGTTCATTAACAATCTCTATATTTATATCAAGAAAATTTTCAACTTTATAATTTACGTTACATTGTGTGAGGGGAATAGAATTAGGGTAAATAAGTTTAGCAACTTGATTAAAATTTAACAAATTGCAAACAAGAATATCATCAATATATCTACTATTATTACTTAACAGTTTAGCAAGTGCTAATTTTTCTGGAATTTTATTTTTCTTGCTACTGTCAACTAAGTCTTTTATATATTTAAATTCTAAAGCAAGCAAGAATAAGTCTGCAATTAAAGGGCTAGCATTTCCACCCATAGGAATTCCTAATATTTGTTTGAAAATGTACGGCCCGAATCTAACATAAGTATTGAAAAGGAGGAATTTAAGGGCATCTTTAAGTTTAGTTCTATCAAAATATACAGAACTAGTGGGAGTAGAGCTAAGTGATGCATTATTAAAATATGTATAAACATTTATGAAATAATTACCATTCCTAACGAACCTGTCAAAGTGCAAATCTATAATAAAGAAAAGCTCTGAATATACTAAATCTAAAGGCAAATTGGTATACAAAGTTGAAAAGTCGAAGCTATGTACCGAGGTAACTTTCGGCATGGTATTTATTTTATCAATAACTTCTAACGAATTGTCAACACTCCAATAATAGTTAATGCCAGTTCTTTTCATGATGGTATTACAATATCTTTTATGAGTACTTTTAATGTATTTTAAGCAATTTACGACTTGTTCTGATAGAGTTTTAGTGGTAGCAAATTTTGCTCCGGCAATAAAGCGATATTTATAAGGTCTTTTATGAAATTTAGGTAACATGTATAATTTTGCAATGCACTTGTTCTTATCAGAAAGTTTAATATCAAATATTATATTTGTCTTGGTATGTTCATCGATTAAGTTATCAATATTCAGATTATTTTGAATTTCATAAACAGAATTACCGCAAATATTTTTACGTAATATGTTACCCTTAATACCTAATTCTTTTTTCATATTTTCAAGATAACATTTCTTACATGTGAAGCTATAATTATTGCTGGCTTTATCTACTGTAGTGATTACAAAATGTTTATGTAAATTTATTAAATCAGCTTTAAGCTTATTATAATTATAGGCTATAAAATCTGAAAGATTAAATTCATTTTTAAGCGAGAAAATTTTATTTCTAATTAACTTAATTAATAATTTAGACCATGCTTCTAGTTCTCTTGCATTGCAGCACGCAATTTTTAACAATTTATCTTTTAATGTATTGACTGAAAAAA
Organism: Paralithodes platypus; assembly: GCA_032716605.1. Lineage (NCBI taxonomy): Eukaryota > Metazoa > Arthropoda > Malacostraca > Decapoda > Lithodidae > Paralithodes > Paralithodes platypus. The sequence goes on along the minus strand of CM064493.1, from coordinate 13,751,954 downwards.
CAATATATTTTAAAATTATGTCCCATGTTACTTTATTACTCCCTATTCTAAATTTAAACCCTTTACGACATAGCTCCGCAGATTAACTTGCTCATGTAGTGATGTACACCCTATGTGGTGGATTGTGTTCTTTTATTTAATAATTTTCATTTTAGTAAACGTTGTTTCCACATAGCGATTTTGATAATTTAATTTGACTTTATATTGTCCTTGTCCCAATTTTGGTTTGTTTAGTTTGCAAGTTTTACATTTTAATTTGTCGTTTGCAAAATGTTTAACTAGTTCTACATCACCTGTTAATATGTGACATATCGGACTATAAATGAACTTTGCTAGTGCATCACGTCTGCTAGCTGGCATATCCATGACTCTTTCACACACGCATTTATTATTATTGAAAATATCATTATCTGAAAGATTTCCTAAAACTTTATTATAATTACAAATAATAGACCCAACAGGTCGTTCATATGAATACACTATTAATGGTTTGAAATCTTTACAACCATCTGGTAACATGGACTTAACTTTCTTTGAATTAATAAGACTGTTAACATTAATTTTGTCTAAAATTTTAGAGGAATAATTTAAAGTGGACATGACTTTATCTTTAATACGGTTATCTTTGGATTTCTTAGAATTAGCTCTAATATATCCCATAAAAGCAAAGACTATATTCTTAAATTTATTTGTGAAATTATGTTTATTATTTTGAATATTTTCTATAAAAGGAGCAAAACTTTTCTTTTGTAGGCCTTTCAATGAGTCTTTTAATTTTTTAATTCCGAAATTTCGATATAATGAATATAAATTATTAACAATAATTTTAATATCAGACCTGTTTTTCTTTTTATTAAATGTATTTAGTCTTCTTTTACCGTGTCTACCAGGTCTTCTGTTTAAAACAGGGAAGTTAAAATATGGGTTATTAAAATCGTTTTTTAATAAATCTTTATACAAAATGTTGCCTATATTTTGTATTTGATTGTTAAGTCCAAATGGATAGATGGTCATTAATTTTCCAATCCAATAATTTTCTCTATCTAAAACATTTTGATTACTTTGAACAATTTCTATAATTTTGTATTTACAATCAAATTTAGTACAGTCTGTGTTAAAATGCTTATATAGAAGAATTTTGGAGTCGATGCCGTTCTTAATTCCTGATCTATGCCCGTAGGCTCTTTCTCTTAAACATTGCTCCGTCTTTCCAACATATTGTATACCACATTTCTCACAGGTTATTAAATAGATAACATTCTTTACTTTACATGGAGATGTTACATTAACAGAAGAATTTAGAAACAAAAATTTTGTATTGGTAATGTAACTTTTAAAAAATGTTTGATGTTCAAAATCAAATTCATTCACACAGAGTTTACATTTACAGTTATCATCGAAAAGACGCCGGTTATTTTCATTATTATTTTTCATTTTTAAGTTTTTATAATTTTGCCGGGTGCGAGGGTACAAACAGTACAGACAGTCCCGTGGTGGTCTTTATTTTCGTCTGAGACAACGGGAAGCATTTTATATCATGAGTAGAACATAAGATGCATTGTAGTGAAGTTGAGAGAGAAAGAGCAAGCGAGCAGCGTGAGGGCAGTGAGTGTTGATTTCCTCCTCCCTCTTCCCTCCCGAAGGAGTTTCTCGCCGCGTGGCTTTTCTCTCGGTTTTGATTGGCTGGTAGTTCCTGGCGCCTTCTGGAAGCCTGCTGCCTTGTGATGTGTCGGCCTGTGATTGGCCGACCACCATGCCTTTGTGTGATCCTGAGGGTCCCGAGAAGCTACCTTCCTCAGAGCTTGCTTGACCAGCATAACCTTCACATCTCGCTTGCCATCTGTCCCCAACTTCCACCTATAGAACACTTTCTCTCTCTCTCGACTTCTTACCTCTTATTCTTCTAATCTATTTAACTTCATAACTCCCCTTTGGTTCTGCACGATTTCATATATCGACCATCGTATTATATGCTGAAGCTCTCAGATATTCCATGTTTAGTTAGACATTTTGGAGGGGTTAACATTTTGTCTGTAGAGGTTCGACACACTCGCGGTGTCTCCCTACCTATTTCTTGGTTGTCTGCTGGGCTATTTAATGCTAGACTGGGGTGAGGCTACTGGTGTTGTGATTTCCGATGTGTACCAGGTTTTGTTGAACTTGTACAATCGCAACGGATACGTGGGAAACCTAGGTTGTCTTTTTGACTGTGTACTTTGTGAGTTTAGCACTGTGTTGCGAGTGAGGGCTTTTGCCTCTGCCACCCAACACTGTGCTAACTCGTTTTGTTTTGACTTGTAGAGGGTCGCCAGGAGAGAACCAGATACTAGCGATCTGGATCTCTCAAGAGAGCACCCCGTCATTTAACGTAATTTGGCCGTACAGTCTTAAGGACCTCGCTAGGCTACGAGCCGCTTGCTCAGCCATAGTTTCCTTAGCCTACGACATCCCAGCTAGACTTTATTCGCCTAGCAGACACCCGATTAGGATTATAAACTCTTATGTTATGTATGCAGCATTTTTATTCACGTTGAGTGTAAGCCTTGGTTGTTGTTGAGTTGCACAACCCGAGCAGGCTTTTGCATTGCCTGAGGAAGTACTTCTTTTGTTGTTGGAGATAATACTATTGCGCATTTATCATTATTCCCGTGCCAGTTAACACTGTATGTCCCTACACTTGTCATATCTTGTTCCTGCTTTATATAACAGTTCAAAATCGGATTCGATCATCTTAGCAGCATCAGACTTTCTTCAGAAGATTCCTGTTCGATGCTTTAGGACTTTCATTCACTTTCTTTAATATAGGAGTGATAGTTTATTATTGTTTAGAGTAACTTTAATTATACCTTCTTCTTGTTTGCATTAAATCATTCCAGTGATTTAATTAAGCTCTCTATCTTTTTCCTTGTATACATTATTAACGTAATTGTATGTTGTTGTGATCAGGCTGAATCAGAGATCATCAGCCTGTAGTAGTAGTGCATTTATACCGAGTTAGAGGATACCCCGCTATCGCAGATTTAACTCTGGAGGGTATAGGTGTTTTTGTGCGCCGGCATTATAAGTTCGAGGGTTGGATCTAGTGTTACCGTTGTGGCTGTGTGCCTTTCTAGTCCAATGATTAACACCTTACGAGCGGCCTATGCGGTTTATTTATGTGTACTGTCCAGCGGGGTGTTTTTAGCCAAAATAGGGCTGTTTACGTGATCATTTTCATGCCTAAATAAGACCCAGAACGTAAAACAAGTATCTATCCCTGAAAGGGCATAAACAGAGCTTTCGAATGACACCATAACGATCCTTGTATGATGGATAGTTTTCTTGCAATAACCGTGCAACGCGAGTGCAAAAAGCAGGTAATTCGGTACTTTCGGTACATAATTGAGTATGTAGCGAGTGAGAGAGGGAGGAGGGAGCTGAGATTTGTGTCAGTAGGTTCGCCGCGGTGGTCTGGAGCAGTCATACGCTCGCTAGTCTCCTGCCACCACTTGTCTCTCTCTCTCAGCCACATTACGTGCTGAAATTGCCACTCGAGTTATGTCGAGCGCCGCCACATAGTCCAGCTTTATTTAACTCGACTTAAGTGGTGAGCCGCTTTTTAAGGGTTAAGAGCCCTTGTTTTATACGAGTCCTGGTTGTAACAAATGGCGACCTTGCTTAGGATTTTGTGAACTTAGAGAAGTATTGCAGGAGTGTTGTTGTCATTTGTTTTTTGTTTGAAGGAATATAGTGGACACATATTTTTTTTTGACAAGTAGTATAACACTTAAGAGTCTTCGAGCATTTAATATTTTTGAGTGAATAGTGCTACATGAGAGTTTAGTTTTTTTTTTTTTTTTATAAACGTTGAGAATTTTCGGTGGACACTATGTCGGACGACGGATCAGTGTACAGTGAGGACACAGTACGGGAAACAGGCTCTGAGGTGCAGCAGCGGGGTTTGTTAGAAGACATTAGAGTAATAACTAGTGAGGAGGATGCAAAGAAGTTTCTGGAGATGCCTATTACTGTTGACCGGGTGTCGGGGATTGATCGGTATGGTCTCCAGTGTTTGGCCACGGTCATGGGTCATGTGGGCACTAGCAGCATGACGAGAGGTGACCTGGTGGCCTGGGTGCTCGGCGGGGTGCGTGGGGCTTCGGGTGGAGCGGGAGCTGGGGCACCTTCGGCCCAGCCCCCATTCCACTCGACTCCTACCATGGCGCCCCCTCGGGCTCCGGAGCCGGGTATGTTCCCGCAGGCCGATAGTCACTGGCAGCGTGGTTTGTCACAGGGTGGGTCTCCAATTGTTGCATCTCCTCCTCCTCAAGGTTTGACTGCAGATATGCTCTTCCAGCTTGAGATGGCTAAAATGCAGGCTGAGCAACGAAGGCATGAGGCTGAGCTTGAGCAACGAAGGCATGAGGCTGAGCTTGAGCAACGAAAGCATGAATCTGAGATTGAGATGTCCAGGATTCAGTCTGAGGAGAGAAAGGCCATGTACTGTGCAGACAAAGATCTTGAGAAGTCTAGGGTGGAGTCGACAGGGCAGCGTCTCGGTTCTGGGAATCAAGGTCTTGATCAGTCTTTATCGCACCTGCTCAAGTTGGTCCCTGTATTTGATGAGTCGGGTGTCACCGAATTTTTCATGCGTTTTGAGAAGAAGTGCCGGGAGCACCAATGGCCCGAGGTTAAGTGAGCAGCCCTTGTTTCCTCTAGGTTGGTTGGCAAAGGACTCAGGGCATATGATGCATTGCCCTTGGAGTCTTGCGTCGATTATGACGTATTGAAGGAAGCTGTTCTGCGGGCGTACGAGTTACAACCAGAGACGTACAAATTGAAGTACCGGGGTGTAACGAAGGGTCGTGAATGCACCTTTCTTGAGCATGCCCGGGATCTGTCCGATGCATTTAGAAACTGGCTGCGTTCTGAGAAGGCATCGACGTTTGAGGAGTTGAAACAGCTGATGCTTCTAGAACAATTTTTCAAGTGTACGGGCGGCGATCTGACGTTGAATCTTAAAGAAAAAACCCCGAAAACTCTTCAGGAGGCAGCTGAGATGGCTGACCGTAGGCTATCGCTGATTCGTGGGTGCGGGTCTGCACAACGGAACGATGCTGGTAACAAGGGGCGCAACACTCCACCCCCCCGAGTCAGTGATACACCATATAACAATAACTACAAGAGCAATGATATTAATTCTGACCATAAACCTAATACCGTCCCGTTTTAGAAGGGTCAGGGCCCTTCCCCACCTCAAGGGAAGCCCAAGGGGGAGTTAGAGTGTTTTCATTGTCATGAGAAGGGGCATTTTGCAAGAGCCTGTCCAAGCAAGCTACCTAATGCAGTTGTGTCTTTCGCTCGCAACATTGGGGTGTCCCCGAAGTCGTCTGAGTTTGCCCGGGGTATAACGTCAGAGGCTGGGACACAGCCAGTGGAGAAGAATCCGGAAGGCTCGAACCCTGTCCGCGATGTCTTTTGCGACCATCGAGGGCGTGGCTGCGTGAAGTGGGCTGGTAAGAAGCATGGAGTTGAGCTGTTGCGAGACAAGGGTGCCTCTCAGACTTTGATGAAGAACTTTACTGGTAGACCAATAAACTCGGCACGGGTGGTTGTGGTGCAAGGTATCAATGCTACCAGGTCATACCCGTTGGTCAGGATGGAACTGGAGGTAGATCGTGTGACACGAGAGTTGGATGTGGGAATTGTGGAGAACTTGCCTGTTGGGGGCGTCGACCTCCTTCTCGGCAACGACTTTGCGGTGCCTACTTCTGAGGTTTCACCCTTAGTCGTTGCCGAGAAGCCGGCCGACGTGAGTAGGGAGGAACAGGAGTGGGTAGAGAAGTGTCAAGTACAACCTATGGCATGCGTTGTTACTAGATCTCTTGCATCCAAAGTGTCACAGCCTATTCCTCAGTCTCTAGACCAGCGGAGGAACGGTCGGAATGAGCAAGCTAAAGTTGGGAGTTTTGTGAGTTTTGCTCCAGCGGCTCTCCTTAGCGGCTTAGTACTTGACTCAGAGGTGAGCTCCGGAGTGGCCCCAGAACCTATCACCCCTAGTGACATGGTTGGGCGTGATGGCACTCCGCGACTTAGTAGTTCCCAGTTGGAGGAGAGTTATGGGAACGGGGCTATCGAACACGAGGACGGGGAAACATGTCATGTGAACCTGTTGGAGGAGTTTGTGAGGCAACCACCTGAGCAGCCTACTGTCCCTGCGTTGGTCTGCAGCGGCCAAGGTGGAGAAGGAGAGGGGGGCAGTAGGGCACAGGTGGAGGAGAGTAGGGATTGTCATGTCTCGGTGGAGCACACGAGTCTGGTGGCTGTGGAAGCGCTAGAGCACCTGCCTGAGCAGCAGTGTGCAGCGCTCCAGCACCAGCTCGGTTCATACCCCACTGGTCGTGCCGAGCACCCGAGCCTCACAACTCAGGCGGTGCAAGATGTTCCGCAGGCAGGTCACTTGAATGTCATTAGACCGTTAGCCTCGTTGTTTCGGTGGTTCAAGGTGGGCGACGAGGCTTTGGCATGGTTGCCAGGTCAAGGTCGACCCATGGCTGCCAAGGGTGGTGGTCAGAAGGAGGACATTGAGCAGATTGGTGAGGTTGGCTGTGGAGTGGATGTGCCCGGTCGTCGCATAGCCTCCCAATGCTGCTCTAGTCGAATGCAACAGCCCTACCATAGACTGACTGTGTCTGGCCATGTCTCTAAAAGCGGTGATGATGCGCAGGCAGATGTAGTCATAAGGAATGCGGAGGTGCGCATGTACGGTATTGGCGGGGAAGCCTTAGCAATAATGAACTATGGGAGTGACTGCACAGGTGGTACTGATTGTCCCTCTCATGACCTGGCTGTTCTAGGGACGAAGGTGGAGAAGGAGGGAGACTACATGTTAGAAGCTGCGGTCTCGGCTGGGTTGTGGGAGGGCACTAGGCATGTTGTTCTGCGAGATAAGTTGTTTACTAGGCTGTGGCAGTGCATCCGCATGTTTGTTGCTTCTCCAGGCCTGATGTACGGGGTAGAATCCAACATGGAGGCTGGAGACAGTGCAAGGTTTAAGTTAATTCCCTACCGTATAAATCCTGCTCAACAGCCTGTCGTGAAAACAGAGCTAGACGACATGTGGAAAAAGGGTCTGAGGGATAAAGGATATCGTGAGTGGTCGTTGCCAGTGAGTTTGCAACCGGAGTTGAGTGGCAAGATCCGCGTGTATGGTGATTGCAAGAGTGTGGAAGCATTATCCCTGACAGACACCTATCCATTACCCAAGGGTCTGAGGGATAAGGGATATCGTGAGTGGTCGTTGCCAGTGAGTTTGCAACCTAAGTTGAGTGGCAAGATCCATCTGTATGATGATTGCAAGAGTGTGAAAGCATTATCCCTAACAGACGCCTATCCATTACCTAGAGTTGACGATACCATAGACCGCTTCGGGGCTGCCTCGCTCGTCACGAAGGTAGAACTAGTGAAAGGTTATTGGCAGGCTCCGTTGCCGGAAAGAGCGAAGAGAAGTGCCAGTCTTGTGATGAACTGGGCAGTTTATCAGTGCCAGGTGTTGTCTTGCTGCCGGAACACAAGTTAGATGTGTGGCATGATAAGGGCACTGATAATGTTTTGGCTGATTGTTTGTCACGGGAGGGTTTGTTTGCAGGAGAACCCTCGCCGTTCAGTCAGTGTGTGTTGAGAGTGGAGGAAAATCAGGCTTGCCCCTGTAGAGCAGCCGTCAAACACAACATTGAAATTTAAAAAAAAACTCGCATAAAAACTCTTTCTTTTGATAGTTAATTGTAAGTTGCCAATGTTATAGCTAAAATCCTAAGTTGAACCTGTCTTTCACTTAGTAGGCTGGGCTCTGTGAAGCTCGCTCAGGGAACATAACAGGCTAAAATTATACTATTATGTTTGGGAGGGGTTATAAGATTTGATTTATGCTAAAATGTTGTTTTGTTTATGATTGAGCTTTACATTTCATTTTTTTCTGGCGGGGTGGCTGGTTGTGGCGGATCTTGTCGGCATTCTGCCTTGTCAGATATGATGCTCGCCTAATGTTGAGTGTCCCATATCTTGGGCGGGGTGTGACGCCTACCAGCGTTGGCAAAATCGCCTCCCGGTATCCACTAGCGCTCGCCAGGGCAGTGAAATGGGCTACAGTTATCAGAGAATGTTGTTCTTTCTTTCATAGTGTTCGTGTTGTTACAGACAGTCCCGTGGTGGTCTTTATTTTCGTCTGAGACAACGGGAAGCATTTTATATCATGAGTAGAACATAAGATGCATTGTAGTGAAGTTGAGAGAGAAAGAGCGAGCGAGCAGCGTGGGGGCAGTGAGTGTTGATTTCCTCCTCCCTCCTCCCTCCCGGACGAGTTTCTCGCCGCGTGGCTTTTCTCTCGGTTTTGATTGGCTGGTGGTTCCTGGCGCCTTCTGGAGGCCTGCTGCCTTGTGACGTGTCGGCCTGTGATTGGCCAACCACCATGCCTTTGTGTGATCCTGAGGGTCCCGAGGAGCTACCTTCCTCAGAGCTTGCTTGACCAGCATAACCTTCACATCTCCCTTGCCATCTGTCCCCAACTTCCACCTATAGAACACTTTCTCTCTCTCTCTCGACTTCTTACCTCTTATTCTTCTAATCTATTTAACTTCATAACTCCCCTTTGGTTCTGCACGATTTCATATATCGACCATCGTATTATATGCTGAAGCTCTCAGATATTCCATGTTTAGTTAGACATTTTGGAGGGGTTAACATTTTGTCCGTACAGGTTCGACACACTCGCGGTGTCTCCCTACCTATTTCTTGGTTGTCTGCTGGGCTATTTAATGCTAGACTGGGGTGAGGCTACTGGTGTTGTGATTTCCGATGTGTACCAGGTTTTGTTGAACTTGTACAATCGCAACGGATACGTGGGAAGCCTAGGTTGTCTTTCTGACTGTGTACCTTGTGAGTTTAGCACTGTGTTGCGAGTGAGGGCTTTTGCCTCTTGCACCCAACACTGTGCTAACTCGTTTTGTTTTGACTTGTAGAGGGTCGCCAGGAGAGAACCAGATACTAGCGATCTGGATCTCTCAAGAGAACACCCCGTCATTTAACGTAATTTGGCCGTACAGTCTTAAGGACCTCCCTAGGCTACGAGCCGCTTGCTCAGCCATAGTTTCCTTAGCCTACGACATCCCAGCTAGACTTTATTCGCCTAGCAGACACCCGATTAGGATTATAAACTCTTATGTTATTTATGCAGCATTTTTATTCAGTAGAGTGTAAGCCTTGGTTGTTATTGAGTTGCACAACCCGAGCAGGCTTTTGCGTTGCCTGAGGAAGTACTTCTTTTGTTGTTGGAGATAATACTATTGCGCATTTATCATTATTCCCGTGCCAGTTAACACTGTATGTCCCTACACTTGTCATAGCTTGTTCCTGCTTTATATAACAGTTCAAAATCCGATTCGGTCATCATTGCAGCATCAGACTTTCTTCAGAAGATTCCTGTTCGATGCTTTAGGACTTTCATTCACTTTCTTTAATATAGGAGTGATAGTTTATTATTGTTTAGAGTAACATTAATTATACCGTCTTCTTGTTTGCATTAAATCATTCCAGTGATTTAATTAAGCTCTCTATCTTTTTCCTTGTATACATTATTAACGTAATTGTATGTTGTTGTGATCAGGCTGTATCAGAGATCATCAGCCTGTAGTAGTAGTGCATTTATACCGAGTTAGAGGATACCCCGCTATCGCAGATTTAACTCTGGAGGGTATAGGTGTCTTTGTGCGCCGACATTATAAGTTCAATGGTTGGATCTAGTGTTACTGTTGTGGCTGTGTGCCTTTCTAGTCCAATGATTAAGAGCCCTTGTTTTTTTTTGTTTTTTTTTGTTTTTGTTTTTTTTTAAGAGACAATGAACGGAGGAAAGAAAAACACAAATAAAACAAAAAGGTCCATGTGCCTAAAGGCATCCTCCATTCATAAAATGTTTGTAACAACTGGATTTAAACATTTGTAGATTGTAAGTTTGTGGAAAGCAATTCCAGGGAAGTGAATTCCAAAGAGTAGTAGCTCTGGGGATAAATGAATTCTGATAAGCAGAAGTCCTGCATTGTGGAGGAGAAAGTGTAAATTCATGGGCGCTCTCAGCTGCCCTAGTTCTACGGGGAAAGATGTGGAGAGGCGGCACAATTGAAGCAAGTTCCTCGGAACAATTGCTGTGAAAATATCTGTAGAATAATGCAAGGGATGCAACGTTTCTTCGTATGGATAATGTAGGAAGGTTTATACGAGTCCCGGTCGTAACACTTCTTATCTGAATCAATATCAATAGCAATAGACAGGTAATAGGATGCATATAAGTTTAGATCATTAATTAAGATCAAATCATGAACAAATGTGGTTATAGGTATAAGTTAATAAAATAGCAACTAAATTAGAACATGAACATAGTAAATAACAACCCTTAATAATAACAATCGATGTGAATCAAGTGTCTTCCGTGAATAAGAATCAAATAAGGAAAACAAAGTATAATCTCGATATAAGAGACACGGGGTGAGTTGAGAGCAAAATAAACACGAAGGTAGGCTGAGTGAGTCACACGGTAGAGGGGTGCACTACACAGGTAGCCGCATAATCTAAAGTGACCTTTCTACTTAGCTGGGGAGGTCAGGTCATGAACTGGACGGCGGTGTTGGAAATTGAATTTAAAGTTAGTGCAACTAGAGATTTAGTTTTAATAATATTTCTCTATGATTGGTGGCAGAATAATGATTAATTATTTGCACAAAAGATTATGTTTGTAGTTTAAATTATGTAAATTATAATGAAAATCTTATATTCACGTCAACGATCGTATGTAATAATAACGAAACGAGCCGAGGAATTCAGATATAAAGGTTAGCGTATAATTATGAATGCACTATAGAATAAATCTACTAATTACACTTGAGAAGAAATTATAATTAACTAAACGAAGTTAGTCAACGAATGCTCTGGAAACGCTTATAATTATTAGCGTAAAAAGGATAATTAACATAATATTAATTATCAAAAGAAATGGAGCGCATACGACGAAGTTATGCTGAAGAAATAATTAATTCAGTATTCTTAAGAGGTCTGAACGAGCTAACAGAGTCTTGAATGAACATGCACTAGAATACGAAGTGGATGATAAATGATGTGGAATTAAATTACAGAATCTATGCAATGCTAGAATTCCTGAGCATGAAGAATTAGAATTACTTACATCAGTAATCAAATGAACGTTAATACGAGTTCATAAAATAAATACAAAGGTGATTATATAATCGAACGTAGTTTGGGAAGCTCGGTAGAAAAAAAATATTCACGGGAGTATTATAATTATTATAATTAAATATGCTGAGGTAAATTCGTTATGAAAATGGGCGTAGGTTCTAGGTAATGATGTTTAGGAAGGGAAATAAAATCACGAAATACACTTCGACTTCAACTCACAAAATCCATAGCAGAATACATATATTAGGAAAATCTGTGAGTGTGTGGCAAGGTGAATAACTGAACACAATTATATAACGTATGCGTAAGACGTTCTATAGAAAATAAATCAAATAACAGGGTTAGGACTTATACACAGCTCTAACACGGGTTTTATATAATGTTCAGAAGGATTAACACAGTATGCAATCAAGGATCTTAGGCACAGATCTCAGAGTAAATTAGCACAACATGATTCACATATTTTACCTATACCTCGACAACAATAACACAACGTAAGATACACAGGGACACTTAGGGTAATGTTGGAGGGCTGGGGAAGAGAGTACAGGTCTGGCCAACGTAGATCGTGGGTCCATGGAGCAGCACTTCAGGGGTGTAGGGCGTCACTCGAGCAGTTCTTCAGGGTCCAGACTTCAGGTAGGCAGGGTGTCACTCGAGCAGGACTTCAGGGGTACTTCAGGGGAGTACACTCTCGAGGCAGGGTTGGGGCAGGCTGGTACCAGCCACAACCTTGATTAGCTACTCTGTTCCTTTAGTACGTTTGGAATAGTATCGTAGTGTGGTTTGCATACTCTTCTCTAATTTTCTAGAGGTAATATGCGGCGTTATTCTTAACTCTCGTTTGCCAGGGCTCGAAGTCATAGGGATATGGGGAAAATCGTTGTGAGGTAGTTGTGAGGTAAATTACTTAGCTTTTTTTTTATTCTATGTGATTGAGGGAGGCAAAAGGCAGAACTGTATATAGCGAGTGCCTCCCCCATAGTTGAAAGAGTGACAGGGCCAAAATCAAGGGACGTTCGAGCCAAAATGCCTGGACACACGGAGTTTGAAGCAATTTAAGTCATAGGAAGAGGGAAAGACTGATTCTGAGAGAGAGTTTCAGAGCTCAGCTGTTGCATAGAAGAAAGTTTGAGAGTAACGTTTCACTCTTGGGTTGGAGAGTTGTACAGAGTAGGGGTGGGATTGAGTTGCAAGACGGGTACCACGTGCCCTACGTAAAGGAGGTGGTATAAACTGGGAAAGCTCTGAGAAACACTGATTATTATAGTAGCGATAGAATAGCGAAAGAGATGCAACATTGCGGCGGAGAGAGAGAGATTGCAGAGAGTTGGTGAGTGGACGGGAGTTAATGATACGAAAGGCTTTCCTTTCAACTTTGTCTAGGAGAGCGGTGTGAGAGGAACCTCCCACACATGTGAACAATACTCAATACAAGGACGCACTATTCCCCTGTACAGAGCAAGAAGCTGTGCAGGGGAAAAGAACCCCCTAAGGCGGTTGAGCACACCAAGCTTCTGGGAGGCTGCCTTAGCAAGACTGGTAATATGGTCCTTCCAACTGAGAGCAGAAGAAAAAGAGACACCAAGAATATTGAGAGAAGATGAAGGATTGATCTTTGTATTGTTGAAGAATAAGGGATGGTCCGCTGGGAGTTCCGTACGGGTAGATAGATGAAGATATTGGGTTTTGGAATCATTAAAGGTAACAAGGTTTTCTCTGCCCCAATTGGAGATAGTATTTAGATCAGAATTTAAGAGTTCTATGGCTTCATTATGTTTGTCAATGAGGGATTACTGGCATAAGTAGTGTAAGGTTGAGTCATCTGAGTATGAATGGCTGGGAATTGAGGTACAGTTGAGAAGATCATTTATAAAAATTAGAAAGAGAATAGGAGATAGGACAGAGCCCTGAGTAACACCGGAGTTTATAGGGTGAGGAAGTGAATGATGGCCATCCACAACCGCGGCTATGGAACGGCCAGAGGGGACAAAGGCACAGATGGAGGGATAGAAACCGAAGGAGGATAGTTTAGAAATTAAAGATTTGTGCCAGACTCTACCGAAGGCTTTTGATATGTCTAGTGCAATAGACAAAGTCTCACCGAAGTCCCGAAAGGAGGATGACCAAGAGTTAGTAAGATATGAAAGAAGATCACCAGTAGAGCGACCGTTAACCCATTGAGACCCAGCGTCGCACGTGATGCGTCGGCAGTTTGTTATCACCAACTCCCAGCGACGCATCATGTGTGTCCGGCATATTAAAATCATTTACATGGCTCGTAAGGTAGGAAATGGCGGGAGAATAGGAGGGGGAGGTACCGTAGTGTGTGTGGGAGCCGGGCCGGTAGGTGTGAGCGGGCCAAGACAGCCGCGCGGCCTGTGGTGGTGGTGTTACGACTGGGGTTTAAATATATCAGGGCTCTTATTCATTGAACTAGTAATGGCATAAATGTTACAACGGAAAGCGCTAGATCCAACCTCTGATGTATATTCCCAGTGAACAAAGAACACAAATACTCTACAGAGTTCTATATGCAATAATAGGCTATCAAACTCTCAATAAATGTGCGTCTACTCTAGGCTTAATGTTATGTGAAAACAGCCTATTACTACCTATAACCGAAGGTGCTTGGTTATGGTATGCAAAGTAAGGTGGTAAGAGAAGTTACAGCTTACGTTACTTTAATCAATAAATGTCAGGCACTCCTGCATGAAAGAAAGTGCACTAAAGTCCTTCAACACTAACAAGGAATCTTCTTTAAATGTTAGATGCTATAAAGATGCTCGTATCGGAAATGGAACCCAAAAAGGCAGGCAGCGGAACAATGCTCGTGCAGGCTATGCACACAAAAAGGCAGAATATATAATGCCGTCGGAGCCCAGAATATCCTAAACACTACAACAATTTTAATAATCGCCACGACAATGCAGTATTCCTATCAACAAAAAGAGCCTAAGACGTTTGTGTCTCAATACATCAAACTAGGCTGCGAAATGCTTGTGTAATCATAAACGGGTATACATAAAAAGAGTAATTGGTTTAATATACTTAATGTCTACTGTGACTGATAAAGTCTAGCTAGAGTCAATGATACGAGATACTGGTGCGCATGGCATGCCGCATAGCATAGTGCAAATCTCAAGTCTGTGCGTCAAATCTTATGTTATAATGAAGGGTAGCTCTCTTGAGAAACCTTAATACGGCTTAGAACAGTGCAGAATGGTATAGGCAAAAAGCCCTCATTCGTGCATGCTCTACTCTCAATGGCACACAGACTAGAATTTACTCAATCAACTCCAGTTCTCAGGTATGTCGTGCAGCTTTTTCCTAAAGCCAGCACTCATAGGAAACAATACCTAATAATATCAGACTCCTAGTCTAGCATTATCTAATCCAGCAGAACACTAATAATTAAAGGAAGCAGTACTAAACAATATGAATGCCAACCAATGCTTCGTGATCAACTTATCTTAACAACTAAACATACATAGGTTATATCAGACCTTAACGCACAATACAACTGGCCAGTATTAAGCTAATTTTGCAGAGTTAACCAGAGTGGATATAATATTAATAAAAAGGTGGTGAAAGATATGAAAAAAGAGAGAGGTAGGCAGAGGAAAAGATTCTCAGGTGCGAGCGGGGGACAGGTAGCAAGGGATGAGATAGATGCGTTCTAGAAACCAGATCTGAGGGAGAGAGTGGCGAGGAACTGTATATATACTCGCACTAGCTCGAGGCGCGTGGGAAAAAAGCGGTTACAAGTCCTCTAGCCACTAGCAAGGGAGCTAGCAGCATGGTAAGGACCTCTCTCCACCAACCCCCACGAGGCAGCCAGCCGTGACGTCATCGAGCGGGACAAAGACACTGCGCGCTCCCTCTCACTCTGTTCTACTCTCTCTCTCTCTCCCAGATCCCATCATTACTAGTTAATGATAAAACATATACTTTACAATTAAATATATAAAGCCTTGACATGGGTGAAAACAAAGAGCCTTTCTGGACTGCCCATGACACAAGCTTTCATATGAAATAAAGCACACTCTAATACATAAACTGTAGCCCCATCCACTGCCCTGGCGATCCTAGCGAGTCACTGTAGGACAAGCCATGCGGTTCTAACGGAGTGGTTAACGTCACACCCCCCCCAAGATTTTTCTCAGAGGCCCCAAGGCTCACAAAAATCTGATGGTTAGAACTCATGCTATATCTCCACTTCCCATCACCCAGTGGCAGTAAAATCTCTGGCACAGTTCTTCAACAAAACATTTTTCAAAATTATAACCCTCCCCAACACCATAGGTTAAATTATATGTAGTTATGCTCCTCAAGAGCGAGCTTCTCTAGCCCAGCATTCTGAGAGGAGTGCAACTCAGAATTACTGCTAGAACATACTAAAAAAAAATCTACTATCAAAGAAAGAATTTTAATTTGATTTTTATGTTTATAATTTGTTTATTTCGGCTGCACTATAGGGGCAAGCCTAGTTTTTTCTTCTATACCAAACGCTCAACTCCTGCTTTACGACCCAATACGCTGGGCTACAACCGCGAGCCAACAAGCACCAAGCGCAAAATACTATTCAAACTAAAGCAGGAGGCTACCCGAGTGTCAATCTACCCAGGATCATATACCCTTGAACGACCATCTGCAACCACGTTGTCACAACCGGCAATATGGCGTATGTCCAGGTTATATACCAGTAACCTTAGTGACCACCTGGTCAGCCTCATATTCCAATTGTGAAACTGGTCCAAGAACTTGAGAGGGTGATGATCTGCGTAAACTACAACGACCGGACCATAGGCTGGAACATAGACCTCGAAATGCCCCAGCGCAAGCACAACCGCCAGCAGCTCCTCCTCGACAACAGAGCAGCTCCCCTGGGCCTAATTGTACTTCTCCGAGCAGAAACTAACAGGATGCTCCAGCCCATCATCGTCCTTTTCCACAAGGACGGCACCAGCCCCCACACCACTAGCCTCCGTTGCTAGTTGGAAAGGTAGGCTAAAGTCAGGGGCCCTGAGGATCGGGTGAGTGCACAACAGGTGTTTTACTTCTCTAAACACCTTCTCACACTCAGGTGCCCATTTGAACTTCTTATCCTTCCAGTTATCCTCCACCTGAGCTTGACTGTCCCATTCTCCTACTCCACCTTGACTGCTAAACGTCATCACAGGCACAGTGAGAGGCTCAGGGGGGTGCCTCCCATACTCCTTCATGGGATTAACATGACATACCTGATTGCGCTTCCGTCTGTCTGGAGTGGCTACCAAGTAAACCAGGTCCGATAGCTCCTCCACCACCCTATAAGGACCAGCGTACTTCGCGGATAAGGGGTGACCTACAAGGGGCAGTAGAATTAACACCTTCTGACCCACGTGAAACTCCCTGAGTTCAACCTTGAGGTCGTACCTGTCCTTCCTGAGGGCCTGAGAGCTAGTCAAATTACGGCCAGCCAACTCCAGACTGCGCAACATCCGTTCTCGACTGTTGAGGACACACTTGAGCATAGAACAAGGTTTTTCTGCGCCCTTCCATACTTCTTCAACCATATGGAGAGGCCCTCTGACACGGTGTCCAAAGACGAGCTCATTAGGGCTGAATCCCAAACTCTCCCCAGGTACCTCCCACACAGCAAACAAAACACATGGCAGGCCAAGATCCCAATCCCTCCCACTCTCAAAGCAACAACAACGAAGCACAGATTTCAAGGCTGAGTGCCATCGCTCTAACACACCCTGGCTCTCCGGATGAAACGCAGATGACACAACCCCAACAATCCCATGCTGCGGCATTGCTTGAACAAAGAGGCTAGAAGTGAAGTTGGGTCCCCGGACTGACTGAATCCCCTGCGGGTAACCATACCGGGAAAAATACACTAGCAAGCTTCGGACCACCGTCTTCGCCGACCCATTTCTCATAGGGTACGCGTCAGGGTACCTTGTTGCTACATCTCCCGACTGTGCATCACTGTCCTCCTTCAACTCTTTCGTCTTTTTAAGCCCATCCTCTGCCTTTTCCACAACAGTTACTGGGTCTTCTTCAGACTCGATATTTGGTCCTAATACTGAGTCCCCGAGAAGGTCCGTTACTAAACTCTCAACCGCATCAACTTTCAACCCCTTCTCGGTACCCTTCCTCCGCTGATCTAAAGATTGTTGACCAGAATGTGACTCCCTGGATGCAGGATCTCCGGTGACAACACACGCCATAGGCTGCACCGGACACTTCTCAACCCACTCCTGCTCCTCCCTACTCACGTCGGCCGGCTTCTCGGCAACGACCAAGGGTGGAGCCTCAGAAGTAGGTCCCGCAAAGTCATTGCCGAGAAGGAGGTCGACGCCCCCAACAGGTAACTTCTCCATAATTCCTACATCCAGGTCTCGAGTCACACCATCAACTTCCACCTTCATACTTACAAGCGGGTATGACCTTGTCGCATTAACTCCCTGAACCACAACCACCCGCGCCGTATTGACAGGTTTACCAGTGAAATTTCTCAACAGTGTTTGCGATGCCCCAGTGTCACGCAAAATTCTCACCTCATGTCTTCTACCCCCCCACTCCACACAACCGAGTCCCCTGTGGTCACTAAAGGCATCACGGACAGGGAATAAGCCTTCCGGATCCTTCTGCACTGGCAGTGTATTTACCTCGGAAGAAATGCCTCTAACAAACTCCGATGTCCTCTTGAACACTCCAATGCCGTGAGCAAAAGACACGGCTGCCGGAGGAGGTCGACTAGGGCACTCATTTGCCTTATGACCCTCCTGGTGGCAACTAAAACACATAAATTTCGGTTTCGGCTTATACTGTGATGTAAAAGGCCCCTGACTTACCACATACGGTGTGGTGTAAGGTTTGGATTCAGTTTTAGTTTCATGGCTCTTCTGTTTAAATGTGTCATTGTTACGGGGAGGGGGAGGATAACGGTCCCTAGCACTTGCATCGTACTTCTGTGAGGACCCGCAACCCCGAATCAACGACAGCCGTCGATCAGCCATTTCTGCTGCTTCGACTAGAGTTCTTGGGTTTTTCTCCTTTAAGTTCAAAGTTAGATCACCGCCCGTGCTCTTAAAGAACTGCTCCAACATCATTAACTTCTTAATTTCATCAAATGTTGTGACCTTCTCAGATCGGAGCCAGTTCCCCATAGCATCGGACAAGTCCCGGGCGTGTTCCAAAAAGGTGCTATCTCTTCCCTTAATTACACCCCGGAACTTCAAACGGTACGTTTCTGGTTGCAGTTCGTAAGCCCTCAGGACAGCCTCCTTGAGATCCTTGTACACAATACATAACTCCAAAGGTAACGCATCGTAGGCTTTAAGACCCTTGCCTATTAATCTAGAGGATACAAGTGCTGCCCATTTATTCTCTGGCCACTGGTGTTCCTGGCACTTCTTCTCAAAGCGTGTGAAAAATTATGTTACACCACTCTCATCAAACACCGGAACCAGTTTCAATAAGTGCGAGAGAGACTGCTCATGAACACGGTTACCAGCCCCAAGTCGCTGTCCCGTTGTCTCTACTCGCGACTTCTCTACGTCCATGTCGGCACAGTACCTAGTCGACTCTAAATCAGCTTGGATTTTTGCTAGCTCTATGTGCTGGTGACTTTTTCTCTCTTCTATCTTGGCTCTCTCTTCTATCTTGGCTAATTCTAATTGCTGCTGAAGCTCACATGCCCTTTGTTGCTGCTGAATCTGACATTTTCTCTCTGCGATCTTAGCTGATTCTATTTGCTGCTGATGCTGAAGCTTAGCTAATTCGAGCTTAAACAATAATTCTGGAGATAACCCTTGAGGTGGTGAAGGTGCTACAATGTTTGAAATTACCGGTGGTCCCCCCAGGGGCAACCCACCCTGCCAGTCACCACCAAACTGTGGAAGCGTACCCGGGGTCGGCAAACTACTGGGATGGCTGGGAGTCGAGTGTAGGGGAAGCATGGCCGAAGGGCTCTGAGCACTCAACCCATCTCGCTCACCAGTCACCCTGCCCAGTACACACGTTACCAAGTTATCCTTGGTCATGCTGCTAGTAACCGCATGACCGATAGCTGTGGCCAGGCATTGAAGACCGTACCGATCCATACCCTCCAACCGCTCGGCAGTAACAGGCCATTGCAAAAATATCCTAGCACCCTCCTCACAGTTCACCCGATTAACCCTTTAATCATACTGCTGTTCCTCAGTCTCGACATTATGTACTGTGTCTCCATTCTCCTCTGATCCGATATAAGACATGATGCTCACAAAAATTTCTCACCACAATATTCAGAAAAGAAGCACCCCAAACTCTTATACCTCGATATACACACAAAAATTCTCGGAAATA
This sequence comes from Paralithodes platypus, assembly GCA_032716605.1. Taxonomy (NCBI): domain Eukaryota; kingdom Metazoa; phylum Arthropoda; class Malacostraca; order Decapoda; family Lithodidae; genus Paralithodes; species Paralithodes platypus. The sequence continues at coordinate 13,732,394 of CM064493.1, read as the reverse complement.
CTCAAGGGCTATACTATGTTGCAAAAAAAAAAAATATTCTTGCTGATCCCCGCAAAATATTCCCCAAAACAACAAATGTTCCCTGCTAATAAATGTAGGTTCACCAAATCCTAGGTAAGGTCGCCATTTGTTACGACTGGGGTTTAAATATATCAGGGCTCTTATTCATTGGACTAGTAATGGCATAAATGTTACAACGGAAAGCGCTAGATCCAACCTCTGATGTATATTCCCTGTGAACAAAGAACACAAATACTCTACAGAGTTCTATATGCAATAATAGGCTATCAAACTCTCAATAAATGTGCGTCTACTCTAGGCTTAATGTTATGTGAAAACAGCCTATTACTACCTATAACCGAAGGTGCTTGGTTATGGTATGCAAAGTAAGGTGGTAAGAGAAGTTACAGCTTACGTTACTTTAATCAATAAATGTCAGGCACTCCTGCATGAAAGAAAGTGCACTAAAGTCCTTCAACACTAACAAGGAATCTTCTTTAAATGTTAGATGCTATAAAGATGCTCGTATCGGAAATGGAACCCAAAAAGGCTGGCAGCGGAACAATGCTCGTGCAGGCTATGCACACAAAAAGGCAGAATATATAATGCCGTCGGAGCCCAGAATATCCTAAACACTACAACAATAATAATAATCGCCACGACAATGCAGTATTCCTATCAACAAAAAGAGCCTAAGTCGTTTGTGTCTCAATACATCAAACTAGGCTGCGAAATGCTTGTGTAATCATAAACGGGTATACATAAAAAGAGTAATTGGTTTAATATACTTAATGTCTACTGTGACTGATAAAGTCTAGCTAGAGTCAATGATACGAGATACTGGTGCGCATGGCATGCCGCATAGCCTAGTGCAAATCTCAAGTCTGTGCGTCAAATATTACGTTATAATGAAGGGTAGCTCTCTTGAGAAACCTTAATACCGAAGTATTAAGCGTTCTCCTAGCGTACCTCAAAGACAAACAACGAGCTTAGAACAGTGCAGAATGGTATAGGCAAAAAGCCCTCATTCGTGCATGCTCTACTCTCAATGGCACACAGACTAGAATTTACTCAATCAACTCCAGTTCTCAGGTATGTCGTGCAGCTTTTTCCTAAAGCCAGCACTCATAGGAAACAATACCTTATAATATCAGACTCCTAGTCTAGCATTATCTAATCCAGCAGAACACTAATAATTAAAGGAAGCAGTACTAAACAATATGAATGCCAACCAATGCTTCGTGATCAACTTATCTTAACAACTAAACATATATAGGTTATATCAGACCTTAACGCACAATACAACTGGCCAGCATTAAGCTGATTTTGCAGAGTTAACCAGAGGGGATATAATATTAATAAAAAGGTGGTGAAAGATATGAAAAAAGAGAGAGGTAGGCAGAGGAAAAGATTCTCAGGTGCGAGCGGGGGACAGGTAGCAAGGGATGAGATAGATGCGTTCTAGAAACCAGATCTGAGGGAGAGAGTGGCGAGGAACTGTATATATACTCGCACTAGCTCGAGGCGCGTGGGAAAAAAGCGGTTACAAGTCCTCTAGCCACTAGCAAGGGAGCTAGCAGCATGGTAAGGACCTCTCTCCACCAACCCCCACGAGGCAGCCAGCCGTGACGTCATCGAGCGGGACAAAAACACTGCGCGCTCCCTCTCACTCTGTTCTACTCTCTCTCTCTCTCCCAGATCCCATCATTACTAGTTAATGATAAAACATATACTTTACAATTAAATATATAAAGCCTTGACATGGGTGAAAACAAAGAGCCTTTCTGGACTGCCCATGACACAAGCTTTCATATGAAATAAAGCACACTCTAATACATAAACTGTAGCCCCATCCACTGCCCTGGCGATCCTAGCGAGTCACTGTAGGACAAGCCATGCGGTTCTAACGGAGTGGTTAACGTCACACCCCTCCCCAAGATTTTTCTCAGAGGCCCCAAGGCTCACAAAAATCTGATGGTTAGAACCCATGCTATATCTCCACTTCCCATCACCCAGTGGCAGTAAAATCTCTGGCACAGTTTTTCAACAAAACATTTTTCAAAATTTTAACCCTCCCCAACACCATAGGTTAAATTATATGTAGTTATGCTCCTCAAGAGCGAGCTTCTCTAGCCCAGCATTCTGAGAGGAGTGCAACTCAGAATTACTGCTAGAACATACTAAACAAAAATCTACTATCAAAGAAAGAGTTTTTATTTGATTTTTATGTTTACAATTTGTTTATTTCGGCTGCACTATAGGGGCAAGCCTAGTTTTTTCTTCTATACCAAACGCTCAACTCCTGCTTTACGACCCAATACGCTGGGCTACAACCGCGAGCCAACAAGCACCAAGCGCAAAATACTATTCAAACTAAAGCAGGAGGCTACCCGAGTGTCAATCTACCCAGGATCATATACCCTTGAACGACCATCTGCAACCACGTTGTCACAACCGGCAATATGGCGTATGTCCAGGTTATATACCAGTAACCTTAGTGACCACCTGGTCAGCCTCATATTCCGATTGTGAAACTGGTCCAAGAACTTGAGAGGGTGATGATCTGGGTAAACTACAACGACCGGACCATAGGCTGGAACATAGACCTCGAAATGCCCCAGCGCAAGCACAACCGCCAGCAGCTCCTCCTCGACAACAGAGCAGCTCCCCTGGGCCGAATTGTACTTCTCCGAGCAGAAACTAACAGGATGCTCCAGCCCATCATCGTCCTTTTCCACAAGGACGGCACCAGCCCCCACACCACTAGCCTCCGTTGCTAGTTGGAAAGGTAGGCTAAAGTCAGGGGCCCTGAGGATCGGGTGACTGCACAACAGGTGTTTTACTTCTCTAAACACCTTCTCACACTCAGGCGCCCATTTGAACTTCTTATCCTTCCAGTTATCCTCCACCTGAGCTTGACTGTCCCATTCTCCTTCTCCACCTTGACTGCTAAACGTCATCACAGGCACAGTGAGAGGCTCAGGGGGGTGCCTCCCATACTTCTTCATGGGATTAACATGACATACCTGATTGCGCTTCCGTCTGTCTGGAGTGGCTACCAAGTAAACCAGGTCCGATAGCTCCTCCACCACCCTATAAGGACCAGCGTACTTCGCGGATAAGGGGTGACCTACAAGGGGCAGTAGAATCAACACCTTCTGACCCACGTGAAACTCCCTGAGTTCAACCTTGAGGTCGTACCTGTCCTTCCTGAGGGCCTGAGAGCTAGTCAAATTACGGCCAGCCAACTCCAGACTGCGCAACATCCGTTCTCGACTGTTGAGGACACACTTGAGCATAGAACAAGGTTTTTCTGAGCCCTCCCATACTTCTTCAACCATATGGAGAGGCCCTCTGACACGGTGTCCAAAGACGAGCTCATTAGGGCTGAATCCCAAACTCTCCCCAGGTACCTCCCACACAGCAAACAAAACACATGGCAGGCCAAGATCCCAATCCCTCCCACTCTCAAAGCAACAACAACGAAGCACAGATTTCAAGGCTGAGTGCCATCGCTCTAACACACCCTGGCTCTCCGGATGATACGCAGATGATACAACCCCAACAATCCCATGCTGCGGCATTGCTTGAACAAAGAGGCTAGAAGTGAAGTTGGGTCCCCGGACTGACTGAATCCCCTGCGGGTAACCATACCGGGAAAAATACACTAGCAAGCTTCGGACCACCGTCTTCGCCGACCCATTTCTCATAGGGTACGCGTCAGGGTACCTTGTTGCTACATCTCCCGACTGTGCATCACTGTCCTTCAACTCTTTCGTCTTTTTAAGCCCATCCTCTGCCTTTTCCACAACAGTTACTGGGTCTTCTTCAGACTCGATATTTGGTCCTAATACTGAGTCCCCGAGAAGGTCCGTTGATACTAAACTCTCAACCGCATCAACTTTCAACCCCTTCTCGGTACCCTTCCTCCGCTGATCTAAAGATTGTTGACCAGAATGTGACTCCCTGGATGCAGGATCTCCGGTGACAATACACGCCATAGGCTGCACCGGACACTTCTCAACCCACTCCTGCTCCTCCCTACTCACGTCGGCCGGCTTCTCGGCAACGACCTAGGGTGGAGCCTCAGAGGTAGGTCCCGCAAAGTCGTTGCCGAGAAGGAGGTCGACGCCCCCAACAGGTAACTTCTCCACAATTCCTACATCCAGGTCTCGAGTCACACCATCAACTTCCACCTTCATTCTTACAAGCGGGTATGACCTTGTCGCATTAACTCCCTGAACCACAACCACCCGCGCCGTATTGACAGGTTTACCAGTGAAATTTCTCAACAGTGTTTGCGATGCCCCAGTGTCACGCAAAATTCTCACCTCATGTCTTCTACCCCCCCCACTCCACACAACCGAGTCCCCTGTGGTCACTAAAGGCATCACGGACAGGGAATAAGCCTTCCGGATCCTTCTGCACTGGCAGTGTATTTACCTCGGAAGAAATGCCTCTAACAAACTCCGATGTCCTCTTGAACACTCCAATGCCGTGAGCAAAAGACATGGCTGCCAGAGGAGGTCGACTAGGGCACTCATTTGCCTTATGACCCTCCTGGTGGCATCTAAAACACATAAATTTCGGTTTCGGCTTATACTGTGATGTAAAAGGCCCCTGACTTTCCACATACGGTGTGGTGTAAGGTTTGGATTCAGTTTTAGTTTCATGGCTCTTCTGTTTAAATGTGTCATTGTTACGGGGAGGGGGAGGATAACGGTCCCTAGCACTTGCATCGTACTTCTGTGAGGACCCGCAACCCCGAATCAACGACAGCCGTCGATCAGCCATTTCTGCTGCTTCGACTAGAGTTCTTGGGTTTTTCTCCTTTAAGTTCAAAGTTAGATCACCGCCCGTGCTCTTAAAGAACTGCTCCAACATCATTAACTGCTTAATTTCATCAAATGTTGTGACCTTCTCAGATCGGAGCCAGTTCCCCATAGCATCGGACAAGTCCCGGGCGTGTTCCAAAAAGGTGCTATCTCTTCCCTTAGTTACACCCCGGAACTTCAAACGGTACGTTTCTGGTTGCAGTTCGTAAGCCCTCAGGACAGCCTCCTTGAGATCCTTGTACACAATACATAACTCCAAAGGTAACGCATCGTAGGCTTTAAGACCCTTGCCTATTAATCTAGAGGATACAAGTGCTGCCCATTTATTCTCTGGCCACTGGTGTTCCTGGCACTTCTTCTCAAAGCGTGAGAAAAATTATGTTACACCACTCTCATCAAACACCGGAACCAATTTCAATAAGTGCGAGAGAGACTGCTCATGAACACGGTTACCAGCCCCAAGTCGCTGTCCCGTTGTCTCTACTCGCGACTTCTCTACGTCCATGTCGGCACAGTACCTAGTCGACTCTAAATCAGCTTGGATTTTTGCTAGCTCTATGTGCTGGTGACTTTTTCTCTCTTCTATCTTGGCTCTCTCTTCTATCTTGGCTAATTCTAATTGCTGCTGAAGCTCACATGCCCTTTGTTGCTGCTGAATCTGACATTTTCTCTCTGCGATCTTAGCTGATTCTATTTGCTGCTGATGCTGAAGCTTAGCTAATTCGAGCTTAAACAATAATTCTGGAGATAACCCTTGAGGTGGTGAAGGTGCTACAATGTTTGAAATTACCGGTGGTCCCCCCAGGGGCAACCCTCCCTGCCAGTCACCACCCAACTGTGGAAGCGTACCCGGGGTCGGCAGTCTACTGGGATGGCTGGGAGTCGAGTGTAGGGGAAGCATGGCCGAAGGGCTCTGAGCACTCAACCCATCTCGCTCACCAGTCACCCTGCCCAGTACACACGTTATCAAGTTATCCTTGGTCATGCTGCTAGTAACCGCATGACCGATAGCTGTGGCCAGGCATTGAAGACCGTACCGATCCATACCCTCTAACCGCTCGGCAGTAACAGGCCATTGCAAAAATATCCTAGCATCCTCCTCACAGTTCACCCGATTAACCCTTTCATCATACTGCTGTTCCTCAGTCTCGACATTACGTACTGTGTCTCCATTCTCCTCTGATCCGGTATAAGACATGATGCTCAAAAAAAATTCTCACCACAATATTCAGAAAAGAAGCACCCCAAACTCTTATACCTCGATATACACACAAAAATTCTCGGAAATACTCAAGGGCTACACTGTATACTATGTTGCAAAAGAAAAAAAATTCTTGCTGATCCCCGCAAAATATTCCCCAAAACAACAAATGTTCCCTGCTAATAAATGTAGGTTCACCAAATCCTAGGTAAGGTCGCCATTTGTTACGACTGGGGTTTAAATATATCAGGGCTCTTATTCATTGGACTAGTAATGGCATAAATGTTACAACGGAAAGCGCTAGATCCAACCTCTGATGTATATTCCCTGTGAACAAAGAACACAAATACTCTACAGAGTTCTATATGCAATAATAGGCTATCAAACTCTCAATAAATGTGCGTCTACTCTAGGCTTAATGTTATGTGAAAACAGCCTATTACTACCTATAACCGAAGGTGCTTGGTTATGGTATGCAAAGTAAGGTGGTAAGAGAAGTTACAGCTTACGTTACTTTAATCAATAAATGTCAGGCACTCCTGCATGAAAGAAAGTGCACTAAAGTCCTTCAACACTAACAAGGAATCTTCTTTAAATGTTAGATGCTATAAAGATGCTCGTATCGGAAATGGAACCCAAAAAGGCAGGCAGCGGAACAATGCTCGTGCAGGCTATGCACACAAAAAGGCAGAATATATAATGCCGTCGGAGCCCAGAATATCCTAAACACTACAACAATTTTAATAATAATCGCCACGACAATGCAGTATTCCTATCAACAAAAAGAGCCTAAGTCGTTTGTGTCTCAATACATCAAACTAGGCTGCGAAATGCTTGTGTAATCATAAACGGGTATACATAAAAAGAGTAGTTGGTTTAATATACTTAATGTCTACTGTGACTGATAAAGTCTAGCTAGAGTCAATGATACGAGATACTGGTGCGCATGGCATGCCGCATAGCCTAGTGCAAATCTCAAGTCTGTGCGTCAAATATTACGTTATAATGAAGGGTAGCTCTCTTGAGAAACATTAATACCGAAGTATTAAGCGTTCTCCTGGCGTACCTCAAAGACAAACAACGAGCTTAGAAAAGTGCAGAATGGTATAGGCAAAAAGCCCTCATTCGTGCATGCTCTACTCTCAATGGCACACGTACTAGAATTTACTCAATCAACTCCAGTTCTCAGGTATGTCGTGCAGCTTTTTCCTAAAGCCAGCACTCATAGGAAACAATACCTTATAATATCAGACTCCTAGTCTAGCATTATCTAATCCAGCAGAACACTAATAATTAAAGGAAGCAGTACTAAACAATATGAATGCCAACCAATGCTTCGTGATCAACTTATCTTAACAACTAAACATACATAGGTTATATCAGACCTTAACGCACAATACAACTGGCCAGCATGAAGCTGATTTTGAAGAGTTAACCAGAGGGGATATAATATTAATAAAAAGGTGGCGAAAGATATGAAAAAAGAGAGAGGTAGGCAGAGGAAAAGATTCTCAGGTGCGAGTAGGGGACAGGTAGCAAGGGATGAGAGAGATGCGTTCTAGAAACCAGATCTGAGGGAGAGAGTGGCGAGGAACTGTATATATACTCGCACTAGCTCGAGGCGCGTGGGAAAAAAACGGTTACAAGTCCTCTAGCCACTAGCAAGGGAGCTAGCAGCATGGTAAGGACCTCTCTCCACCAATCCCCCACGAGGCAGCCAGCCATGACGTCATCGAGCGGAACAAAAACACTGCGCGCTCCCTCTCACTCTGTTCTACTCTCTCTCTCTCTCCCAGATCCCATCATTACTAGTTAATGATAAAACATATACTTTACAATTAAATATATAAAGCCTTGACATGGGTGAAAACAAAGAGCCTTTCTGGACTGCCCATGACACAAGCTTTCATATGAAATAAAGCACACTCTAATACATAAACTGTAGCCCCATCCACTGCCCTGGCGATCCTAGCGAGTCACTGTAGGACAAGCCATGCGGTTCTAACGGAGTGGTTAACGTCACAGTGGGCTTAGTGGGGATACTTTACACCCTTAGTTCACCGCCATTTTGAACCTTCATTACTCCTGTCGTATGGGAGCTAGAGGCTTGAGATTTATGTGAGACACTCCTTAGGATGTATGACGTACAATGCCATACTCAGTTTTCACCCTTGTGCTCCCGGGCGGGTGGTCATGCGGGGGAGACGAACTTTTGACCCGCCCCCCCCCACCCCCCCCCCCCGCCCCCCAAATGACCGAGGTGAGTTTTTTTTTATTTTTTTCTTCATTTCTCACCATTCTCTTCCATTTTGGCTCAACACATTTTTTGAGGCTCCCCCCCCCCCAAAAAAAAAATATCCGAGGTGATTTTTTTTTTTTTTTTCATTTCTCATCCTTGTCTTCCATTTTAGCAATAAAAAAAAATAAGTGAAAATGGCTTGGGACTAGGGTGAACAAAATATTATAACTAGCCGGGGCTCAACCGGTTAAGGAAGCCATACTGGCGATCTGAGAGCAGATTATGAGAAGAGAAATGCTTAAGAAATTTGGAAGCAAGAATAGTTTCAAAAACTTTAGAAAGACAAGAGATGAGAGCAATTGGACGATAGTTGGAGGGTTGAGAGCGGTCACCCTTCTTTGGGATAGGTTGAATGTTAGAAAACTTCCTGCATAAAGGGAAGGCGTTAGAGGATAGACAGAGACGAAAGAGTTTGCCTAGGCAGGGAGTCAGCACAGAAGCACAGTTTTTGAGAAAAACAGGAGGAACACCGTCCGGACCGTACGCCTTATTAGTATTAAGCCCAGAGAGGGTAAAAAGTACATCTTTAGAAGAGCTTAGGATATTAGGCATAAGCAAGAGAGAGGAGGGTGGAGAGGGTGGAATAGCACTGGAATCATCCAAGGTGGAGATTCTAGCAAAAGTTTGAGCGAAGAGCTTAGCTTTGTCAGAGGAAGAAGTGATGGTTGTGCCATCAGAGTGGGAAAGGGGAGGGAAAGACGAGGAAGAGAAATTGTTGGAGAAGTTTTTGACTTCAATGCTGTGCTGTGGTTGGTCGACCTGATTCAAAAGTCGGGAGGTGATTGGTTGATAGAATTTCCCACACTTGTGAAATTTTCCATACTTGTGGTTGGCGGTTGATGTCTTAGAGCATGGGGACATATGGGTAACTGGTATTCTTGGAGTAAGGATCCCCATTCTTGTTTTGGTTAGAAGGGGTGACTCTGCTATCCTGGTTTTCTTTTCTTGCTGTTTTCTGGTCCTTTTGGGGTGTTGAACATTGATACTGGCTATCCTACATTTGTTTCCTGCAGGGTTTGTCTTGAGACCCGTCATTTCAGGATACAAGATGGGCTCAACTCCACCTATGACTTATTGAAATCAACATCTATTTTGCCGTCAATAGGGAGATGTATAGGGAGAGTTTATTTTTATATTACAGTGATTTATATGGTGCACATAAAATGCATTTCCTGTGGTTGAAACACATTTCAATATGATTTTTTACAAATAGTTTTATTATGTAATAGGCTTCAAATGATAAGAAAACAAATCGTGGTAGTTTCGGTAATAAGTACCGAACTTACTACTCTAACCTAAACCCAAATCCTTGCTGAATAACCTAACCTAACCAACTTAACCTAGCCTAACATAACCTAGTCTTCTTACTAAGGGCTCCCACCCCCAAACCCTGTTGAGTAACCTTACCTGACTAATCTAACCTAATGTTCAAGACAACTTATGTCAAAACTTTAATCGGATTTTTTTAATAATACGGTTCGATTACTTTGCAAAAATGAAAAATGTAAGCCAAATTAAAAAAATAAATAAACTTGGCTCAGTGTTACAGATTGTAATATGGCCGTATTGTTCACGAGAAGCATATTTTACTGTTATTTATATTAATTAACCAACATTTTCCCAGATTTTCATAGCCTTCCCTTCTGTCAGGGTGTCTTCTTTATGATTGTAGCTATCTTAACCCCTTATTGGCGGCGTGCATCATAAGTCGAGTGAAATAAATTTGGACTATGTGGCGGCGCGCGACTTAGGTCGTGTGGCAATTTCAGCACGTAATGTTGCTGAGAGAGAGAGACAAGTGGTGGCAGAAGAGTAGCGAGCGTATGACTGCTCCAGACCACCGCGGCGGACCAACTGACATGAATCCCACCCTCCTCCACCCTCTCACACTCGCTACATAGTGAAATGTATGGGGAAAGTACCGAATTACATGGTTTTTGCACTCGTGTTGCGCGGTTGTTGCAAGAAAACTAGCCGTCATACAAGGATCGTTGTGGTGTCATTAGAAAGCTCTGTTTATGCCCTTTCAGGGATAGATACTTGTTTTACGCTCTGGATCTTATTTAGGCATGAAAATGATCACGTAAACAGCCCTATTTTGGGTAAGAACACCCCGCTGGTGGCTACATATTATATACCGCCTAGGCCGCTCTTAAGGTGTTAAAAGATATTAAATTCTTAAAACAAAAAGAACTACGTTAAAATTGAATGAATTGCACCAAAAACCATTGGTAAAGCCTAATCCTGAGCTCCAAATTCATATTGATTGCAAGTGCAATTATACCGGGTTAAGTATCATACATTTTACCCATTTGATTAATAGAAGTCCTGATAAAGAATGATTGAATAACTTAATAATAGCCAGAGTAAAATTACGTCATAGTATTCTGAATGAATAACTCAGACAAAGCAGATCAACACGTACACAAAATGGCAGCATAAAATCTCAAGATGGCTCAACTCCCCCGATATGAGAGAGAAGGACAATGATACCGGCGGAGGAGGGTAATGCGTCGCTTGATAAACATCAATCCACCTTAACTGCCCCAGACATAAATGACGCGATCGCGTCATATGGAACTTATAACCAAAAACTCATATGACGCGATCGCATCATATGGACTTATCTCCATGCCTCTCCAATAAGTTTATGACGCGATTTTGCGTCATATGAGCTCAGTAAGTTCGATAAGTTAGCTTACGATAAAACCGTTGGTGGCAACCTCAGCCTCCTCCGATAATTCTAACGGCTGCAGTGTTGTTGTGAGTGTAGTGCGAGGCAGTGACATTGATCCCGGGGCTCCTGCCTCCTCGGACTTATTGGAACATAATATGTCTGAAGGAGTTAAGGGGAGATAGAACATAATTTTTGGTCTATTAATTCATTTATTCCTTTATTTCTTAGTTTCCTCGCTAGACCTCAATCAAGCTTAACAAAACACCTGCTAGACCCCCGCCCTTGAAGATAAATTTGTACATTTTTCAGTAGAAAAATTTTGCGGCCGAAGGCCGGTACCTCTTAGAATTACAGGCTCGCTATCGCTCGACAAGAACATTTTGACACCTAAATGGCACGAAAAGTCTTAAAATTGAGAACGAAATGGGGCGAAAGGTGTAAAAATCGCCAAACTAATGGGCCGAACGTCTTATAATCTCAAAACAAATGGGACTTAACACGAGGGAGAAAGTGGACCATAAAAGCGATTCATCTCCCCTCAAGGCTAACAGTGTAGTCTTCCCGGGGGAGGGGCGGCGGCGATAATGTCATACAAGTTCACCTGTTTACCGCTGGGGCTAAGAGGGGGACGCGGCCTCAAGTGCTTATGCCCCCGTACACCACAGGGAGACAATCCACCCGAAGATCTACAATAGATACGCTCGACCCTAACACACGTATATACCTCGGACTGCTGCTTTTTGTATTATTAACCAGAGGGAAACAGAGCAACTAAGCACAGTAAGAGTTTTTAGTTGAAATAGGACTTCAGAGGCTATCAACCCTTCTGGAGGGTCGTAAGAGAAAGATTGTAGACACCAATTGATTAGGGAGGATTTATAAACATGTGAGAAGGAGTTGCTGGGACTCTCCTACTGATATTATTTGTGTCTCACCTACACAGAGAGTAATCCAGCTAGCTCTCACAAACGCTTCCTCTCTCTAACACTGCAACACACAAGAATACGATACTTATTTCCATACACCACAATTAAAAACAAAAGCAACTAAGAGCAATCACTTGTTTGTCTCCTCTTACTTTGTCTATCCTAATCCCCAAACCAAAGGTGGATGTTATGTGCAACAAACTTACTTGCATCGGTTTTATGAGATATCGATCAACTACAATAATCTTCCTTCAGCTTAGATTTCGACATCAATGGATAAAAAACCCACGAAGCGGTAAAATAATAATATTGCTCGTGGAAAGTTGCTGGTAAAAGTTCACGTACGACACTGTGTAAAGAGTATACGAGAGTGAGTAGGATAGGAGTGGCTAGGAGAGTAAGAGGGTCCTGGGGTGTGTGTGTGTGTGTGTGTACTTACTCTAGTTGTACTTACTCTAGTTGTATTCCGGGAGTGAGCATGCTCGTTATTTCCCGCCTCCTATATGTGTAGGTGTTATATGTATCGTTGGAATGGCTGTAGATGTGTGGGTAGTCTGTATTTTTAGCCAATTGGTGACATCGGAAACGAAGGCTTAGGGTGGATCTGTATGGTACCATTCTCACTATAGACGGTACCGTCTCGCCCGAAGGCTTAGGTAGCCATCAGCTTAGGTGAACCATATGATACCCATCTTGCCTTGTACCATTTTTGCCAACCCCAGAGGGGACGTCACAACGTCGTCCACTTATTCCAGGTACCTATTTACAGCTAGGTGAACTGAGGCTAACACATGAAAGAAGACAAGCCCAATTTGTCTCCGCCCGGCCGGGGATTGAACCCCCAGCCCCTCGTGTGTGAGACGAGAGCTCTACCACTAGGCTACGGGCTGTGTGTGTGTGTGTATGTGCTGAAGATAGTACTGTGTATATATATACTCACGCTTGTTCATCTTTCCACTACCTACCTAAGCATCTACTTCTCTCTCTCTCTCTCTCTCTCTCTCTCTCTCTCTCTCTCTCTCTCTCTCTCTCTCTCTCTCTCTCTCTCTCTCTCTCTCTCTCTTTTCTTATGATAGATATAGATAGATAGATATATACACTATGTATGTTCACGATCACCACACACACACACACACACACACACATACACACACATACATACAAGCGTCAGTCATGTATACATAAATGGATTTCAAGTAGATTCGCGTGCGTGTCTATGCATTTCAAACACAGATATACACAGTACATGTAGGCACCCTTACACCCTTGCCAAGCTTACACACACACACATATATACACACCAAACAGCTTACGGCACACACACACGCATAGATATACACATCAAACAGCTTACAACACACCCACCCACACATAGATATACACATCAAACAGCTTATGACACACACACACACACACACACATACACATCAAACAGCTTACGACACACACACACACATAGATATACACAACAAACAGCTTACGACACACACACACACACACATAGATATACACAACAAACAGGTTACGACACACACACACCAACATATAGATATACACATCAAACAGCTTACGACACACACACACACACACACATAGATATACACAACAAACAGCTTACGACACACACACACACACATAGATATACACAACAAACAGCTTACGACACACACACACACACAATAGATATACACATCAAACAGCTTACGACACACACACACACACACACACACGCATAGATATACACATCAAACAGCTTGCAACACACACACACACACACACACAGATATACACATCAAACAGCTTACTACAGACACACACACACACAGATAGATATACAGTACACATCAAACAGCTTACGACACTCGGACACACACACCCACACATAGATATGCACATCAAGCAGCTTACGACACCCACACCTACACACACACACCTAGATAAACACATAACATAGCTTACGACACACACACCTACACACACGCATAGATATACTCAACAAGCAGCTTACAACACACACACACACACACACAAGCTCTTCTTCAGGTAATTAAATTGTAAAACTAAGTTGTAATCAGATTGTTCAACATTTAGAAGCTGTCGTATATTTGGAAAATTTATATTTGTGTTCATTGCTCGTCTGCACTATGCTGTTGGGCAGACAGCGTATTTCCTCAGTGATTAAGTTTTGTTTTAGTTTTGTTTTAGTTTGCTCCCTAGACCTCTATCATGTTTAAAAAAAAAACCCACTCCGATGACCTCCTTCGAGATAAATGTGTACCCTTTTCGGAAGAAAAATTTCCCGGCTAATGGTACGACTCTGTGGCACCAACTTTATTTCTTTTGAGGAACAGGTCATTACCACTGACCTGGGCTCTTATTGCCATCCACTTGGTCTTGGACCAGGAATGTTCTACTTCCTTCATGATCTGGGAAGTCCTTGTAGCCTACCTGTCACGCTCTTCACCTTGCTCGGCAAAACTTAACTAGTTAATTTCAGTGACACTCTTGTCTTTTGACCTGAGAATCTCCTATCAAAATTTGTTTTGTCTCTTTGTCGCTAATATAACCAACCCTATTGTAGGCTTAATATTGTGCTGCCAATTCTGCACTTATCTATCTCTTTTCCTTCTGTTCTGTGAGGACTTAGAGAAGTCATACTGACTTTCTGCACTGTTTAGAGTGCTGGATATGTTTTAGGTTATACTCCTGTCTTGTCATATTCTTTTTGTATTTAGGGATTTAGCTCTCTCCAGCCACAGCGAGGGGTACTACCTGGAATCGCAGGAATCGTACTTCTTAAACATTTATTTCCTTTCACTAGGCCGTAAATGGACGAAATAACTTGTAGAAAAGAAAACCCGCTATTTTGGGAAATAGAGTGGTAATCCGTGTACTCTCTATAAACAACACTCACTCCCACACAATTCGTTCCGTATCAGGCGCTGTGATTCCAGGTCCAATTATGTTGGATTCCTGCTCACATCGGTGTCCGTGGCAATGAAGACGCCGATGCTGCGGCTAAGAATGCTATTTTAATGATCCCTCGCCAGCCCCACCTTCCGTTAGGTGATTGGCTGTCCTTACTCAAGCCTTCTATTCTTTGCACGTGGCAATCTCATTGGGATGCTCTACCCTACAATAATAAACTCCGTGCAATCAAACCTTCTGTCCGTCCTTGGCCCTCGTCTTCCAGGTCTCACAGGTGTGAGGAAGTTTTACTAACTAGACTTAGGATAGGCCATTTCCGGCTGACTCACGGTTATTTGATGTCCACTTCCCGCACTCCGCCCCCTACCTGCTCCTCCTGTCATTCCCCTCTAACTGTTCGCCACGTCTTTGACTGCCCAGATACTGCCCGTCTGCGTACGGTTTGTTTTGGTACTAAATCATTCACTGACCTCTTATCCGATTCTCCGTCATTTTCCTTCCCCCCTATCGTCCGTTTTTTGCATCGCCTTAAGCTCCTTTCAGTTATCTGATCCAATCCTTCGGGCCAGACCCATGAGAGTTCCGTATGGAGCTCAGTGGTCTGGTTAATCTGCTCTACATAACTAACTAACCAGGCGCTGTGAAGGAAAATCATTGTTTAAGAATACCACCCATAGCCTCTTCTGGAGCTGCAAATGTTCCCTCTTTGACTGGCATAATATTCTTCTCTTGATTATCCTGCATGACCTTTACTGGTGTTTGAAGCCCCACCTGCCACACTCACATTATTTTAACTTCTAAGACTACATATTTCCTTTTACAAATCTTCTATTTCTTTTCTTCCTTCAGAAACATGGTTCTTCAGGTTTGTATTCTCAAAGTCTCTTTGCTTTAACTGTTCCTTTATCCCTTCTACCTCCTTCATAAGTATTCTTTCAACCTCACCAAAGAGACAAGAGGCTATCATAGTGGATGTTGGCATATGCACCATATTTAACCCTTTCTGTGCGGAAATTTCTATATAGGAATAATACGCTATTGCGGTGTGCTTCTAGCTAATTTTCTTTCACTATAACTCATCCTAGAGCAAGAAGTATCATAGCGAACCAAACAAGACTATTCTCATTGAAATTTCACTAAAAATGCTCCCTTTACAAATCAAGTTCATTCATTCATTGCTTCCGTGGCCTTGACGGGTGGGTTGTGGGAGTCTCTTTGTTACTCTGCAACTGCGAGCCCCTCAACAAGGATAATATTGTCACTTCTTGCATCTTATTCCACTCACGATAAACCAATAAAATAACCAGTTATTTTATCAACTAATGTGTTTGTTAGACAGTATGAGCTATGGCCTGAAATGAACCTCACATTCGTACCTGGTTTATAGCAGTTACACATACACATGGAAGTAGACATGTGTGTCTGTAAAGAATAGGGAAGAAGGCCTATAGGAACAGTCGGAGTAGATGTAGCTCGGATTCGCAGGGATGCTATCCCCTGAAGAAACGGGTTTACACCATCCTTGCAATTGAGAGAGAGAGAGAGAGAGAGAGGGGGGGGGGAGAAGGAGAGAGGGAGAGAGGGGGTCCACATCAAGGAGGCAGGGATGTAAATGAGTGTCGTGAATGCAGGGTCCAAGCAGTGTGTGTGTGTGTGAATAGAACAATACATGCGGCCTGACAAGTTCAAATTGTTCCTTTTGTAAATGGTGTATATATATTCAATAGTGTGAGTGTGCGAGGGTTGTGTGAGCTATATACATACATTGTTGTGGAGAGAGAGAGAGAGAGAGAGAGAGAGAGAGAAACACAGAGCTAATAGAGATTGTGTTTGAGGTAAGTAGAACGCGAAATAAATTAATACTCTGGTGAGTTCAAGTTGGCGAAAATAATATTATTACTAATATATTAAATAATAATTATAATGATAATTATTATAACAATATTGATAATATTATATAAAATAATAATTGTAATAACAATTATTATAACAATATTGTCTTTTACGGTATAATATTAACAGCAGCAATTTTTCAATAAAAAGTAAATTGCACACAGACAATGTTTCAACACTAAATTAAGAGCAACAATACTGTCCATATATAAACTACTACTGCAGAAGTGACGTCTATTTGGAGAATAAAAAGTCCCCCCTTAAACAAATGCATGGAAGTGACGGCGTACAACACCGTCAGTAAAACAATACCTGCGAATGTCCAGGTGTAGGTATCATCGCCAGAAATAACTTCAATATTACCTCGATACCCGGACCAGCATCCTTAACCCGTACATTACTAGTGACGTCCTTTTCATAATATTCTGGAAACAATGAGATGATTTTACTCAGCTTAGGAAGGACGCCTATCCATTAAAACACTTCAGTCTATCTCAATTAATCCCTTTAGCTACCATATATCGTTCCCAAGCTTCATAAAATTATCTAAATGTCGCTAACATATAATATAAAAGACATCGTCGTTCAGGCGAGGGTAGTGAGGGATAAGCCTTTACAACGGCCCTTAATATCTACTTTCCAAAGAGTGGTGAGAGGGGAGAAGGGGTGTTGGAGAGATAGGAAGTTGTTGGAGTGGCTTTGTTGTGTTTGTTAGTCACAAGGGGTTAAACAAATACATCAAAGTGACTGCGCGCAGCACCGTCAGTCAAACAATTGTGACGTCTACCAGCGTTGGCAGAATCGCCTCTCGTTAGCCACTAGCGCTCGCCAGGGACATCGAAATGTGCTACAGTTATCAGAGAATGTTGTTCTTTCTTTCCTAGTACTCGCATTGTCACAGACAGTCCAGTGGTGGTCTTTATTTTCGTCTGTGACAACGTGAAGTATTTTATATCATTAATAGAATATAATATGCATTATGTAGAGTTAGGGAGAGAGAGAGAGAGGCGAGAGCGTGGTGGTAGTATGTGCGTGTGTATGTATGTGCTGCCTCGCTCGGAGGAGTTTTCCGGCTCGCGCAGGCTTTCCCTCGCCTTTGATTGGCTGGTGGCTCTTGGCGCGTCCTAGGGGCCTGCTGCCTTGTGACGTCTCGGCCCGTGATTGGCCGACCATCGCGCCCTTGCGGGCTCCTGTGTAACTAACCTCCTGCATGAGGGTTCCCAGAAGCTGCCCTCCTCAGGATAGGCTTGGCGTACATGCTTCTAACATCCCTTTGCATACTCTCTCCCGATCACCCACTTTACCACTGTCTCTCTCTCTGACCTTCTTTTTTTCCATTGCTCCTCACCTTTATTCAATTACTTGTCCCCTTGGGTTCTGCATACGGTTTCCATAGCCGGCCCATTGTATTGTATGCGCCGTCCTCAGAGATATTTACATGTACTTAGAATAGGTTTGAGGGTTCTTAGTTGGTAGAGGTTAAGAACTCTGTGTGTGTCTCCATTATTGATTTAGTGTTTCTGCTCTTTTATTTAATACTAGACTGGGATAAGGTTTCTGTAGTCGTTGTCTCCGATGTGTGTCCGGTGTGCTTATACCTACACGACTTCGACCGGTCCTGTGGTAGCCTGGGTTGTCTTTTCGGCTGCATCTTTTGCGAGTGCAGCATTGTGTTGACTGAGGGCTTTGGCCTATTCCAGTTCCACACTTTGCTGCCTCTTTGCTTGTCTTTTGAGGGTCGCCAGGATAGAACCAGATACTTGTGATCTGGATCTATCAAGAGAGCACCCTAGTCAATTAACGTAACTTAAAGGATGCAGTCTTAAGGACATCGCTAGGCTACGAGCCTGTCTTGCTCAACCCCAGTTCCTTTACTAGAGTATCCCAGCTAGACATTATTAATTGAGTAGACACTTGATAGTATATTTAATATAAGCTCTTTGATATGTACGCATTATTATTCACAGCATTTATTAGTCTAGGTTGTTGCTGAGCCGCACAACCATAGCAGACTGTTTCGTTGATGAGGAAGTACTTCTTTTAGTGTCGAGCATTACTACCGTTGCACATTTATAGTATTCTTGTGTCAGTTAACATTATATGTCCTATCTTTTAGTGTATTCAGTCTACACGTGTGGTGTCCTGCCTCCTGCCTTTATATAATTTAAGATACGAGCATCTTATGAGCATCAGACTTTCTTCAGAAGTTTCCAGGTCTATGCTGTAGGACTATACTTCACTTTCTTTCAGATAGGAGTGAAGAGTTTATTGTTGTTTAGAGTAACTGTATTAAAGCATCTTTTTATTATATTAAATCTTGCAGTGATTTAATTGATCTTTCCATAGATTCCTTTTCATGCATTTAACGTAACTTGCATCTCGTTTGTTATCAGGCTATACCAGTGCAGTTTAGCCTGAAGTAGAGTAAATTTATGCCCAGTTAAGGATACCCCGTTATCGCAGATTAACTCTGGAGGGTATAGGTGTTTTTGTTCGTCGGCATATAAGTTCGAGGGTTTGGATCTAGCGTACCGTTGTTGCATAGTGCCCTATTACTAGTCCAATCATTAAGTGCCCTTGTTTTATTCGTAGCCCAGGTCGTAACAAATGGCGATCTTGCCAGGATATCCATTTATTATTATTGCAGTAATAACAAATGGCGACCTTGCCTAGTATCTTATCTTAGAAATAATTGCAGAAATTTGTTTGTAAATTAGAAATAATAAGAAATAATTGCAGGATTTTTGGACATTTGTTTTTTGAGGAATATTTTGGACACGTGGAATATTTTTTTGGCAACATAGTATAGCACGTGAGTTGTCTTTGAGCATTTTTTGAGTGAATAGTGCTACATGAGAGTTTAAGTACTCCTTTTTTTTATAAACGTTGAGAATTTTCGGTGGACACTATGTCGAACGACGGATCAATGCACAGTGAGGACACAGTACGGGAAGCAGACTCTGAGGTGCAGCAGCTGGGTTTGTTAGAAGGCATTAGAGTAGTAACTAGTGAGGAGGATGCAAGGAAGTTTCTGGAGATGCCTACTACTGTTGACCGGGTGTCGGGGATTGATCGGTATGGTCTCCAGTGTTTGGCCACGGTCATGCGGCATGTGGGCACTAGCAGCATGACGAGAGGTGACCTGGTGGCTTGTGTGCTCGGCGGGGTGCGTGGGGCTTCGGGTGGAGTGGGAGCTGGGGCACCTTCGGCCCAGCCCCCATTCCACTCGACTCCTACCATGGCGCCCCCTCGGGCTCCGGAGCCGGGTACGTTCCCGCAGGCCGATAGTCACTGGCAGCGTGGTTTGTCACTGGGTGGGTCTCCAATTGTTGCATCTCCTCCTCCTCAAGGTTTAACTGCAGATATGCTCTTCCAGCTTGAGATGGCTAAGATTCAGCAACGGCAGCGAGAGGTTGAGGCTGAGAAGAGAAAGGCCATACGTGAGGCTGAGCTTCAGGTTGAGGCTACGAAGTACTGTGCAGACAGAGATCTTGAAAAGTCTCGGGTGGAGTCGACAGGGCAGCGTCTCGGTTCTGGGAATCGAGGTCTTGATCAGTCTTTATATCACCTTCTTAAGTTAGTCCCTGCATTTGACGAGTCGGGTGTCACCAAATTTTTCCTGCATTTTGAGAAGAAGTGCCGGGAGCACGAATGGCCCGAGGTTAAGAGGGCAGCCCTTGTTTCCTCTAGGTTGGTTGGCAAAGGACTCAAGGCATATGATGCGTTGCCCTTGGAGTCTTGCATCGATTATGAGGGACTGAAGGAAGCTGTTCTGCGGGCGTACGAGTTACAACCAGAGACATATAGGTTGAAGTTCCGGGGTATTACGAAGGGTCGTGAGTGCACTTTTCTAGAACATGCCCTGGAACTGTCTGATGCTTTGAGAAATTGGCTGAGGTCAGAGAAGGTGACGACGTTCGGAGAGCTTGAGCAGTTAGTCCATCTAGAGCAAATTTTCAAATGCACAGGCGGCGACCTGACTTTGAACCTCAAAGAGAAACGTCCTAAAACTCTACAAGAGGCAGCTGAGATGGCTGACCTGAGATTATCACTGATCCGTGGGTGCGGGTCTGCACAACGGACCGATGCAGTTAAGAAGGGGCACAACACTCCACCCCCCCGAGTCAGTGATACCACATTTAATAACAAAAGCAAGAGCAATGATACCAATTTTGATCACAAACCTAAAACCGTCCCGTTTAAGAAAGGTCAGGGCCCTTCCCCACCTCAGGGAAAGTCCAAGGGTGAAGTAGAGTGTTTTAAGTGTCATAAAAAGGGGCATTTTGCACGTTCCTGCCCTAGTAACCAATCTACAGCAGTCGTGTCATTGGCTAGCAACGTTGGGGTGTCTCTGAGGTCTTCTGCATTTACCCGGGGTGATATGTCAGATGCGGGGGCACAGCCAGTGAAGGAGTGTCCGGAAGGCTCGAAACCTGTCCGTGATGCTTTTTGCGACCATAGAGGGCGTGGCTGCGTGAGTTGGGCTGGTTGCAAGCATGGGTTGGAGTTGTTGCGTGATACAGGTGCATCCCAGACTCTGATGAAAAACTTTACAGGCAAACCTATAAACGCGGCACGGGTAGTTGTGGTGCAGGGTATTAATGCTACACGGTCATACCCGTTGGTTCGAGTAGAGCTGGAGGTTGAAGGTGTGACACGAGAGTTGGATGTTGGAATCGTGGAGAAACTGCCAGTAGAGGGCGTCGACCTACTTCTCGGCAACGACTTTGCGGTGCCTACTTCTGAGGTTCCACCCTTAGTCGTTGCCGAGAGGGCGGCCGACGTGAGTAGGGAGGGGCGGGAGTTGGTCGAGAGGTGTCAATTACAGCAGATGGCATGTGTTGTCACCCGATCTCGTGCATCTAAAGTGTCACAGCCTATTCCTCAGTCTCTAGACTAGCGGAGGAATGGTCGAAAGGAGAAGGCTAAAGTTGGGAATAGTTTTGAGAGTTTTGATCCAGCGGCTCTTCTTGGCAACTCAGTATTAGCACCTATGTTAAGGTCCGGAGTGGCCCCAGAACCTGTCACACTTGTTGAGGAGGAAGGGCGTGTGATAACTCCGAGACAGCACCGTTACTCACAAAAGCAAAATAGAATCGAACAGTCCAGTAATGGGGGAGGCCATAAGTTGCTCCGGGAGCATCTCGATAAATTGGCTCCTTCGGATATCTGTCGGCTGCAGCTAGGTGATCTTGAGCTTCAGAAGTGTAGTAACGGTGCAATCGAACTTGAGGAGGACGGGGATGCAAAGCCGGGGGACTTCTTTCGTGTGGGGGGTATTTTGTACAGGAATTTTCTAGATCCCAGACGGAGTTGGGAGGGTGGGTCGAGAGTGGTTGACCAGTTGGTAGTGCCTAGTGTGTGCCGTGATAGCCTACTGAGGTTGGCGCATGATGACCGTTGGCAGGGCATTTGGGTGTACGTAAGACTGTAGCAGCATTGGCGAAATTGTTTTGGTGGCCAGGGATGAAGGCACATGTTGCATCATGGGTGGCAATGTGAAGTACCTGCCAGACAGTAGGTAAACCAATCCAGTGTATTCCCAAGGCTCCGTTACACCCTATTCCTGTTATCGGGCCACCATTCAGTAAGGTTATAATCGACATGGTTGGCCCTCTACCCCCTACTAGTGCAGGCAACAAGTACCTCCTCACAATTATGGATGTTGCCACTCGTTATCCGGATGCATACCCCATGCGAAATGGTACTGCTAAGACTGTTGTTCGTAACTTGCAATTGTACTGTTCTAGGTACGGGTACCCGCAGGAATTGCAGTCAGACCAAGGGTCCAACTTTACTTCTAACCTTTTCAAACAGACCATGCAGCAGCACGGTATCAGTACAGTTGTCTCTTCAGGCTATCACCCAGAGAGTCAAGGGGTGTTGGAGAGGTGGCACTCGACTCTGAAGAGCATGTTGCATTGTTACTGTGTTGAAAATGGCAAGGATTGGGATCTTGGGTAGCCCTATGTATTATTCGCTGCTCGGGAGGTACCTGGTGAAAGCCTAGGGTTCAGTCCCAATGAGTTAGTTTTGGACATCAGGTCAGAGGCCCCCTCACCATGGTTAGAGAAATCTGGGAGGGCACAGCAAAACCATGTTCCATGTTAAAGTATGTCCTCAAGAGCAGAGAGAGAATGCTGAGAAGCCTAGAGTTGGCAGGTAGGAATTTGGTAGGGTCGCAAGCACTTATGAAGGACAGGTACGAAGAGAAGACGAAACTCCGGGAGTTTAAGGTGGGGCAAGAGGTGTTGATTCTGTTACCTCTGCCAGGTCATCCTTTGTCTGCCAAGTACGCTGGTCCTTATAAGGTGGTGAAAAAGAACCAGCTGTGCCATGTGAACCTGGTGAAAGAGTTTGTGAGGCGCCCCCCTGAGCCTCTCGCTGTCCCAGTGTTGACCTGCAGCGGTCATGGAGGAGAAGGAGAGAGGGACAGTGAAGCTCAGGTGGAAGATAACTGGGAGTGTCATGTCTCTGCTGACCAGTGGGCGGGGAACTCCAGACAGGTGGCTGACGATGCTCTAGTGCACCTGCCTGAGCAACAGCGTGTAGCCGTGCAGTGCCTGTTTGCTTCATACCCCACTGTGTTTGCAGAACACCCAGGCCTCACAACTCGAGTGCTAGATAATTATACCTGGCCACTGTTCCGAATCCCTTCTTGCTGTGGCTGCGGGGGTGGGGCTGTGCCTCATTAGATATAATTATATAATATGACACATGTTTTAATAATCTTACTGTATGTAAAATAACCATCGAGTTGTATTCAAAGTGCCTTTAAGTGAGATTGTTCTCAAAAGGCGCAGCCATGATATTATTTTATTGTAAAATTAACATATATTGTTTGTTTGATTGGCAAAATCAAAATAAATAGTTTCAGTTTCAGTTTCATGTGTGGGGAGGTTCCACCAAACCCCATTTCTCGAAAGAGTAGAGTCAAACGCATTTCGCCTCAACTCACTTCCTCTTACTAGTTCTCTACAATTTCTTTCTACATGCCACAATGTTGCATCTCTTTCACTCTTCTATCGCTATTACAACAATCAGTATTCTTCAAAGCTCTCTCAGTGTATACCCCACTTCCTTGCGGCGAGTGCGAGGTACCCACCTTTCAACACAGTCCTACTGCTATTCTATGTAGCTCTCTAACCCAAGAATCAGTATATTTGTTCATTCTCTTTTCTACACATCAAGTGAACTCTGAAAATCTCTCCCTCAATCAATCTTTCCTTCATCCTATGACTTAAACTGCTTTAAAATGTGTGCGTCCAAGCATTTTGGCACCAGTGTTCCTTGAATTTAGCTCTGTCACTCATTTGGCTTTGGAGGAGACACTGGTTACACACAACCTGCCTTTTGTCTCCTTCATATACAGATCATCCCATCTGGGTTACATATAATAAGCTGGCCAGTGGTCGGGTCCTCTCTCTCCCCTGACACACTCCACCCAGTCTTCCACCGGATACTTTGATTCTTTAACCCAGTGATTTATATTTAATGTTATTCTAGTTTCATCCACAACGATTGTTCAAGATTCACATGGTAAATTAAGTTCAAGTTTTGGTTAAAATTTGACTTATCATTTGCAACACAATGGTTAACAAAATATATATTAAAACAAAACACTTATTTTAACTTCGTATTGCTAAGTGCCGTTATTCATTTATATGCCAATGCTGATAGATTAGTGAGATATAGACACTGCATGATGTCTTCAACAAGACTGTATTTTTGTGTCATTCATAAGAACATAAGAACATAAGAAAATGGGAGTCTGCAGAAAGCCGATTGGCCTAAGCAAGGCAGATCCCTGTCCCACACAACCCCAATTACAAAGCCCAATTATAGGCTCAACACTCTAATACCCTTAGGATCATCTTACCAAACCGGTTAGAGATTAACGCAGGATTACGGGGGTCTGCAGAGCGCTGATTGGCCCAACCCGGCTGATCCCCCTTCACACCCAACCCTTCTCGTCCATATGCTTATCCAATTTTTTCTTAAAGCTCCCTATCGTTCTTGATCCCACTATATCACTTGGTAGCCTATTCCACCCATCTACAACTCTGTTACCAAACCAATATTTGCCTATATCTTTTCTGAAACGAAATTTATCTAATTTGAAACCATTGGTACGAGTTCTTTCGCTATCACTGAGCTTTAGTACATTTGTCATGTCCCCTTTGTTAATCCCACTAACCCACTTGAACACCTCTATCATATCCCCTCTAACTCTGCGTCTCTCTAACGAATGTAAACCTAATTTCTTCAACCTTTCTTCATACGGAAAATTTCTAATATTATGGATCATTTTTGTCATTCTACGCTGAATTCTCTCCAATGAATCTATGTCCATTCTGTAATAAGGACACCAAAATTGGACAGCATAATCCATATGGGGTCTCACTAATGACAAGTAAAGTTTTAAGATAACATCAGCAGTTCTGTTACTCACACTCCTAGAGATGAACCCGAGAATCCTGTTTGCCTTATTACGAACGCTTATACACTGTTTTCTAGGCTTCAAATGATTGCTAACAAACACACCTAGATCTTTCTCGCAGTCTGAATTTTCTAATTCTAAATTAGCTAGTTTATATTTAACATTTGTTTGCATCTTCCCTATCTTTAATACCTTGCATTTGTCAATGTTAAACTTCATCTGCCAATTTACTGACCATTCATGTAAGGTATCTAGATCCCTTTGGAGGCACTCTATATCGCTATCTGAATCAATTGATCTCCCCATTTTAGTATCGTCTGCGAATTTACTTATCCTACTAGTTATACCTAAATCTAGGTCATTTATGTATATAAGAAACAACAGGGGACCTAATACCGATCCCTGGGGGACACCACTTTTGACTGCTCCCCACTCTGACTTGGTACCATTTATGCTGACTCTCTGTTTCCTACCAATTAGCCATGACCTAATCCATCCCAACAACAATTCGTGTGTGTCTTTTCTATATAATATTATGGTAACTATCACTGTTTTATTAGCATCTACCAATAATCAAAAGGAATTTGCATTATATTATCTTAAGTATCTGTAATGTTAAACATGTGTAAGTGTTTGTTTACATTATTGGCTAAAGCGCATCTGTTGTTTCACTGATACACTTGGTATTCTGCAGCCTACTACTTGAATCCATTACGTGGCTAGAGCACACATACAAACACCCATATATACAGTATATATACTGTATATAAATATATAAAATATATATATATATATATATATATATATATATATATATATATATATACCGGTATATATATATATATATATATTTTCTTTAATACATACGAGGTTGAAAGAAATGGCAATTTCTGTGTTGGAAATTTTATTATTCAAAGTTTCCAGGTCTCTGATGAGTTTTCGCTGGGTGGCAGGAAGTAGATGAAGGAGATGAGCAAAATTCATGGTGGTACATGGTTACATAAATGTAAATGATGATACAGGATATACGACGCGCTTCACTGGACAACCAGCATTATCAAGTAAGGAAGGAATGATATAAAAGGTAAACAGGAAGGGTATATATAGAGGGTGGAGGATCAGAGGAGGCGAAAAACAAGGGGCAAAAATCTACTATTGGTGGAAGGGGATTCTGGAAAAGAGAAAGGGGGGAACCGCTTCACGCATGCGCACTGGATGCGGGATGGTGGTTGGTTGGTGGGGTCGAAGCTGATTGGTTGCGTGTCAAGGGGCGTGGCCTAAGTTGTGTGGCGCCTGCGGAAGACGGAGCTGAAGGAGGTAGCACGGGGGCTGCATCAAGGGCACCAGGGGGCGAGGGGGGGTGTTAGGTCCTGTAGGAAAGTGCCTTTTGGCAGAAGGAAGGATCTGAAGGTCCAGAGTTTGGTTGTTGATGTTGGGATGTAAGGCTTGGATATATAAAGCTTCGAGTATAGGTAATCTCCTTGGGTCACTTTCTTTATCGAGTATGGTGGTGTGTTTCTCTAACTCGTTGCGTGTGAGGTGAGGGTGGTTAGGGGTGAGATAGTGGTCTTTGATGGCTCCAGCCTGAAGGTGAAGAGTTAGCCGACGTGAAAGACGAGTCTGCGTCATACCAATAAAGGAATGAGGTCCACAGTCCTCATAATTACAGGTATGTTGGTAAATGACGTGATCGTCGGTCATCAAGCTCTTTATCTTGGTGGAGGCAGGTTTGTTGCGGAGAACGAGGTTGGAGGTCTTGGGGGGATTTGTAGTAAATTATTAATTTGATTTTGTTTTCCGGGTTGGTTGGGTGGACATGTTTGGAGATTATTTCTTTTAAGACGGCCTCGTCATTTTTGTGTTCAGAGGACATGTAATTGCGGTAGAAGATCTTAATTTCATTGGGGGGGGTCAATGTTGGGAGGGCTTTGGGTGTACCATTTTTCAAGATGGTGGTTGATGGTGCTGGAGATGTGGGAGTTGGAGTATCCGTTATTTACTAAAACTTGGGATATTCTTTCTAGTTCCTGGTGGGTGTCGGCCCAGGTAGAGCAGTGCGTGAGGGCTCTCCTAACATAGGCGGAGATGGAGGATAGAAGATAACGGCGGGGGCATTCACTATCGCCGTTGAGGCATTGTCCTGTGTTAGTTGGTTTAATGTAGACGGTGGTTTTGAACCCATGGTCGTTCAGAGCTACGAGGATGTCGAGGAAGGGGAGTTGTCCATTGTTAGATTTTTCAAAGGTGAAGTTAAGTCCGGAGGAGGTCATGAAGCGACGCTGGAGTTCCTGAAGTTCGTGGAGGTCCTTGATTTGCATGAAGATGTCATCCACGTATCTACAGTAGACGGCGGGTCGTTGGGCAGCTAGGAGCTCTTCCTCGATGGTACCCATGAACAAATTTCTCAAAAAGAACTCCTAGGGGGCTGCCCATCGCCACACCGTCTATCTGCTTGTACATGTTGCCCCGGGGGCAAAGGAAGGGGGCCTCCTTGGTACATAGCTTTAGTAGTGTTTTCAGGGCCTTCTCCGGGATGTCCAGTGTTGGTGTATCAGAGCAATGATAAATTCGACGTAGAATCATGTCAATGGTCCTATCCACTGGCACGTTGGTGAACAGGCTTTCTACGTCGAGAGAGGCGATTGTGTGGTTGTTGTTACGGGGGGCGTCTCGTAAAATTTCCAAGAAATCGTGGGCTGCGTTAAGGTTGAATTGGCTGGGCACGTAGGGGGTGAGGAGGTTGTTCAGGGCCTTGGCGATCTGGTAGGTGGCAGTGGGGATCTGGGAGATGATGGGGCGGAGGGGGTTCCCAGGTTTGTGTGTTTTGATGGTTCCGTACGCATAACCAGGGGTGTATTCTCCGACGAGTTTTTTAAGGTGGATCCCTCATTGTTTGGCGTTGATGGCGGTGATGGTGGTGTTGGCAGTGCGTTTGATTTCGTCGGTTGGGTTGCAGGTGATCTTTTTAAATTTGGTGTTGTCACTTAAGATGACGTCCATTTTTCTAAGATATTCCTCCTTGTCATGGATCACGAGGCAGGAAGCTTTATCCGCACGACGGATGATGATGTTGGGGTTGTCTCTTAATTGTTTGGCAGCTTGGAAGTGTAGTTTGTTGAGTATTTTGCTATGGTGAGTTCCTCTGGTTTTGGGGGCTTCAGCGAGGAGAGTAGGTTGTAGGGCGGGAGTAGTGGTGACCTTGCCATCCTTCTCGTTCTCCGCAACAAACCTGCCTCCACCAAGATAAAGAGCCCGATGACCGACGATCACGTCATTTACCAACATACCTGTAATTATGAGGACTGTGGACCTCATTCCTATATTGGTATGACGCAGACTCGTCTTTCACATCGGCTAACTCTTCACCTTCAGGCTGGAGCCATTAAAGACCACTATCTCACCCCTAACCACCCTCACCTCACATGCAACGAGTTAGAGAAACACACCACCATACTCGATAAAGAAAGTGACCCAAGGAGATTACCTATACTCGAAGCTTTATATATCCAAGCCTTACATCCCAACATCAACAACCAAACTCTGGACCTTCAGATTCTTCCTTCTGCCAAAAGGCACTTTCCTACAGGACCTAACACCCCCCCTCGCCCCCCGGTGCCCTTGATGCAGCCCCCCGCGCTACCTCCTTCAGCTCCGTCTTCCGCAGGCGCCACACAACTTAGGCCACGCCCCTTGACACGCAGCCAATCAGCTTCGACCCCACCGACCCCTTGTATTGAGTATTGTTCACATGTGTGGGGAGGTTCCTCTCACACTGCTCTCCTAGACAAAGTTGAAAGGAAGGCCTTTCGTATCATTAACTCCCGTCCACTCACCAACTCTCTGCAATCTCTCTCTCTCCGCCGCAATGTTTCATCTCTCTCGCTATTCTATCGCTACTATAATAATCAGTGTTCCTCAGAGCTATCCCAGTGCATACCACCTCCTTTACGTAGGGCACGTGGTACCCGTCTTGCAACTCAATCCCACCCCTACTCTGTGCAACTCTCCAACCCAAGAGTGAAACGTTACTCTCAAACTTTCTTCTACTCAACAGCTGAGCTCTGGAACTCTCTCCCAGAATCAGTCTTTCCCTCTTCCTATGACTTAAATTACTTCAAACTCCGTGTGTCCAGGCATTTTGGCTCGAACGTCCCTTGATTTTGGCCCTGTCACTCTTTCAACTATGGGGGAGGCACTCGCTATAGGCAGTTATGCCTTTTGCCTCCCTCAATCACATAGAAAAAAAAAAAGAAAAAAAAATATAAAAAAACAACCACCATCCCGCATCCAGTGCGCATGCGTGAAGCGGTTCCCCCATTTCTCTTTTCCAGAATCCCCTTCCACCAATAGTAGATTTTTGCCCCTTGTTTTTCGCCTCCTCTGATCCTCCACCCTCTATATATACCCTTCCTGTTTACCTTTTATATCATTCCTTCCTTACTTTATAATGCTGGTTGTCCAGTGAAACGCGTCGTATATTCTGTATCATCATTTACATTTATGTAACCCTGTACCACCATGAATTTTGCTCATCTCCTTCATCTACTTCCTGCCACCCAGCGAAAACTCATCAGAGACCTGGAAACTTTGAATAATAAAATTTCCAACGCAGAAATTGCCATTTCTTTCAACCTCGTATGTATAAAAGAAAATTTATTACCTGGCTTTACTAATATATATATATATATATATATATATATATAT
Source organism: Paralithodes platypus (assembly GCA_032716605.1). Classification (NCBI taxonomy): domain Eukaryota; kingdom Metazoa; phylum Arthropoda; class Malacostraca; order Decapoda; family Lithodidae; genus Paralithodes; species Paralithodes platypus. Next base: position 13,702,491 of record CM064493.1, on the reverse strand, counting down.
ATATATATATATTATATATATATATATATATATACTGTATATATATATATATGTATATATATATATATTAGTATATAATGTTCTATATATCGGCCTACTTCACAATCGTAAGATATTTTAAATTGTTTAATTGATATCTTCAGTTAATTAATTATTGTCACGGTTGATTAAATGTATTTAATATAATTATCATAACCTATACAAACCGTGACAATATTAGTTATCAACTAATCTGTGTTGAGTATAGGGTTAGGTTCTAATATAGCTATACTGAAGAGTGGTTGGTTGAGGTGCTCCTCGTACATATCTCACAGCAGACACACTCCAGACAAGCCAGGCAAGGCAACATATACCTTATAGATGAATCTCTCTCTAACTGACACTCCACGTAACCTGAACCCCAGCCAGGCACATACACGATATTGGGGGGAGGAAATACCTAAAAATATGCCTCGGAGTCTGCGTTCATTTTTCTGTATATTTTTGAGTTTCGAAACTTTTCTTTTAATTAAGCCATTTCGATTTTTGTGTTGATGACACATTATTAACTTTCATTTTCTAAAGACAAAGTGATTTTTGTTCTCCCATAACCTATACTGTATATGTATACATGTACATGGGGGTTCGATCCCCACTGAGAGATTAGAAATATATATATATATATATATATATATATATATATATATACAAAGAGAGAGAGAGAGAGAGAGAGAGAGAGAGAGAGAATATCGAGTCTTACATTAGCACTATTATTTTTGGTGGGCCACCTCTCCATTTGTTTCAGCTCAGTATAAGGCACTGTTGGACTCGGCACTGTAACTGCCGTGTGTTGGACCATCTAGCACTATAGTTGCTTTTTATGGTTGTCCGTTAGTAGTAATGGTAGTAGTACAGTAGTTGTTGTAAATGAAGTAGTAGTAGCAAAGTAATAGGCGTAGACAAAATAATTAGTCATTCTTCACTCTCCGCCAAACTGATGGAATAGTCCAAATACACACGTCATATTTGTACGTTATACTCATACTTTCATCCCCAATTCTGCTTCTATTTCTAATGATTAACCTAAAGATCTAACTACCACATTTATGTATTTGAATTAACTTGAAAGATTGTTGCCATTCCTACCACTTTATTCTTGCAAATCCATACACCCTCTATGATCATAGTTACAATAGGATCAATTAAATATATGATTAATGAATTGTCAATGTCCTAATTCATTTTGCCATCCAATTCGCATAACTTTACCATATGCAATATCAATATTGTTTTGGTTATATGTCGATCAACTGCAGACATTCTTTGCCTTCTTACGCATCAAATCAACCAAGCTACAGACCAACATGGTGAAACACATACAATAGCACTGGATATATCAAAGGCATTTGATAGAGTCTGACATCAATCCTTATTGTCGAAGATGTCACACTACGGCCTTGCATCATTAGTTCCACTAATTTCGTCTTATCTTCATAACAGAAAAATACGTGTCATGGTAGATGGCCTATATTCTCAATTTCACTCAATAAATGCTGGTGTTCCCCAGGGATCAGTTTTGGCCCCAACTCTGTTCCTCATTCATATCAATGATCTCATATCTACCACTCATAATCCAATACATTCCTACACAGATGACTCAACACTCCACAGTTCCTTCACATCTGCCAATTCTTTCACCCAACCCGATCTTATAAATTCAAAAATAAACACTGCAATTTCTCTGAACCAGGACCTTTCTAGAATTAATAAATGCGGACAAAAGAATCTAGATTCCTTTAATGCACAGAAAACCAAGTACATTCAATGTTCTAACCGACAGAATCTCACTGACTCCTATATATTTGTTAATGATGTAAATATTCCCACTTCCCCTAGTATTGACATTCTTGGTGTAACATTAACTACTAACTTGAGCTGGACACATTATGTTAGAAGCATTGCTAAGAATGCCTCTAAAAAACTGGGACTCCTGTACAAAGTTCGAGAATTCTTCACTGACGAGCAGTTGGCCGTAATATATAAAAGTCATGTGCGTTCTCAGATGGATTACTGTTCACCTCTGTGGAGTGGAAGTGGAGTGGTTGCATTGAGGCAGTTGGACAAAATTCAAAATAAAGCTATTAGATTAATCAATAACCCTGCAATCACACAGGACCTTCCTACGTTATCCATACGAAGAAACGTTGCATCCCTACCATTATTCTACAGATATTTTCACAGCAATTGTTCCCAAGAACTTGCTTCAATTGTGCCACCTCTCCACATCTTTCCCCGTAGAACTAGGGCAGCTGAGAGCGCCCATGAATTTACACTTTCTCCTCCACAATGCAGAACTTCTGCTTATCAAAATTAATTTATCCCCAGAACTACTACACTGTGGAATTCACTTCCCTCGAGTTGCTTTCCACAAACTTACAATCTACAACAGTTTAAATCCAGTTGTTACAAACATTTTATGAATGGAGGATGCCTTTAGGCACATGGACCTTCTTGTTTTATCTGTGTTTTTCCTTCCTCCGTTCATTGTCTCTTAAAAAAAAAAAAAAAAAAAAACATACTGTATTCATGGGTGTCTTAGACTGCTAAAAGGAGAGGTATTGGAGTGAGTAGTTGAATTAGGTTTTCACACATTTATTGTAATTACGGTGATTGAAGATATATATAGGGCATAAGAGTCCCAACATGACATAACAATAATTATCAGGCAGTTTATTTACCTGGGGTTCACCTTATGGAGGTTACCCGTTGCAAGGTCAAATGGTAGCAATTAGGTGTTCATTTTATTTTATATACCTGTACAAATCAGAGCTAGGACAATAATATATACACAACATACACAGAATTAGACAAAGAAGATATATGTTAAATAATCAAGAATGATGCTCGTGTGTGGTTAGAATGAACGGGGGTTTCTAGCTGGACTCAAAGAAGATACAATGTAAGGCAGAGTTTAGCTATCTATGAGTAGGCAGTAGCTAGATGCCTGAGTGGTTATTCCGGCATGTGACAATCTACTCATAAAATGGCGATATTAATTCTGATAGTGTACTGAAGGTTTGACTGAAAACTACGACTGTGACGTGTAAATATGACGTGTGTATTTGGACTATTCCATCAGTTTGGCGGAGAGTGAAGAATGACTAATTATTTTGTCTACGCCTATTACTGTGCTACTACTACTTCATTTACAACAACTACTACTACCATTACTACTAACGGACAACCATAAAAAGCAACTATAGTGCTAGATGGTCCAACACACGGCAGTTACAGTGCCGAGTCCAACAGTGCCTTATACTGAGCTGAAACAAATGGAGAGGTGGCCCACCAAAAATAATAGTGCTAATGTAAGACTCGATATTATCTCTCTCTCTCTCTCTCTCTCACTTTCTCTCTCTCTCTCTCTCTCTCTCTCTCTCTCTCTCTCTCTCTCTCTCTCTCTCTCTCTCTCTCTCTCTCTTTGTATATATATATATATATATAATCTCTCAGTGGGGATCGAACCCCCATGTACATGTATACATATACAGTATAGGTTATGGGAGAAAAAAAATCACTTTGTCTTTAGCAAATGAAAGTTAATAATTTGTCATCAACACAAAAATCGAAATGGCTTAATTAAAAGAAAAGTTTCGAAACTCAAAAATATACAGAAAAATGAACGCAGACTCCGAGGCATATGTTTAGGTATTTCCTCCCCCCAATATCGTGTATGTGCCTGGCTGGGGTTCAGGTTACGTGGAGTGTCAGTTAGAGAGAGATTCATCTATAACGTATATGTTGCCTTGCCTGGCTTGTCTGGAGTGTGTCTGCTGTGAGATATGTACGAGGAGCACCTCAACCAACCACTCTTCAGTATAGCTATATTAGAACCTAACCCTATACTCAACACAGATTAGTTGATAACTAATCTTATCACGGTTTGTATAGGTTATGATAATTATATTAAATACATTTAATCAACCGTGACAATAATTAATTAACTGAAGATATCAATTAAACAATATCAAATATCTTACGATTGTGAAGTAGGCCGATATATAGAACATTATATACTAATATATATATATATATATATATATACATATATATATATATATATATATATATATATATATATATATATATATATATATATATATATATATATATATATATATTTTATATATTTATATACAGTATATATACTGTATATATGGGTGTTTGTATGTGTGCTCTAGCCACGTAATGGATTCAAGTAGTAGGCTGCAGAATACCAAGTGTATCAGTGAAACAACAGATGCGTTTTAGCCAATAATGTAAACAAACACTTACACATGTTAAACATTACAGATACTTAAGATAATATAATGCAAATTCCTTTTGATTATTGGTAGATGCTAATAAAACAGTGATAGTTACCATAATATTATATAGAAAAGACACACACGAATGACACAAAAATACAGTCTTGTTGAAGACATCATGCAGTGTCTATATCTCACTAATCTATCAGCATTGGCATATAAATAAATAACGGCACTTAGCAATACGAGGTTAAAATAAGTGTTTTGTTTTAATATATATTTTGTTAACCATTGTGTTGCAAATGATAAGTCAAATTTTAACCAAAACTTGAACTTAATTTACCATGTGAATCTTGAACAATCGTTGTGGATGAAACTAGAATAACATTAAATATAAATCACTGGGTTAAAGAATCAAAGTATCCGGTGGAAGACTGGGTGAAGTGTGTCAGGGGAGAGAGAGGACCCGACCACTGGCCAGCTTATTATATGTAACCCAGATGGGATGATCTGTATATGAAGGAGACAAAAGGCAGGTTGTGTGTAACCAGTGTCTCCTCCAAAGCCAAATGAGTGACAGAGCTAAATTCAAGGAACACTGGTGCCAAAATGCTTGGACGCACACATGTTAAAGCAGTTTAAGTCATAGGATGAAGGAAAGATTGATTGAGGGAGAGATTTTCAGAGTTCACTTGATGTGTAGAAAAGAGAATGAACAAATATACTGATTCTTGGGTTAGAGAGCTACATAGAATAGCAGTAGGACTGTGTTGAAAGGTGGGTACCTCGCACTCGCCGCAAGGAAGTGGGGTATACACTGAGAGAGCTTTGAAGAATACTGATTGTTGTAATAGCGATAGAAGAGTGAAAGAGATGCAACATTGTGGCATGTAGAAAGAAATTGTAGAGAACTAGTAAGAGGAAGTGAGTTGAGGCGAAATGCGTTTGACTCTACTCTTTCGAGAAATGGGGTTTGGTGGAACCTCCCCACACATGAAACTGAAACAAACTATTTTTTGTTATTTTGCCAATCAAACAAACAATATATGTTAATTTTACAATAAAATAATATCATGGCTGCGCCTTTTGAGAACAATCTCACTTAAAGGCACCTTGAATACAACTCGACGGTTATTTTACATACAGTAAGATTATTAAAACATGTGTCATATTATATAATTATATCTAATGAGGCACAGCCCCACTCCCGCAGCCACAGCAAGAAGGGATTCTGAACAGTGGCCAGGTATAATTACCTAGCCACCACCCCGAACCACCCCCCACTCAGACCGCAGTGGGTAGAGCAAACCCCAGCCTTATATACAGTACGGTACCTACATATTGACCAACACCAGAACAGTATCTTAATTTATTTCCGATATAAAGGTGATTGTAGTTTAGGATTGTGGCAGTTTTATTGTCAAATGTTAAGTAAGATTAATATTTAGACATTAGTGATGATTTGAGTGATATTTTGAAACTAGGCAGAGTGGGTTTATTTTGTAAGTCAGGAGACTACTGATTCCAAACTTTCGCACCATGATATTTTATTGATGTCTGTGATTGTCTAGAGGTCATTAGGGGAATATTTAATGAATTGATGTTTCTTAATGCATACCTCTCATTTTCACGATGTCTAAATAATTCCACATTGTTATGGCCATTTAATGCTTTGTATACAAAGATAGCACTGCAAAATATGTTAATATCTTCAAATTTTAGGAGATTAAGTTGTCGAAATAGTTCATTGGTATGAGCATATTTGGATCTAAATGTAATTGTTCGTATCACTTTTCTTTGTGCAACTTCAACAGGTTGTAATTTACTTTTACCCGTCGCTCCCCATACTGTATGACAGTATAAGAGAAATGGATAAATTACTGAATAACATAACAGTTTTAGGGCATTTAAGTCGAGACATTGGCGTGTTAAGTACAGTATACCACATTGTGTATTTAGTTTATTTGTTACGTCCTTTATGTGTAAGTTCCAAGACAGTTTTTTGTCCACCGTGATCCCCAGAAACTTAACGCTCTCCACTTCTCTCACTGATTGATTACCAAATTTAATTGGTTGCATATCGTTTTGAATGTTTTTGTTTCTGTGAAAGATTATAAAGTTAGTTTTATTAACATTTAGTGTAAGTTTATTGGTAGTTATCCAATTATGTACATTCTTAAGTTCATTGTTTATAGAAACAATAAGAGCGCGCAAGTCCCGGTGACTGGCCTACAGAGTACTGTCATCAGCAAATAATATATATTTAAATAACATACTTGAGTTTACAATATCATTAATAAATACAAATCAAATGTAATCAATACTCAATACAAGGGCGCACTGTGCCCATTTGATGTTTGATGGAGGAGCAATAATGGTTTGGTGGTTCTCACAGGTAAGCCACGGTAGCCCTGTCTGTTTCTTAGTCATTAATGTGCGACTTTAACCTCAGGACACAGGGACAAGTGGCTTATTTCTACACTTTTGGTAATGCACTATATTGACAAACATTAGGGGATGGTGTGGAAAAAACTGTGGCAAAACATCATACTGATCCAACTGTTTGTTAATAAGTTATTCCCGAAAAACGAAGCCACACGGCCCCTGAAACCCATAGTAGGTGTCGATGTTTTCCTGCCGAATGATAACTACAATGCATTACAGGATCCTAATTCCGGAGTGTTAGTTCAAGGGCTTAAAAACGGATCAGATTTACTGTTCTCGACTTTACTATAGGAATTAGATATGTGGTTGGGTATAAAAGTGTTTGTTCGAGGACTCATGATGGTTTAGATTTAGTGTCTAATTAGAATGTACTGTAGGAACTGGATATGTGTGTCGGCCAATCAATGTGTTAGTTTGAAGGTTCAATATGGGTTAGATTTAATGTACCAAATTCTACTGTAAGAATTGAATATGTGGATTAGGTTACAAATTAACAAAAGGTGAAGGTGTTAGTTCTAGTGCTTAGAAATAGATCAGATTTAGTGTTCTCAACTGCAGTGTAGAATTAGGTTAAACATAAAGAAGTGTTAGTTCGAGGGATCAAAAACGGTTCAGATTTAGTGTTTTCGAGTGTACTTAAGGAATGAGATATGTGGGTTGGGTATAAAAGTGTTGGCTCCCGCTGTCATGATTTATTCCCACTACCCCTAGAGGGGGGTGGGGCTGGTTTGTGTCAGTGGTGGTGGTCAGGAGCAACAGTTCTCATTAATTACCCTGGATGATGCCGTGTTACCCTCTCTCTCTCTCTCTCGCTCTCGCTCTCTCTCTCTCTCTTTCTCTCTCTCTCTCTCTCTCTAAGGAGATTGATAAAAACAACAATAACTGTCTAGTATTTACGTGGATGCAACCTTTATTTTGTATCCATATTTGGCAAATTTGATTATTTAGGCTCTGTCTCGAGTCGGCCACCCCCTAGCTATGGGGGATGTGCCTGTGTATATACATACATACATGCATACGTACTGTACATATATGTATACATACATTATCAAGCTGATGTATTTGCTCGTATATACAACTGAGTGACAAACAAATTGTTTCCACCAGTTAAAATATTTTCTATTTAAACCCATGAGATATATTTGTTGATGCAACTAAATAGCCTGATGTCCTTTGAACTTACTGTAGGTCGATATTGCTATATTGGGCATTCACTTCCCTCAGCTGAACGAGACTTACTGGTACCATGAACGAACGACTGTGAAACCCCTGGCACACTCCCCTCAGCTGAACGAGACTTACTGGCACCATGCACGAAGCACTGTGAACCCCCCCTGGCACTCCCTGGGGCCACCAATGCAGAGCTGACAAGGGCCCTCTTTGAGTTGCTAAATGGTTGTCTTTCTCACTCGACTACATCATTTGCCATCCTAAACTTCCTCTAATCCTTTTGGCACTAGGATTCTACTACGATGATCGAAGAGCTGTAACTCTACTCTGTATTTCCAACTGATGAACAAATTTATATATCTGCATTATATAAATACCAAATGTGCATAATTAACAACGCACTTCGCTTTAAACTCTTCTTAATAGCAGAGTAATCGAGATAAAAGACATACAAATTTACCATCACCTGCAAAAAAACAGACAATAGTGGCTCTCAACCAGTGTAAATGTAACCAATATTTGTAGTTGGGTTTAGGCTAAGTTTGGTTAGGATTTGAAAATGTCACTGGTTTAATTGACTAATGTTAAATTGATACTATATGACTATTATGTCATCTACTGAGACCTACTTTGTTATTAACATATGATACAGTGACCTTATTTTTATGTTTTGCTATATGATCATCCCTAAGTATTCAGCGTCATGCTAATAGTATGTTCATCAATCATAATGAAAAGTTTTAATTGTCCGTTCTGTCACTTCATAATTTCTTGCTTTTAATGTTTAGTTGAACATTTCCTCCACGATAACATCACGGAAGATACGTGTATAAAGGCCTTCTATAACAGTGAGTAATGTCCTTAAACCCCATAACGTGGTGATGGTGGTGGTGGTGTGTGTGTGGTTGGTGGATTACCACTCACTCATCGATTATATGCGAAGGTATATTTATGGTATCGTTCTCGGAAAACGGGACGTAACTCTCTTTAAAGCGTTATCAAATGGTACTGCTGGGAAGATTAATAGTATTACGTCGATTACAACGTATAATATCAAAGAGGTAGATTAAGGAGTGACAGTGTAAAACAATAATTATTTATATATAGCTATAATTCATTATACACTGCATATATATATATATATATATATATATATATATAAAGAGAGAGAGAGAGAGAGAGAGAGAGAGAGAGAGAGAGAGAGAGAGAGAAGAGAAAGTGCCCCTTTATTCCCATTACTCCACTAAAAAATAAAATTCAATGTCTGACGCGTAATCTACCAATACAATTTAACAATCAAATATATCCGCAACATTTGCTCTGAACCAATGGTAGCGGAAAATTACCAAGAAAGTGTTTTAGTCGGAAAAATTACCAGCATGGGTTCTCCACATATAATAAATGGATTTAATTCTAGATTTTTGTATGATAATGGAGAGTTTTTGAAAGTCACATTGGAACTATCAAAATGTTAAATAAAATATTCAATTAAAATAGAAAAGACTACAAATTAAATGAAACAAATAATACAATTAATCCGATGTACTGTTTGTATTATTTTGACACAATCAAGTGAATAAGTAAAAAGCAAGCATAACCATAAGTTGTTTCTTTAACGGTTTTCGATGCATTTTGGAAATCAATGCAACTGTGGCGTGGACATTGTTCATTGGTATATGATATTGATATATATTTATTAATAATACTTGTTTCAAGTATGTCCACATAATGGGAGAAAATTATTCGGTAGATTCCTTTTGCAGTTCTCATTAATGCACAAAGCACTCTTCATTAGTAATACCGTGAATTGGATATGACAATAATTGATATACAAAAACAGGTCAATTACACAAAAAGTATCTAAATAAACTGCTAGCCACGTTTGTTAACACCCCCCCTCTAAAAAGAATACATTTATACAATTGTAATTATATATATATATATATAATTATATATATATATATATATATATATATATATATATATATATATATATATATATATACAGTATATACCGGTATAAAATAATGAAATAAAATCAATAATTACATAAACAAATACATACAAAACAAACTACACTATAATGTCGCTCGAGGCGAAATAAGGCATCATTCACCATTTTCCCTCCACACAATAATGAGGTTGTACATAATTCACATCAACGTATCTAAAGATTCCATCTTTTGTTTTCACTTTGCCAGTGAGTTATTTGATGGCTTGCCATTACTTCTACATTTCATAATTAAGTTTATGATGATCTTACAATTATTCATACCTCTTTAATGTAGTCCATCTTTGTAACTGTTTTCACAGCATGAATGCTTAACGGAGATAGGCCTACTGTGAATCAAAATGGTGGCTAATGAGCTGACTCCTGAAGCTCTTTGCCCGATTCTATTATTCTACGGGTACCCCTAATTCCTCCCTGTACGTCACCAAGGTTCCCAGCCGCCACTCACCGCCACCATTCAAAAACAATAATTAATGTATGTGTACATACTGTATATAAGACACTTACAGTAGACTGCTGTTATTGTACGTAGGAGGTATATTGCACACTATACACATACCTACCTACCTACCTACAGTATATCGAGTTTGCCACTCTGCTAGTGGTACCGAGGAGTGCATCGCCCTTTGTTGTTGTTTGAAAATTGGTGCAGCAGACTGTTTGAAGGGTTAGAGCGCTCCCCTGCAAAGATGGGCTCGTCTGGCACTGTTTGTAGTTCATCATCGAGGGCTCTCTTGAAGCTCTTTAACGAGACGCCCCTCATGTCTCTTACTCGCCTCGGGAGTTTGTTGAAAAGACGTGATCCTCTATGTGATAACCAGCCGTCTCTCAGAGAGCCAATAGCACCCCGATCTATCATTTTGGGGATATCGCATTCCCAGCCTCTCCTATCACTGAACTTCATTGCTATTGGGGTATGTAGCACATAATTATATGATAATAAGGATAACTAACCCCGTGAGCTTTGTTCTTTAATATCACCTGGCACCCTCTCCAATACAAACACACATGCGGGTGATGCAGGCCGCTGGAGGAGAGGGAGACAAAAGAGTGCTTCACTCGATAATATTTTTTAAATTTCACGCTCGACTTGTGGAGAGCACGAGGGGGGGAGGGGGGGGGGGCATGGAGGTTGACTATTGTGGTACCTTGTACAGTATATGAGTAAGATGTTTCAGGTTTGATAATATTTATCTAACGAATACATGAATGTAATTAACCTAAACTCTCTTTTTCTCTGTATAAAATATAAACGGTAAAATTATATTTTATGTTTATTCCTTGCCGGGAATCGAATTCAAGATCTTATGGTCTATTTTTATTAATTTCACCGCAACACCAAACACCTCCAGTGAAATTAATGAAAGCATATATGTGATCCACCAGGATTCGAACCCGGGTTATCACACATAGATATTTAGACACTTTAACCATTACACCACCAAGATTAAGAACCAGGCATCCTACCAATCATGATAAGTGCTGTTGGGCTTTACTTACGGAAGAAGTTTTGGGTACATTTAGGGATGGGGAAACTAGAGTGGGGTAGGTGGAGGTGTGGAAGGTGGTACGGGTCAAGCATACAAGTGGTAGGGAAGGTTTTTTCTCTTTTTCGGGAGAGTGTGTTATGGCTTGGCTTTCGTGTGTTTGGCGTTTTTGCTGCTTTACTCGGCGGACACGCCTATTTCAGAATACTCGGTGCTCCCTGTAATAGTTTACTATTACCTGATATGTATTAATGATTTTCACAATCTCACACGGCCCTGCAAGTTTAGGTTCTAGCTTGTCTCGTATAGGTAGTTTCGCTACCATAACGCTTTCCCCTAGCTTGAATGGGTTAGCTGGGTGTACATCCGGGATGAGGTCCTGGCATGTTTGTAACTGCCGATTCTGTTTTTCATGTGAGTCAGGGCAGAATTTGCTTCGAGTGCAGAAGGGTGTTTGTACGTGGTTACAAAAAGATAAGAGTACTGGAGAGGTGCTGAATATTTCCTCGTTGGGTTTTATTCCGTCGTCGTGTTTTTTTTTTTTTTTTTTTTTTTTTTTATGTGAATGAGGGAGCAAAAGGCATAACTGCCTGCAACGAGTGCCTCCCCCAGATTTCAAAGAGTGACAGGGCTGAAATCAAGGGACGGTCGAGCTAAAATGCCTAGACACACGGAGTTTGAAGCAATTTAAGTCATAGGAAGAGGGAAAGACTGATTCTGGGAGGGAGTTCCACAGCTCAGCAGTTGAATAGAAGAAAGTCTCAGAATAGCGTTTCACTCTTGAGTTGGAGAGTTGCACAGAGTAGGGGTGGGATTGTGTTGCAAGGCGTGTACTACGTACCCTACGTAGAGGAGGTGGTATACACTGGGAAAGCTCCGAGGAAGACTAATTATTGAAGTAGCGATAGAATGGTGAGAGAGATGCAACATTGCGGCGAAGAGAGAGAGATTGGAGATAGTTGGTAAGTGGACGGGAGTTAATGATACGAAAGGCTTTCCTTTCTACTTTATTGTGGTGTTATTTTACCATTGAATGATTCTTAGTTGATCGGGCTAGGTGCTGGTTATGTTCATCCCCACGAGCGTTACACAAGCCCCAACACCAAGAACCAAGCCAACTTCAACAGCACATGTGACTGCCATACAAATTACTAACCAAGTCTCCCCTTCAGTCCAGTTTTGTTTTGTCCCCCTCCACCCCATTCTCTTTTTTCCACCACAGATGCAGCCAGTCATGTTGAGCCAGTGAGGTCAGAGCTCCGACGTGATTGACTGCACTACATAGAGAGTCATCCAGCTAACTCTCACAAACGCCTCCTCATATTTATTTCACTACACATTACAAGAACACCACACCTCTTTCTAACACATGTAAAGTACCTCAAATTTAGTTTGATTTTGGCTCTCTGTCGCTCTTTCAACCTTGAAGGGAACACTTGTTACAGGCAACTTTGTCTTTTGTCTCTTGCATACACATACAACAAATATCTGTGGTAAGAAAAAGAACGTGGTGGAAGGTTGACAACAAAACTGAACTGAAGGGGAGACTTACTTAACAACTTGTATGGCCGCCACACATACTGTTGAAGTTGGCTTTGTTCTTGGTGTTGGTGCTGGTGTAGTTCTCATAAGGTCTTCTTGGCTGCCCTCCATCTTAGATCTTGGTAGAGATATATGCATTTAGCTTCATGCAATTTGAACACATGATCTGTCTCATTTCATGATCAGTTATACATATTGTAATTGTTTTAGTAATATATTAATGATTTTGCATCTGTGGAAAATTATCTATGCAAAATTATTGTGATGTTTATACTAATGCACGTAACTGTTGATCATTTGGTCTTAAGGAGAAGTGCAGTATAATACAAGATGTGCAAAATTGTATCAAGACTTTGGAGTAAAAGTCAGAAAAAGGCCAGTATTATAAATAACAATCTTCATTATTATGATTTGATTTATGTTGAGTTCTATTTGTATTGCTGAATTTATCGTTCACTGATTTAAGAAGACCAGTACTTTTAATAACGAGCATCATTATTATTATTATTTGATTTATGTTGAGTTATATTTATATTGCTGAAGTTATCATTCAGTGACATATTTTAAGGTAGCCTTGGTTGGCAGCTGTGCAGAGTGTAGAGGCATGTAAGCCGTGTAAGTGAGACAGATTCCCCAGGTACCAGGGTGCTGACAGCTACTATCACGCTCCCTGCAACCTCCAGGCTCACACACTCTTTATTGGCAGAGTTTGGCCACTGAAGATAGCATAAGACTTGCCGAAACGTTTGGCCCCCCTGATAATGAATGTCCCAATAAATATGTTGTTTGTTTCATCCCTGGTATTACTGTTCCTACATGAAAAGTAATTTATGTATATCTAAAAATATAGGAAATCCTTCATGAATTAGTAATTCGGGCCGGCAAATCCTGTTCAAAAGATACCATAGTTCCCTCAATTTAAGGTATCTCTCGTTCCCTTTCTCCTCCTAGCAAGACTTCTTTGTTGGCGGGGGCAGGTGACGTGTGAGGCCTCTCTACTGCCATCCCCTTCAGGAGACAAGAGCCCTTCCTCCTTCCTCAACACCTGCCGGGATAGAGTTCAAGGCTAACACTGTCTTTAACACCTTCACCACCATGCCGCTTTTAAACCTTTGATTATGTACTGTGGGTGTGGTGGGGTAGTATGGCAACTGAACAGATAATCCTCAATTTCATTATTTTCAAATAAAATGGGAAGCTATTAGTAAGAAATTTGTGTTATACCTAGTAAAGTCTAGCATCATGTATAATACAAATGTTCTGTTATGTTTAATAAACATTCAATTATAATTGCCTTCACTCGTTCATTGCAAATGACTAACGCGAAAATAGGCTTTGAAAATGAGCCACAGGTTGGATAGCTTTGATGGTGCACGCCGTAATGATGTTGATAATGACAGTACACCGGCCGTGACCCAATATTACTGGCCGGGATATACAGTATATGGGTAAAGGCTCGGCTCATCAACTGGTCCGTCCATTGCAGCATTATACAACGATCATTAATTAGATCATTGCACAACTATTGTCAGAGCATCCCCGCAGTTCAGGGCATTGATTCACTCGCGCTGAACGGTATTGCTCTTATTCCCTCAATTTTCGTGGTGATCGTAAATACGTGTTAACTCGACACCCATTCCTGTTATGGGTAGTAAGCTTCGGGAATAATATATTATGAGATCCGTTCATTACGGCGCACATGTGTGCTTAATGTACCGCAGCGGTGTAAAGGGTGGCCCACACTCGGCTAGCCCTCACTCCAGATACTGCCCCCCTCCATATGGTAGGCTACACCCATGTGTGTTGGAAAGTAACGTTGTCTGAAGCTAAATGACATAACATTCTTTAATATTGTGTTCTACAAATAGATAGATAGAGATAGTTAGATAGATTGATATAATGAATGTGTGTGTATGTGTATATGTGTCTGCATTAGATAATCACCGTTTTGATCGAGTACTTCATAATTATGCATAAATGAATTGTCTTATTTTGGTAAATACAATTCGTAATCACGTAAGTATTATTAAGTCACACTGTCGAACATTAAATATTCAATATCGGTATGGACAGTAATTAAAGTTTCCATATTAATATAAATGGTCGTATTAAGAGCGATTCATGTAGGTATAGAAAAGTACATCACTATCAATTTACTCAATAGCTATATTATATACCATTACATATATGTTTTTTTACTGTTTCTTTGTGGCATATATGATAACCATTCCTTTGAAATCAAGTAGCCGAAACTGGCAGATTGTCCATTCCATTTTTGTTATCTAATACAAGAAACGGGAAAGCCAGGGACGCGGAAACGGGCATCCACAAAAGAAAAAATAATGCGTATCGCGACACTTGCTGCATATTTCATGAGTGTCTAACAATGACCGCGGGTTCACTTGATTTATCACAAGGAATATTTATGAGTGCATTATGAGGTGTGGCTTTATAATAGACATCAAACTCGACATCTACGATAGACATTCTCGTAATTCTGTCCCCTATTTTATCTGTCTCCTCTGCCGATTATTATTAGATTGATTCATAGACGGTATTCATCAAGTTATACACAGTGCACGGTACACAAGTTCCCCAGTCTTTTTTCTACTCAACAAGTGAACTCTGGAACTCTCTCCCTAGATCCATCTTTCCTTCATCCTAAGACTTACACTGCTTTAAGCTTAGTTTGTCCAGGCACTGAACACCCACGCAATACAGTAGATCACCACACAGTCTAACACATAATAACACAATACAACATAACACAGTACAACACAGCCTAGCACAGTACAACACAGCCTATTACAGTACACCACAGCCTATTACAGTACACCACAGCCTAGTACAGTAAAACACAACCTAGTACAGTACAATACAGCCTAGTACAGTACAACACAGCCTACCACAGTACAACACAGCCTAACACAGTACAACACAGCCTAACACAGTGCAACACAGCCTAACACAGTACAACACAGCCTAACACAGTACAACACAGCCTAGTACAGTACAACACAGCCTAGTACAGTACAACACAGCCTAGTACAGTACAACACAACCTAGTACAGTACAACACAGCCTAGTACAGTACAACACAGCCTAGTACAGTACAACACAGCCTAGTACAGTACAACACAACCTAGTACAGTACAACACAGCCTAGTACAGTACAACACAGCCTAGTTCAGTAAAACACAACCTAGTACAGTACAACACAGCCTAGTACAGTACATCACAGCCTAACACAGTACAACACAACCTAGTACAGTACAACACAGCCTAGTACAGTACAACACAGCCTAGTTCAGTAAAACACAACCTAGTACAGTACAACACAGCCTAGTACAGTACAACACAGCCTAGTACAGTACAACACAACCTAGTACAGTACAACACAGCCTAGTACAGTACAACACAACCTAGTACAGTACAACACAGCCTAGTACAGTACAACACAGCCTAGTTCAGTAAAACACAGCCTAACACAGTACAACACAGCCTAGTACAGTACAACACAGCCTAGTACAGTACAACACAGCCTAGTACAGTACAACACAGCCTAGTACAGTAAAACACAACCTAGTACAGTACAACACAGCCTAGTACAGTACAACACAGCCTAGTTCAGTAAAACACAGCCTAACACAGTACAACACAGCCTAGTTCAGTAAAACACAGCCTAACACAGTACAACACAGCCTAACACAGTACAACACAGCCTAACACAGTACAACACAGCCTAGTACAGTACAACACAGCCTAGTACAGTACAACACAGCCTAGTACAGTACAACACAGCCTAGTACAGTACAACACAGCCCAACACAGTACAACACAGCCTAACACAGTACAACACAGCCTAGTACAGTACAACACAGCCTAGCACAGTACAACACAGCCGAGTAAAGAACAACACAACCTATCACAGTACAGAATAGCACAATCTATCACAACACAGTAGACACTTAACAGCCTATACCCTGTCACAAATAGGTAGGCCAGAAATCCTGAACTTTAACCTCTGTAACTCAAAAGGAGCTAGAGCAAATGGGCTGTAAATATCCATACCTTTTTTTTGGCTAACCCTTCCCAAATAGTAGAATTAATATCTTGATTACTCGAGTAGTTTGTTAGTTATAGAAGGGTAATGTTTAAGAACTTTGGCCTACTTATTTGGAATAGGGTATAGGCTAGTACTGCACAGAACAGCACAGCCCCGTGTCACCCCTAAACCCAGGAGGTAATAAGCTACGGTGCCCTCTGACCCTTTGTACTGTATAGAGTCCTACAGTACCATGTGTAGGAGGATTAACGAAAGAGGAGAAGGAGAAGCAGAAGCAGAAAGAGCAGGACGAGAAAAAGAAGCAGACAAAGAAACAAAAGACAATCATATTAAGGCAGCATATTTAGTTCGATAGAGTTTATAGGCCTATATCATAATTTATCCTTAAGTGTTTATGTCGAGGGTAAAATGATAAAACTGAGACGGCAAGTAGAGTTGATGGATACACAAAGAGTTCAAGCAAAAATTGAGAAAAAGAGTACCGAGAGAAAAGACAACATAATAGAAGAGAAAGAAGGGAAGACGTAGTGAAAAAATACAAACACAACTTAGACAACCATACCCCTTTCTAATATTAACCCTTTCACCACCATTACTTAATTTTAATTATATTCTGGTTACCATTAGACGATTTTCTTTAGTTTATATTCTACCTCTATTTCTGAAACGAGTAAATGTGATCTGAGTAAGCCCTCTTAACTTAGGTCCTTCTTGAACTGCATAAAATCTTCTAGTTTTAACCAGAATCAAAGGTAAAACGTGTCATGGTGCTGAAAGGGGCTAACCCTTGCAGCACCGGTGGCGTAATTTTAAATTTGATTTCGGCTAAATATAGACGGTTTTATAAAGCTTAGATAATGATGTAGGGTTGCTAAAAGGATTCATCGAGATAGGTTGTAGCCTTTTAATGGGTAGATGTCCTACCTAACCTGAATATAATCGTGTAATAGTTGCCAAAAAATAATTAAAATTATATCACAGGTTCTGAATGGGTTAATGCTTCGTCTTTCACCCGCTCTCTCTCTCTCTCTTCCCGGTATAACTTCTTACATGTACTCGAACCATTACCCATCCAGTACCAGGGATGTCCCTTTTATCATATTCTGTCAACTAGTAAACGATGTTATTCAGTTTAGGAAGGACCTCTAGCATTAATAAGGCTTCAAACTATCTCAACCAACCTTTGTAACTACCACAGATCCTTCCTAACCTGCATAATATTGCATACATATAGCTAGAATATAATATAACGCACGTTGCTGCTACAAAGGGTTAATGATGAAACTCAATAATAATAAAGTAGACGTGCCGTTTTGCCCAAAATCAAAACGGCATACCCAACTCTGCAATGGGTTACCATCATCACTACTAATACCATCATCAATTACAATCAACATAATCACTACTACTGCCATCATTACTACGACTGCCACAATCATCACGAGTACTGTCATCATCACCATTACTATGATCATCATCACTACTACAATTACAATTATCACTACTACTCTCACCATCATCACTGTCCAATGCCACTAGGATCTTAATCACTACTATCATCATTGATACTACAACTATCAACCATCATTACTAATATCATCACCACCATCTTACAATCATCATTACTACTGTTAACATCATCACTACTACTATAACCATCATCATTACTACTGTCACAAATATTACAATCATTTATTCTACTGTCACCATCATCGTAGACTACTACTGCCATCATCACCATTACTATGAACTTCATTACCATAACTATCGTCATCATCACTACAAATTTCACCATCCTCACTACTACTCACCATAACAAACTAATACTCACACCATGGTTACTACCATCATCACTACTGTCATTATTATCACTACAACTATCATCATTACTTGTCACCATCATCACTACTATTATGACCATCATTACTACTACTGTCACCATCATATCTACTACTGTCATCATTATCACTACTGTCATCATCATTAATACAACTACAACCATCATCACTACAATTATCACCATTATCACTACTATCACCATAAATCCAAATATTACTACCATCACTTCTAATGCCAACTAAACTAACTTAACCTAGCAAATGCATAGCGAGATGTTTTCGCTCCCAGAACGAATGAGTTCTTAGTCACACACTAAGAACGCCATCATTGCTGGGGACGGGGGGGGTGGGTGGGGGGGGGGGGTTCCCGGTAGGGTTTGGGGGGGGGGGGGGGGGGGGTCTGGGAGGTGGGGGGTCAAAACCATATTTTGGACCTAAAATCATAACTATTGCATAAATTCAAAAAATCTTTTTTTGACTGATGTTTGCATTCACGCAACAAATGTTCGTGTACAATTTGGTGAAAATCCGTCCAACGGTCTAGGAGGAGTTCCGAGACAGACGGACGACGACGACGACGACGACGACAGACATTTTTTTCGTGTGGTACCCACTATACGGGGGGAGGGGGGGGGGGGGGGGGGGGGGGAGGAGGGGGGAAGGGGCGATACCAAACTCTGCTTACGCAGAGTTGATTAAAGAATTACATTGGAGAGGAAGCGAAGACAATTAGAGTTAAGCGTAGATCGTAGGTCGTTGACTTTTTGTTTTTAGATTACTCCCTAGACCTCCATCAAGCTTTAAAAAAATAACACCCCAAGATCCCCCTTCAAGAATTTGTTTTTACATTTTCCGATAGAAACATCTTCCGGCCGGAGGCCAGTTACTCCCATAGTACCTGGTGGCTATCGTTTCACCAGAAAAAAACAAAAAATCGACACCTAAATTGTACGAAAGGTCTTAATATTAACAAACAAATGGGATAAGAAGGGTGTTAAAATCGCCAAGAACGTCTAAAAATCTGATAATTAATAAGATTAACTATGATAGAGAAAGAGGGCCAGGAAAATCAACCATCTCCTCTTAAAGAATATGAGAAATGGAAAAAGTTATGTATCGGTTTCTGCTATTGCCGTTTCGTGTTCCACCTGATCTTTCTCCTCCCTATCTAACTGCTTCATCATTTAACCATCTCATTACTCTACACATAACGATGAAACAATAATAATGAAGCTAATATGTTGTTGTTGGAGAGGAAGCACGAAGATTTAGGGAGCATGAGGGGTAGGCAAATTTAGGTGTTAGTTGGTGTTGTTATTGTTGTTGTAGTAGTAGTACCCGAGACTGACTGGCCGAGCAGTCCCAAGTCTGGTTAACCGAAGCCGGTCCAGATGCTCGGGCCTTCAAAGGGGCCAGGGTGAGATAAGATCTGTCTCTGAGAAAGCAAGGGGGAGGGTGGGGGGGGGGGGATCATGAGCCCACGGACTTGCACCCCCAGACCAATTCCCCCACCGTCAGCAGCCCACCCTTGTAGTGTGATCTCGCCATCACCTAGAAGGAAAAGTCTATCTATTTATCTATTTACTCAGGCCCAATCCCCACTTTTCCTATTTTGTTTTATTTTATTTTTCCCTCTTTTCTGTTTTTTCCTTTTTTTTTTGTGGGGGGGGGGGGGAAGGGGGGGGGGGGGCCCGACTCAAGACAGAGCAAGAACAGGGAAAACACAAAACACAACATATAACAACGAACACACACAGACAAAACATAAATTCACACACATCTAGGTCACCCAGGAGAAGACCCAGAACCCAGGGTCATCATGGTCCCTCCAGCACTCCCCCGGACCCCGCCCACTCGGAGAGGTTTCGATCTCGGCAGGCAGACATGCAGCGGAGCCGAAGCCACAAGCACGCCCACCACACTTCCAGGCGCACCCTACAGGAACAAAGACAGCCATAATCGGCTAAGATTAGGTAGAGGATGCCAAACCTCACTCTGGATAGGACCAACCCTCACCCAAATTAGACATTAGTTTCTGCTATTACTGTTTCGTGTTTCACCTGCTCTCTCTCTCCTGTCAAACTTCCTTATACTGTAACCAGCCCATTCCTCAACACGAAGACTTAGGGAGAATGAGGTGTAAGAAAAGTTAAGCATAGC
Source organism: Paralithodes platypus (assembly GCA_032716605.1). NCBI lineage: Eukaryota > Metazoa > Arthropoda > Malacostraca > Decapoda > Lithodidae > Paralithodes > Paralithodes platypus. The sequence continues at coordinate 13,681,486 of CM064493.1, read as the reverse complement.
TATGAGAAGAGTGAGACGGGGACATGTGGCGGTGGTGGTGGCTGAGAGGCGAGCCGCTTTAAAAACGTGAATAATGTGATAATGTGAAGACGGGACTGGGAGGGGAGAAACATGTGAAGTGAAGAAGAGTGTGGTTGAAGTGGGAGTCGGAAAAGTATGAACATATAAACAGGAAAACAACTATTCAGCATATTGCAGGCCCCTTTAACCTGGCCAGCCCCAGCGACGCGTCTGACGAGTCACCTATGTATGTAACGCCAAATCCCAGCGACTCGCCTGACGAGTCACCCTATTAGCTCATTCGTAAGGCTCAGAGTGGCTCTACCTAGAGGGCTCAGATTTGTATGGGAACTGTGTAAGTATCCCACGCACCCATGCCGATGGTTGAAAACTCTCAAAGTCCAACCGCGTGTGCGTGAGTGCGCAAAAACATGTTTTTTGGGGGAAATTGCCTTCAATATTTTATTCTTGTAAAATCCGTTTTCTGGGGCTCTGTAGGACCATTTTTTGAGCTTTTTGATCGGTTTTTCGTGGGTTTTACTTCATTCCTAACCCATTCGCTATTGTTTCTGGAAGAAAAACCTATTTTCAAAACCGGCTGGATTCTGGTGGTACATTTATTAATAACTAGCTGGGACTCACCGGGTTAATAAGCGAATTCACACTATCCAAATTATACAACAAAAGTCTGCAATGCCGAAAGGTTCCTAAAGCCTGGAAAAAAACACGATTATTCTCATTCATAAAATAGAGAAATGTTAAAGACCTGACAAACTATCGGCATGTTATCTTGCTTTCTGTTTTGTATAAACAATTCACAAAAATCGTCACAAACCGGATTGGTAGAATACTAGATTAAGGGGCAACTAGGCAGTTCATATTCTTGACTCCCTCTCCATCATTATAAGCCCCATTAGTTTATACAAATTGATGTGGGCAACTCTACAAGAAAAAAACTAGACTATATTATTTGCTGCAGATAATATGTCAAGGAATGACAAAGGTGTTAATATGTGAGTGAGCAGGCACATGTGTGGAGGGGAAATGGTATGATAAACGAGGAACATACATAGTTAAGACCAAGACTTGATGGCCTATGGCGGTATATGGGGATGACAAAATGAGTAGCATGTAAAACAAACACAAAATAATAGTATAACGTTACGATTGTTGGTTTAGTGTAAATAAAGATAATGGGATAACTGAACAAACAGTTAAATTACAATTAATATACTTTTCTATGTGGATGAGGTAGACAAAAGACAAATTTGGGAGGGGAGAAAACTGTGAAGTGAAGAAGAGTGTGGTTGACGTGGGAGTCGGAAAAAGTGAACATAGAAGAAGGAACATTACTATTCAGCGTATTGCAGGCCCCATTACTAGGGGAGGTTGCACTAGCAAGCTATACAAAATGGCTGCAATACCAAAATGTTCCTAAAGCCTGGAAACAATGCCCTTATTCTCATTCACAAAAAGAAACACAATAAGTAAAACAAATAACAAATAAAGACTAACAATGCTAAAGACCTGTAACACTATTAGCCAGTTTTGTATAACCTATTCACAACATTCGTCACCAACCGGATAGGTAGTTGCTTTTACTTGACTCCCTTCTCCCTCATGTTAAGCCCCATAACTGTATACACATTTGTGTGGGCAACTCTACAAGAAAAAGACTAGACGATACTTTTTGGTGCGGATAATATGTCAAGGAATGAGAAAGGTGTGAAGGTGTGAGTGAACAGGTACATGTGTGGTGTGGGAAAAGGGATGATAAACGAGGGAACATAGAAATAGTTATAACCCTTTATGTACAGGCGAAGTCTTTCTAATTTTATTCTGGCTATCTTTAGACGATTTTGTGCAGTTTAAGAATGATCTGAGGTAGTAAAAAGGGATAAGTGAGATAGTTCGAATACTTAATTGCTGAAGGCTCCTTTTAAACTGAAAACAATTTTCTAATAGTAGCCAGAATAAATTTAAAATAACGGCACCGGTACTGAAAGGGTTAAGACCAAGATTAAATGGCATATGACGAAATATGGGGATGACAAAATGACAAACATGTCCAAATAAGAAGCCATACAAAGTGAGACTTTTTTAATGCCATGTTAACAATTTTGATAGTTAAGAAATGGTAGTTTGAAATCAAAATGGAATAAACACAAATAACGTTGTTCGCATACTATTAACAATTTAAATTTTAATTATTTTATTTTTGTGTAAGCAAATAGAATAGGATAACTGAACAATCATAGTTAAATTACATATAATATGACATTTAGACGTGTCAAAAAATTAACATACAATAATGTGAAATCAGTTTAAAATAATCTATGAAATTTACATGTAAGTACAGAAATAAAGGTGTGTGTGTTGGAGGAAGAAGGACATACGCTATATGCGCTTTACTTCGATGTCCAACCCCTGCCTTTACCATGTTGAGGTACTGAGGTGAGAGGAGTGAGGTAGGAGGTGTAAGGGAGAGGTAAAATATATGAGGTGGTTAAGAAAGAGTTGAGGTCATTTAAGAGGTACTGAGGACTGAGGTGAAACAAATGAGGGAGGATGTGTAAGGGGGAGAGGAGAGGTAATGTAAGAGGTACTGAGGTGAGACAACATTTCCTTCATCATATGACTTAAGCTGCTTTAAACTTGGTGTGTCCAGGCATTTTAATCCCAACATCCCTTGAATTTGGCTCTGTACCTTTTTTGGTTTTGGAAGAGACACTCGTTTCAGGCAATTTGTCTTGTGTCTCCTTCATACATATAGGTTAGGTAATGTGAGACGTGCTGGGATGAGACAGATGAGGTAGGTGTAAAAGGGTAGCGTAAAAGTTAATCTGCTTGTAAATGTCTATGGTGATAGTTTACACCGCCTGCATCACGGAATGACACCCGGGCCCATACTTTAGCCCAGCTCTAGCCACATCTATATACTCATCCCTATACTTGTATTACGCCACACGACGATCTATTTTCAAGGCCTTAGCGCTACCAGACCAGGTGCTAGCCCTAACTGGCATCCATAATTTCAACATTTAGACATTATGTATGTATATACTCAGGCACATACCCCATAGCTGGGGGGGGGGGGGACTCAAGACAGAGCTTGAACAGAAGCAACACAATAAAATAACAAATTCAATACATCCAGATCGTTTAGGAGAAGATGATGAAACCAAGGTCCATTTGGGGTCTCCAGCATAAGACTCCTAAGGTCCTAGACTTCACGCAGAGGTTACAGTATCAGCAGGCAGACACTCAATGGAGCACACCACGATACCCGCCCATATCGCTTCCACGCATGGCCCTTCATATATACACCGGCTCCCACGGGCCGGGCGCCTGACGGACTATTATCTAGTCCAACTGGCACCCAACCCCCACTCCCTATGACCCCGTTGTCACTCATATTCACAATCTCACATAAGGAGGACATAAACCACCTATCTTTTGATCTCTCTTCTATCTCTAATTGGGGCAGAGAAAACCTTGTTACTTTCAATGCTTCCAAAACTCAATTGCTCCCTCTGCCTCCTTCCAGAAAACTATGACCTACTCTTCAACAACATACACATTAACCCTTCATCTTCTCTTAATATTCTCGGTGTCTCTATTTCTTCTGATCTCTCTTGTAAAGATCATATTACCACTTACTAAAACAGCCTCCCAGAAGCTGGGTGTGCTCAACCACCTCCAGGGGTTCTTTACCCATGTGTAGCTTCTTGCTCAGTACAGGGGCACAGTGTGTCCATATATTGAGTATTGTTCACATGTGTGGGGAGGATCTTCTCACACAGCACTTCTAGACAAAGTAGAAAAGAAAGCCTTCCTTCTCATTAACTCATATCCACTCACCAATTATCTGCAGTCTCTCTCTTTCTCTTTGCCGCAATGTTGCATATCTCTCACTATTCTACCGTTATTGCAATAATCTGGGTTCCTCAGAGCTCTCTCAGTGTATACCACTCCCTCTACATAGAGCACGTAGCATCCGTCTTTCAACACACACAAACCCCTACTCTGTGCAACTCTCCAACCCAAGAGTGAAACGTCATTCTCAATCTTTCTTCTATTCAACAGCTGAGCTCTGGAACTCTCTCCCAGAATCAGTCTTTCCCTCTTCCTATGATTTAAATTGCTTCAAACTCTGTGTGTTTAGGCATTTTGGCTTGAACGTCCCTTGATTTTGGCCCTATCACTCTAGCATCTCTGGGGGAGGCACTCGCTACAGACAGTTCTGTCTGTTGTCTCTCCCTCACATAGAAAAACAAAATTCAATTCATTCCTTTTCATCACCAATTATCTTGCCTGTTCTTCAGTCATCTCTCTGTCTTCCAATGCGTTTATCACTCCATCTCCTCCGAGGTCGTCCTCTCAATCTATATCCCCTTGTTTCTGACTTATATATTCTCTTGGTAAGCCTTTCATCTCCCATCCGTTCAACATGTCCATGACAGCATAGCACCCTTCTGTCCACTCTGGTTGATAGGGGTTCTTGTTATCCCACTCTCCTACGTACTGTACATCTTTATTTCTCAATCTGTCTCTATGCCTCACTCCACACATACTCCTCAAGTAACTCATCTCCATCACATCCAACCTTCTTTTCTCTTGTATATTCAGTCTTCAGACTCCATGTCTCATCCCCATACATCACTGTTGGTACAACTATCTCTTGGCACAATGTGTTTGCAGCATTTAATGTGGTTGCTCTAAGACGATATCTAGTATTGTGTCAGTCCTCGCCAGGCCATTTCAAAGTTGTGTAGGAAAACCTCCAAATCAAAATAATAGTGACGCGTGATTGTAGGCACTGTTAGGTCTCATTCCTAGATTCTCACCTATTAATTATAGGGTGCTAAATTTAATTATTACTACTCCTTCTCATATTCATAAATATCTATACAAATCAGAGTATACAAAGGGTCAACAGGTTCAACAGGTACCGGTTTAGTACCAAACCTACATACTCCGATAGTCATGAAATTCAGTGATAGGAGAGGCTGGGAATGCGAAATCCCCCGGATGAATAACAGGGGTGCTATGGGCTCTCTGCGAGAGGGCTGGTTATCACACAGAGGCCCACGTCTCTTCAACAAACTCACACGGCGAGTAAGAGACATGAGGGACATCTCGTTAGACAACTTCAAGAGAGCCCTAGATGTCGAACTGCAAAAAGTGCCAGACGAGCCCATCCTCGCAAGGGAGCGAGCTGTCGCTTCAAACAGTCTACTGCACCAAATCACCACCCATAACGAGGGGCGTCGCGCTCCTTGGTGCTGCTAGAAGAGCAGCGAACACATCCAAAGGTATCCAAAGGTAACACTGTTCTTAACCCTTTCTGTACCGGCGACGTCTTTTTAATTTATAGATATATTTAGACGATTTTATGTAGTTTAAAAAGGATCTGTGGTAGTAAAACGAGTTTAGAGATAGTTCGGAACCTGTTAATAACTGGAGGCGCTTTGTAAACTGAATATAATCGTCTAATTATAGCCAAAATGAAGTTACAAGGACAGTACCGGTACTGAAAGGATTAGCGTCATCTTTATTACCAATATTTAGAAGGTTGTCTTCTCTGTTCAAGGTTTCGACCCTAAAGCCACTTTCACACATTCACGATGTTGGTCCCGATGTACCCCGAGGTACACAAATTGGTACATCGGCAGAGACAGTGACACATGTAAGCGTTTGGTTTGACGACGAAGCCTCGACGGTGACACGTCGTAGCCACGACGGGCCAGATGGTACCACGGTTGCAACACGACGGTGCCATGTCAATGCTGTAACGGTCAAAATTCCTGTCAAAACCGGTCAAAATTCCTGTCAAAACCGTACCCCGACGTGGCAGGAGGGGAACACGACGAGGGGCGATGGACTTATGATGGTGACACTTGGCCGACCCGACGAGGACGACGCCACAACGTCAGGCATCCTGACAGAAATCGTCAATACATATGGTGTTCATATGGTGTTAAAGGTATTACGTTCAACGGTCAAGTTTAAGGTAAGATAAGGTCGAATTATTTCTTTGTAAGGTATAGGCGTATGAATTGTTTTTATATAAAATCAAGTTTTTGTCGTAGAGAGCTGGTTCTTCGTAAATAACAATCTGTATTCATTGCCGATAACCGAAATTAATATCTAAAAACTGTATCGAACTTTAAATTATATGAAAATAGACCATGAAGTGAAGCGAAAATATTTACCAGTGGGTGACAGTGGCGACGGACAAAAAATATTCAGGAAAAATAAAAGCTTTGATCGTACATTGGCCATATATGTACCATTAGAAAGCTAATGAAAAATCCTATATATCACTTGCTTACAGAATATTCATTGTCCCTCATTTTATCGGTGAAAAAGGGGAGGGAAAGTATGGGCGGACCGAACAGTAACCTTCACCTACTGTACGGTGAAATTCCACATATTATTATTTGTATTTATTATTTTGTTGAAATCTTATATAATAACCTTTCATCTTGCCGTTCATAAAATAAATAAATAAAACCAAAAAATATTATGGGTGAAAACCAATTGAGAGCGAATATTTTGGTGCGGCTGGGATTCTATAAAAAACAAAAAACTATCGTTATAGATTTATTTCTATAAAATCCAATATTGATGATAGCATATTCTAAACACCGCCATCATGTTCAGCGGAAAACATTTCTGTGATTTAGTATGAAAATAAAAATAACGACAAAAAAAACGATATACCGGTACCGGTACTGGTATATCTCATATAGTATATAATATAACAGTGCGTTTAATCTCCACAGGTAGGCTACACTTCGTGATGAATCATATTTTCTCTAATTGTGGAAGGTAAAATGTATTGATATAAACCTATCTTGTGCAAAAGGATCAATATAAACATAGCTTGTGTAAGGATGGAATCGTCGAAAACACAGGAACAATCTCCTCTATCTAAACCCATCCACCCACACAAACACTACCTTGTGTTAAATTAATCAATAACACTTAGTATTTCCTTTGTCTTTTACTATTATAAACTGTAATTAGGTCAAATTAAATTCAATTCCATAGAGCATAATTATAATAACATTTATTGCATACCGTGTATCAGTGGCGGTCGATATAGCCACACAAGAACAACAACACACACACACGCACACACACTCACTCGACAATTAACACACACGTGTTTCGGTAATCATACCGGTACACTGATTTTTCATTTGAAATTATTAACTCGTTTGATATAAGTTGATTATGGAATATTATATACGGTATATACGGTATAGGCCTACCGTATACCATATCAGGTCTTTATTTATTCATCATGTGCGTATTTATAGTGTTGTCAGAATACTCCACTAATCCGAAGCACTGTCGGTCCGCTGCCATTCGGATTACATGACTTTTACTGTAATATATTATAACTATTTATACCCCGACGCCGCCACGTCGATGCCGATGGAACCTGATGCAGACACGCCAGACCCACGTCATCGACATGTTGTACCCGATGGTACCACGCCAAAAGTCCATCGTACGAAATTTTTGAACAAATCCAAAACTTTGGTGGCCAAGCCCGATTTGCCACGTCCCGCACCGCAGGTAACACAACGCTTCCCGACCCCGACACACGTTGGGGATTACACCACGTTGTGTCCCGATATTCAGATCGGGGTACATCGGGACCAACATCGTGAATGTGTGAAAGTGGCTTTACTATCATCCATCTGTTACCGTATTCTTCGGGTAGTATTGTTTGGATTACTTAGTATAACACTATTAAGTAAATTAGCCCCACATAAACTATTTTTGGTGAATTAGTAATAGTACTCTACCTTCGCAGTCAATGTTAACCACTTCTGTACCGGTGACGTATTTATATTTTATTCTAACTATATTCAGGCATTTTTTTGCAGCTTAAGAATGATCTGTGGTAGTGAAAAGGGTTAATAAGATAGTTCGAAGCCTATTGATAACTGGAAGCCCTTCCTAAACTGAATAAAATCGTCGATTAGTAGCCACGACACAATGAAAAGGACGAAACTGGTATTGAACGGGTTAAACTGTTAATTAGGTTCACAATCGACGAAAGTAATATATAGCTTAATCCACGCATTACCTCTTACTCCCAAACGCTATGGGAAAGAATAAAAGTAGAATAAAATTAACTCCTGTACCGGCGAAGTCTTTTAAGTATTATTCTATCTATACTTTTGTCCTTTATATATATTTGTTATTCACTACACAATTACATATAAATTATCCTCACAGATTCTATTGTATATGTGTGTCTGTAACTCTTATACTTAATAAACGTAATTATATATTGTTATTGTATTACTTTCCATGCATATTGCGCCGTGTTGTTTAACACAATCACTGTGGCCGATGTGCATATACATTCTATGTAAAATAAGGGCTATACTGTTGCCGACATACATATATGTTCTGGTAGTACCGGCTGGGTTGGTTGCACCAACCCACCCCGCTTTTTGATAGATGCCTCCAGGATGTTCTAAGCTTGCCACCCATACTTGTATCAGTGTGCTTAGTGCATTTGTTGAGGAAGGGTGTGTGTACAAAGAAGCCGTAGGGGTTTTAGAAACTGAAAATCTATGAAAACAGGCCCCCTTCTCCATGTAGTTGTGACACCTGGAGTTGTACAAGGTACGAATATGAAGTTCAATTCATCTCATTTCAACAGCTCATATGGACTTTTAAACACAAAACATGTAAAATCACGGTAAATATAATAGAGTTTTCGCCAAGGATTTATTATTTTTTTTTTTTTTATAATTTCGCTCGCTTGCTTTGCAACGAAACCAGCATAGTATTGATCGATTTCCCTGGGTGGTGTTAAGGAGGTAGGGAGGGTATGGTGACTTATAAGGAGATTTTAACACAATATTTTCATTGGAGATCATTTAATTCAGTAAGGGATACAGATATGGCACTAGGGCGACATATATTGAGCGGAATTTGCGGGAAAATACGCGCCAGGGCATATTCTTACCTGTAGAAGCTACTGTAAGATTCAGGTTAATTAATAGAACCCATTAGATGCATCTTGTATTTCTAATATAAATATAAGTACTTCCACTAGAGTTAAGAACCTGCGGTAAATCAGACTAGCCAAATAAGGACTAATAAAACAGTTTTGGTTGGGTAAAATAATTATATTTTGAGCAGCTTCCATTCTGTAATCATCGTTTACAAATAGGACATTAATCCTTGCTTAATGAGTTATTTGCTAAACATTTGTATTGCATTGAATACATTTCACCATGTCTAATTATTCTTGTATCTTCTTGTATATTCTTGTTTTGCATCCATTGACTGCAAATTGCTCTCTCACAATGTTCTATCATATAACATCGCTTTGAAAACTACTTTTGATTACACTTTTCATTGACTTGAGTGATCTGCTTCCAATTATCATAACCATACTGATTTCATCCCTCTCTCGTTTAAATAACAGTCTTATAAACGCTCATTTGTCATTCATTCAGCTAATTTGAAGGATTAAAATGTTATTTACAATATACATATAAGTACATTAGATTGAGGAGATTGTAAAAAACAATCAAGCAAGGCGATACCCAGGGGAAATCTCATAGGCAGGTGATAAGGAAGTGCTGGAACTCCTGTTTAATTTGTTTGGCTTACCTCACTGTTTCTGTTTGTGTCTTACCTAGCTAGCTCTCACAACCACCTCCTCCTCCTATTTATTTAATTTCACTAAACAAGCACACCATTTTTTTTTTTCAATAACCAAAAACATAATAATAATAACAATACGTTTATACAGTAATAGCGACTATCACTCTTAACTTTTGGGGAAACACTTGTTACAAGCAGCTTTGCATTTTTTATAATTCATACACAGACAAAAAGTATATATATATATATAACAAACGCCTTTTATTTTTCATTACCCTCAGTAACCCTCTTGCATCCTTAACGTTTTAACTCATCGCACAATATATAATTCTACAATATACCGTAACTGTTCAAACACTGTCAAAACTTACTTCTACATCTGCTCAAACTTTGTCTTCCAATATTACCAGTCTTGCTAAGGCAGCCTCCCAGATGCTGGGTGTGCTCAACCGCCTTAGGGGGTTCTTTTCTCCTGCACAGCTTCTTGCTCTGTACAGGGGCATAGTACGCCCTTGTATTGAGTATTGTTCACATGTGTGGGGAGGTTCCTCTCACACCGCTCTCCTAGACAAGGTTGAAAGGAAGGCCTTTCGTATCATTAACTCCCGTCCACTCACCAACTCTCTGCAATCTCTCTCTCTCTCCGCCGCAATGTTGCATCTCTCTCGCTATTCTATCGCTACTATAATAATCAGTGTTCCTCAGAGCTATCCCAGTGCATACCACCTCCTTTACGTAGGGCACGTGGTACCCGTCTTGCAACTCAATCCCACCCCTACTCTGTGCAACTCTCCAACCCAAGAGTGAAACGTTACTCTCAAACTTTCTTCTACTCAACAGCTGAGCTCTGGAACTCTCTCCCAGAATCATTTTTTTCCCACTATCCTATGACTTAAATTGCTTCAAACTCCGTGTGTCCAGGCATTTTGGCTCGAACGTCCCTTGATTTTGGCCCTCTCACTCTTTCAACTATGGGGGAGGCACTCGCTATAGGCAGTTATGCCTTTTGCCTCCCTCAATCACATACAAAAAAAATATATATATATATATATATCATTCTCGGACATACGTAATGTGCAAGTGTATAACAAATGCAGTTATTTGTATTCAATCTTTTTCAACAACAATAGGTTGTTTTCCCTTTTATCATCGCAAGCGTAATGTATTACAAATGAAGTTATTCTCATTTGTTAGGAGGAGGCTGTAGAGTGTAGACAATAGCCGAACAGGGAAGTACTCCCGTGAGAGTGCTAGGTGCCTGATAAGGACCGCTGGAACTCCTGTTTCACCACCTTGCCTCCCTAGCTGATCCTTTCAGTGTCTTATCAATATTGAGGGCAACCCCAGCCTGCCCTCCAAAACACCTTCTCCTCCAATCTAATACATTATACTACAGACACTTTACATACTACACTAACTTTTCAAAACAAACAAAAATTATGAAACCTCGACCCGCCTCAGAGTCCCCGGGGAGGGGCTGAAATGCTCCCATCAGTCTGTCCCCTGGTAACGCCTCGCCAAAATGCTCTGGACCACCACCTTCTACACTTACTTTTAATTTCTGTAACATTCGTGGCCTTTCTTCTAATTTCCACTCTGTGGAACACCACCTCTCCTCTGCCAACCCTGATCTTCTCTTTCTCACCGAGACACAGTTGTCTGAGACTACTGACAGCAAACCCTTCTCTGTATCTTCCTACTATCTCTATCCTCTGTTCCCAACTTAGATTCTTCTGAATTCTCAACTCTCTGGCTAAAGCTTTCTTGTCACTCTCAACCTAAATATTTCTGCGCTGTCTATCTCTCCGCTAATTCTACTGACTATCCAAAATTCTTTGACCATCTAATTTCTAAAGTGGAACACATTATATCCATCTCTCCTTTTGCAGAAATCTCCATCTTAGGATATTTCAATGTTCACCACCACCAATGGCTCTCCTCTGTTTCCATTGACCAACCTGGTGAACAACCCAACATCTTTTCTATCTTAAACGACCTAGAACAGTTAGTCCAGCAACCCACCCGTATCCCGAATCGCTTCGGAGATAGGCCCAACATTCTTGACTAAGTTCTAACATCTAACTCTTCCACTTATACTGTAATATTTTCTCTCCTTTGGGCTCCTCCGACCATAAACTAATATCTGACACCAGAACGAGCTGTGAAGCGCACGTGGTTCACGCTGCAGCGTTACTACAGACATCAGCAATATTCGCTAATAATTAGCAATGCCGCGCTAAATTTGCCTTTGGTAACTCTGAATATATCTCACGAGATGCTAAAAGTAGGTATGCCGGAGAACGGACGGGGGTCTGCCGCGCTCTTGCTCACTCGCACTCGTCTCCACAGGCATTAATGTGCTTTAAATTGCAGCAAATTGCCAGGACATACCTATACAGTTCCCGCATTGAAAGGGTTAAACTGCATAAAATTTTCAAAGTTTAACCAGAATTAAAGGTAAAAAGGCGTTATCGTGCTGAAGGGGTCAAAGGAACCTAAAACCTACCACGCCTTCCGGTTTATTGTACCCCAACACCAGATTACACAACTGGCTTAACCGCCTTAAGCCGGTGTCACACGAGCGCATTTTTAAGCAATTATTTAGGGTAATAATTATGGTCTGGCAAACTTCGAAATTTAAGTTTACCAGAATTCGCCACCTAACATAATATTACTACCCTCAGTCTAGTTTCAGATACAAATGAAAAAGAACCTTGAAATATTGCAAAATAAAACAAACTTGCTCATCAAAAATTGCCAGAAAAATCGGTGGTGTACATGGCCTTTACACTGACGTCTCCATAGATCCCTGAGGCCCGAGCAGCACCAAAGACTCGGGCGGAGGTGATGAGACACTCGCTACAGGCTACTACACCTTCCACAACCACAACAGTCAACACCATTTGTATTACCTCACAGATCAAACTCTCCTCAAATATACATGATATGATTTTAGTTAATGGAAACAAAAATCCTTCTTTGTATATAGAACCTCGTGTTCTAAGATATAGAACACAGTGATAACAACGTAGTATAGCAATTATGTGTTCACCTGATATTTGTCTATGTACACAACTGTTTTGCACGTTTCACTGTAACACGCACATTTGTTCACACACACAATAAGTTTATACATTTGTGTACAATAAATCTATAAACATAGCATATGCCGCCGGGGAAGATTTCACAATGTCAGTGGTGGGCATCGCTAACAATTATCCACTTCCGTAATCGCTATATAGCATCTCCTAACTGTAGCCTTCCGCATCGCTATTTCCGAAAATTAATTAATTAATACGGTTTCATTTACCGAAAACCGTTAACGCAATCCGGATTTGGGATTTGTAATTAAAAAGGCGCAACAACGACGGTAAATAACTTGTTAGTGTAGTAAATGTGTTTATTTACTTAATATTTATCACATGCTTAACCCTTACAGGTGATATAACCTATACTTCACCTCAAGCCAGGCCTCACTCTTTATATCGTTTTATCTTAACCTATTTGTTATTGTTTGGACCGGGAAAAATTAGTAGGCTACGAATTGTGTATATGATGGGCTTTATGGCCTTAAGGGCATGACTTTTGCTTACTTTGGGCCCTTGGGCCATCATGAGAACAATACTATTGTTATCAATAAAGTAATTTGTGAGTCCTCACTGGAAGGAGTCTGGTCTCTGTGGCTTTCCATGACTTCGACGCTGGTACTTTCATTTCGATACGATACCAAGTATTTTTCTTTAAACACTGAAAATACATTTCTCTTCACTTTTCAAAAAACGAGAGCACCATAAATCAATTATTAATAGTAAGCAAATTAATAGATGATAGTCTGTTATTTTTCTATTAGGCCTATAGGCCCACGAGAGGGAGTAGTTGGAATATAGAACAAAAGACAAAAAAAAAAATTAGTCATAAACTGTTGATGACTAAACAGACTATTATCTATTATTTTCATTATTTGGCATTCATTTTATAAATTTCATGATTATTTTGTGTAGGTTTCTCTAGTAACACTCGATATCAAGCCTTCAAAATCGACACTTTCAAGTACAGAGTTGGTATCGGAAATATCGATACTTTGGTATCAATACGCCCACCACTACAAAGTACCCTTCCACTAGCGGCAACTTTCACTTCACAATGTCACGTCGCCTATAGCATCACGCGGGATTACTGTTTGAGCTTGTCTATAACTAGTACCTGCATGGGGGGGTTGAGATGTTGAGTACCACTGAAACGCTTGTAAGCGATGATTGCAGAAGGAGTTCCACTTTTCTAACGCGCATATATTTACCGAATTTATCGCTTACTTAGATAGGACTTCCGCTTCAGCGGAATTAGTGGTTTAGGGAAGTGATTACGGAAGTGCCCACCTCTGCACAATGTACACAGGGGGTGGTACGAGCACAGAAACAGAAGGCCACTAAGTAATGTGTAAGGGATGCCACATTAATAACAAAATGTAAGCATAGAGCGCATGATGATGCATCGGACTAGTGTTCACTGTATTATAATACATCTTAATTAAATTGTGTGTAATTGAAACTGTACAACCCTGTATTTACGACCTACACCAACGGTGAGGTCACGGACTGTTGTGGGTCCAGTTGGACTTGATGCCTGTATTGTGGTCTTGGCTTCTGCTCTCGGGGGTAATACGATCTTGGTGGACGAGCATAGGGTGGGTGAAAAGTACTCCCTTCACTGCTGCATAAAGACCCACCCCTCCCCCATTTTTCTTCTGCTGCTTGAAGGGCCTCTGTCCAATTCACGTCTGGCACGTGAGATAATGGATGGTCTGCTGAACAACAAGAATCTCTTGAAGAATAACGAGACTCATCTTCAGACTCAGCATCTCCCATCGTCGAGGACTGTGGGGAAGTACGGCCATTGAGAAGAGGCTGTGAATACCATTCCATATCACTTGTTTCTTCAGGCAGATTGTTTCCAACACACTCGTAATCAGAACCAGCGACACTTCGATAACGGGGACTGTCACTGTCTGCCCTCCTGTGAGCAGATGAAAGGCCTATCACTTGCACTTCATAGCCACCTGCATTAACTAATCCTTGACTACCAAGTGGTGTTCTCATATTTGTTCTAGATCGCGGAGGCCGAGGACCAAGTAAGGGACTCCCATGTGATTTATGAGAACCTCCGGTAGAAGAGCCTCCACAATAGATCAACTGCTGTGGTATGAGTCTAGTGGAGGGACACTCGCCTCGACTACCGGTGGAGGCAAGTGTGTTATCACTTGAGTGCTCTCCACCTATCGTTGGAGGTGGGGGAAAATGCAGTACTGGACCCGCAACTGTTGACCAAGAAAAAATATTCATTACTTGGTTGAATTGGCAATATACACAACACATAATAAAGTATCTGATATCATAGATTATGTAAAGGGCCTAAGCCGTAAGAACACGCACTTTACATAGCTCTAAAATGTTATCAATTGCTTTCTCTGTGAAAGTTATCTATCTGTGTTAACTTTATAAAGGCTAAGACAGGTAAACTATATCTAGTTAGATATGGTTAACTTAGGGGTATTTTGTTTTTCTATGTGTATGAAGGAGACAAGGCAAAGCTGCCTGTAACAAGTGCCCCCCTCAAAGTTCAAAGAATGATAGAGATCCAAATTCAAAGTACGTTACAATTAAAATGTCTGGACATAAGGGACTTAAAGAAGTTTAAGTCAAAATATAAGGAGGAGGAAATCAGGGAAGAGTACAGGAGAGCAGTAAAAAGACGACTAGGTGGGTTCGACCTGGAAGTTATGGAGGAAGTGGAGGAGATGAGCAAGGTGTTTAAGGAAGAGATCTGTGCAGCATGTGAGGAGGTGTGTGGAGTGAGGAGAAGAGGGAGGGGAGTGAAAGGTACAGCATGGTGGACAGAAGAGGTAAAAATAGCAGTGGAAGAAAAGAAGAAAGCATATAGAGAGTGGTTGGGTAGTAGAGGGAATGAAGATTTCGAGAGACAGAAACGAGCGAGGTATGTATAGAGTAAGAGGGTGGTGAAGAGAGTAGTGAAGGAAAGTAAGAGAAAGTAGATGAGGAATTTGGAAGGAATCTGAGTGTAAAATGGAGGGAGAGTAAGAAACTGTTCTGGAAAGAAGTCAAGAAAGTTAGGGAAGGTAGCAAGGGAAACAATAAGGGTGTGAAAGATAAGAATGGAAGAATGCTAGCCGAGAAGCAAGAAAGAGTCGAAAGATGGAGGGAGTACTTCAATGAGTTGCTAAATGTAAGGAATGAACAGCCAGCAAACATTGCTGGATATGGTATGGGAGGGAGAAGAAGAGAAGTAGTGGAGAAGGAGGTGGGGATCAGGAGGTCAGAAGTGTGGGAAGCCATGAAAAGAGTGAAGTTGGGGAAAGCACCAGGAACAGATAGATGGAGTGTGTGGGGAAATGTTGAGGTATGGTGGTGAGATAGTGATGGAATGGGTATGGAAAATGTGCAAACTAGCATGGAAGAAGGGGAGTGCACCCAATGACTGGAAGACTGGCATAATAGTCCCCCTATATAAGGGGAAAGGGGAAAGAGGAATGTGTGGTAACCACCTAGGAATATGTCTTCTAAGCGTAGTAGGGAAGGTATACAGTAGGGTAGTGATCGAGAGAGTGAGAGTGAGAACGAAGAAATGGATAGGCGACGAGCAGGGAGGTTTTAGGAAGGGAAGAGGATGTGTAGATCAGATTTTTACCCTGAATTGTATTGTGGAGAAATATCTGGAGAAGAAACAAAAGGTGTATGTTGCCTTTATGGACTTGGAGAAGGCCTATGACAGAGTGGATAGAGAAGGTTTGTGGAAAGTACTTAGAATATACGGAGTAGATGGCAAGTTGCTGAAAGCAGTGAAGAGCATGTATGAGGGTGCAAAGGCGGCAGTATGTGTGGAGAATGAGCAGAGCGAGTTCTTTGACCTGAATGTTGGTTTGAAACAGGGGTGTGTGATGTCCCCGTGGTTGTTTACTGTATATATGGATGGAGTCATGAAAGAAATACTATCAAGAGCAGTGGATGTTGGTGTATCACTGAAAAGGGAGGGAATTGAGTGGAAGCTACCTAAACTGCTGTTTGCGGATGATACAGTTCTGATGAGTGATAATGAATGGGATTTGCAGGGTCTGGTAAATGAGTTTGGAAGAGTGTGCGAAAAACGGAATTTGAAGGTAAATGCGGGGAAGAGCAAGGTTATGGCCTTCGAAAGGGGTGAAGTCACAGAGTGTGAGGTGAAGCTGAACGGTCAGGCTATGTAGATCGTCAACTCTTTAAAGTATCTGGGCAGTGTGTTGAGTAAAGATGGGACTATGGATGAAGAAGTGCGGGAGAGGGTACAACAGGGGAAGAGGGTTGTAGGAACGCTGAAAGCAGTAACAAGAAATTGGGTGGTCAGTATGGAAGTGAAGAAGTCCTTGCATGACAGTGTGGTAATCCCGACACTGACTTACGGAAGCGGAGCATGGACGTTGGTTGAGAGACTCAGACCAAGAGTGAGAGCAGTGGAAATGAATTACTTAAGAAGTGCGTGCGGAGTTACATGGAGGGATAGACAGACTAATGAGGAAGTAAGAAGGTGTAGTGTGGAGGTAGATGTGCTGGAAAGTGTGAAAAGGAACAACTTGAGATAGTTCGGCCATATGGAACGTATGGAAAGCGAGAGAATGACTAAGAGGGTGTACGAGAGCGAGGTGGAGGGACAGAGAGGTAGAGGTAGACCGAATGAGAGGTGGAAGGAGGGAGTGAGGAAGTATATGAACGAAGGCGGTGCTGGTTGGGGGGAGGGGCATCGACTGACTGGGGACAGGTGAATGGGGGCGGTTCGTTCGTGGTCACCCCTTCGGGGATCACGGCGTTGGGCGATAGATAGATGAGGGAAAGATAGATTGAGGGAGAAAGTTCCTGACCTGACTTGTTGAGTAGAAGAAAAATTAGAAAATCTGCTCACTCTTGGGTTAGAGAGTTAAAAAGAATAGGAGTGGGTTTGTGTTGAAAATTGGGGGCCCCCCACTCTCCGTAAGGAGGTATACACCGAGCAAGCTCTGAAGAACAATGATCATTGCAATAGCGGTAGAAGAGTGAGGGAGGTGCAACATTGCAGCGTGTAGAGTGTTTGTAGGGAATTAGTAAGAGGAGGTGAATTGATGATTTAAAACCCATTCAAGGAGTGCAGTATTGGTTGAACCTCTCCACACATGCGAGCAATACTTGCTACATGGGTGCACAGTGTCCCTGTACAAAGCAAGAAGCTGAGCAGGGGTGTATAACCCACGGAGACAGTTGAGCACACCTCACTTCTGGGAGCTGTTTTAGCAAGAATGGTAATATGTTCTTTCCAAGAAAGGTCAGAAGAAAAAGACACAAAGAATATTGAAACAAGATGAAGGGTTGATTTGTGTATTGTTGAAGAGCAAATGATAATCTTTAGGAAGATTTCAACGGGCAGAAAGAAGGAATTGGGTCTTGGAGGCATTAAAAGTAACAAGATTCTCTCTGCCCCAATCGGAAATAGTTGATAGATCAGAAGATAGGTGTGCTATGGCTTCATCACGTGAGATTTGAAGTGATTGCGTGGTGGATCATTGTGGAAAACTAATTGAATAATGTAAGGTAGAGTCGTCAGCATATGAGTGAATAGGGCTAGAGGTACAGTCGAGAAGAAGATTAATGAATGGAAGGAGTACAAAGGAAATCAAGCAACAAAAGGTCTAGTGACCCCTCTAGGCTGCTTGTCCTCCAAAACACTGAGGATCAAGTGTCAAAACAGTGGTTTAGAGTGGGTATGGGAAAATTGGAATGGGAACTACTGCCCTGGAGCTAATGTCTGTAGCAGGATTAGGATGTTAGTAGAGGACAGATGGGTTAGTAACATAACACAGTTATACGTGTTCTTTCATATAACTGGGAAAAAAAAAGAATAACGTCTTAGTAATATACTGTATATACGCAATAATCCTTGATGAATCTGAGGGGGAAAAAAAATATAGTTATTCATTTACAAACGAAGTCAGTCGCAGATTTGAGGCAAGATATTTGTCTAGGCAAAGTTTAAATGAATCAACGGTGTTGCAGTCTATAACGTCTTGGGAAAGCCCATTCGACAAGTTGACAACTCGATTGAAGAAGAAATTCTTAGATTCGTGTGAGTTAAAAGATTTACCAATAATTTTGCAACCGTTTCCCCGACTGCAATTAGATTGGTCGATAGTGCAGTACATACTACTGTTCATATTTTTGAAGCCTTTGATGATTTTGAACATTTGAATTAAGTCGCCTCTTAATCTGCGATGAGTTAAAGGAAATAGATTTAATTCTCTAAGACGCTCCTCGTATGGTTTGTTCTTTAGGCTAGGTATCATTTTGGTAACTCTACGTTGAACTAGTTCTAGCTTGTCTATATCTTTTTGGTAATAAGGGCACCAGGATTGAACGCAGTATTCCAGAAGAGGGCGGACAAAGGAATTGTAAAGAGTTAGGATAACTTCTTTGGATTTATGCACAAATTACCTGCCTATAGAGCCAATTATTTTGTTTGCTTTCTTAACAACTTCTGAACATTGTTGACTCGATTTTAGGTTACTCCCAAATCAGTTTCTCTGTCTACACTCTTAAGCTGAGTGCCATTCATCAAATAGTTTGCTTTCTCATTTCGGTTTCCGATATGTAGTACTTTACATTTATCCGCATTGAAACTCATTTGCCAAATTTGGGCCCAACATAACAACTTATCTAGATTGTGTTGCATATTGTCAACTTGTTCTTTTGAGAGTACGCTATTTGCAATTTTTGTATCGTCAGCAAACTTTCAGATTGTACAGGTGAAACCCTCATCTATGTCATTGATGTAAATTAGAAAGAGAATTGGTCCTAGTACCGATCCCTGGGGTACCCCGCTACTTACATTGGTCCATTTAGATATCTTAGCGTTTATGACTACTCTTTGCTTTCTATCACTGAGCCAATTTTCTATCCATTTAAACACACCGTCTTGTATTCCATGCGGTTTTACTTTTAGTAGTAAACGTTTGTGTGGAACTTTATCAAAGGCCTTTTGAAAATCAAGGTATATAATATCTACAGCTTTACTCTCATCATAGAAGTTGAAGATATCGTGGATGAAGTCTAAGAATTTTGTTAAACAGGAACGTTTGTTACAAAAGCCGTGTTGAGTATCTTTAAGTGTTATTTTCCTCGAAGTGATTTACGAGTCTGTCTCTTATGAGTGTTTTTAGCATTTTACATACAACTGAGGTTAAGCTAATTGGACGATAGTTACTAGGTATGGATTTGTAGCCTTTTTTTAATATCGGTGTTACGTTGGCGAGCTTCCACTGATCAGATATAGATCCAGACTGCAAGGATTTATTGAATAGCAATGTCAGTGGTTTGGAGAGCTCATCCTTAGCTTCCTTTAGAACTCTGGGTGAGATTGTATCAGGTCCAGGCGATATATTTACCTTGAGTTAATCTAAACATTTCAATACTTCTCTCTCCGTAATAGTGATATTGCTTAGAACATTAGTATTATCAATATGAATCGGCGATGCTGTAGGGGTATTATTAAGGTGTTCTGTTGTAAAAACTGATGCAAAGAAGGTATTGAGAGCATTACTAATTTGTGCCTCATCTTTAGTGTAATCTCCTTTCTCATCTACTAACGGTCCAATCGTTGAAGTCACTACTTTCTTCTTCCTGATGTAACTATAAAATGCTTTCGGGTTTGTTTTACTTTGATTTGCAGCATGTAATTCTAGCGTATTTTTACTTTGTTTGATCAACTTTTTGGCTTTGCATCGGAGATATACAAATATCACATTATTTTTATGGGTATCAGAGATCTTTAATCTATCATGAGCATTCTTTTTTGCAAGCAGACAATCCGAAATGTCTTTATTCCACCACTTAGGCCTATTATTATGTACTGTTCTTCGTTTGTTAATGGTATACAGTCATGTACTGCATTCCAGCAAGTGGAGGTGAAAAATCTCCATGATTGGTTTAGATCATCACTGTTAATCATAGAACTCCAGTCGATTTCCTTAAGTATTTGCTCTAAGTTTACGGAAGTTTGCTCTCTTGAAATTTGGGACATTCTCTTTGCTTGTATTGAGTTCGTTGCTATTGAATTTTATATGGAAAGTGATCGTACTATGGTCACTATTACTGAATTCATCACCAACATTCAAATTTTCAATTAATTCTTCTTTTGTTGAAAGTACAAGGTCAAGAATGTTATTACCACAGGTCGGCGATCGAACAAATTGATAGAGTGAACTCTCTTGCAAGTTCGCATACAAGTCATGTCCGGAGTGTGAAGTAAGAGTATCGCCCCACTTGGTCACAGGTAAATTAAAGTTGCCAAAAATTACGGTATCTTGCGAGTTACTTACATCTGCAATTTGTTCGTAGATTTCCCGGTCAGTTTGCACTGATTACACTGCACTGAAGGAAGAGAACTGGAGACAGAACAGAACCCTGATATACACCGAGTCGATATGTTAAGGAAGTGAGCGACGGCCATCCACAACTGCAGCTTTGGAGCATCCAGAAAGGAAATTAGAGACAAAGGCACAGATAGAGGGACAGAAACCGAAAACGAGGGTAGTTTGGAAATTAGAGATTTGTGCCAGACTCTATCAAAGGCTTTCGATATGTCTAGAAAAAGTCTCAGCGAAGTCTCGAAAGGAGGATGACAAAAAGATAGTAAGATAAGTAAGGAGATCACCAGTAGAGCGGCCCCTAAGGAAACCAAATATAATCTGGTTAAGTTATGGTTATTGGTATGTCTATGATCTTAATTGCTCCTAACCAACCTTTCTCCGAGTGCGGGGTATAGGTGTGCGAGTGATGGCTGCCGCTGTATTCACTTGAGGCGGTTTTGTTGCAGGAGTCATTAGAGGGCATCTTGATCGTGTTGGTGGGCAGGGACTGGACGGGGCTCAGCGGGATGTTGGGCGGCAGGCGGTGCAAGGTGCTAGGTCCGCGCAAGATGTCACGGATCAGGGGCGTTGTGGCGTATGGCTCCGGAGACATAAGCTTACATCTGTAGGAGGAGAGAAAGAAATGAAAGAGTTATGTTAAACTGGCCATGGGTCTTAAGGCATCTGATAGAAACAAAGATACACAGCTCAGGGATGTCGTGGCTTACGGCTCCAGATACATGGGTATACATCTACAAGAGTAAAGAAAGAATATGGGGGGAGCTAGGATACGATATGTATGAGTATTTCAGGCAATTACTTGATAAAAAGTGAACTAAAATGACCCTCAGGCTATAGGGCTATATAGGCTTACTATGGAAACATGGGCTTACAACTGGCAGTGTTGACGGTTAGATTTTTGTTAAAGTAATCAAATAGAAGATAATTGACGTGGTGGCATACGGCTCCGGATTAATAAAGATACCTGTGAAGGGAGAGAGAAAAATAAAGAGAGCTATTGTATGATTTCCTTGGCTTTTCAGGCATTTGTTTGAATATACCAGAGTAAGTAAGCCCTGTGCAAAAAGTCACGGACGAGAGGTATCATGGTGTGTGGTATAAAGTACATGGGCTAATATTTATAGGGTGGGAAGGGACTGGAGTTCTCGCAGAGAGGCTCCAGTCCTGACGTTATTCTTGACTTACAGTGTGCTGGCTTAATAATACAATAGGGTTGATAGCCTCTGAAGTCCTATTTTAACTAACTAACTTATAGGGGGATGGGGGGGGGGGAGAGGGGGAGAGAGAGAAAAAAGAGTTACGGAACAATCATAGAGTGCCTAGGCGACTGTTAGACAGAACTCTATCAAAAGACGACAGTACAATATTCCCAATATGTTAAATAGTTATTGATAGATGCAAACTATTTCATGTGCTTGAAATAAGTTCAGTTATATATTTGTTAAGGCATTTTGCTTAACTTGTTTACTTTAAAGGCCTAGAAAAATCCCTCTGGTAGTGGTACTCAAAGGGCCATTGTACAGTTCCCTGCACAAGTTCCGTTCCTCTCTCTGAGTGTATTGATTAAAGTCAAATTAGTATTACTGAATAAGGAGAGTTCCTGGCTATGCATTAGTTAATTAACCTTCTACTGCAACTGGTAAATAAGATACTGCAATCCAGCTAGCTCTCACAAACACCTCCTCCTCCTATCCACTTCACTACACTAAACATGCACACCACACTTCATTCCTCCACACCAAAATTAACAAAAATTATGAATATTAGCCCAGCCTCGGAGTCCCCAGGGGGGGGGACCATAAATGCCCCCACACCCGCCCGACCATCCCCTGCCGACCCCCACAAAATTTCCTGGACCTCGGCCTGTTACTCTTTCTATTAATTTCTGCAACATTCGCGGACTTTCCTCTAACTTTCACTCTGTTGAACACCATCTCTCCTCCTACAAACCTGATCTTCTCTTCCTCACCGAAACTCAGGTGTCTGTAGCAACATCCAGCAGCCCCTTCTCTGTATCCTCCTACTTTCTCTAACCTAGTTTCAAAGTCAAAGGCAGATATTGTGCATATGTGCACAACAAACTCACTTGCTCTCGTGTTCCCGATTTCGACTCCTCTGAATTCTCAACTTTATGGCTCAAACTTTCCTGTCATTCTCTTACTAAATATTTCTGTGCTGCCTATTTTTCCCCTAACTCTACCAACTTTCCCAAATTCTTTGACTATCTAAACTCTACAGTGGAACACATTCTATCCATTTTTCCTTTCTCAGAAATCTCCATCTTAGGAGATTTCAACATTCACCACCACCAATGGCTCTCCTCTTACACTACTGACCCATCTGGTGAACAAGCCTACGTCTTTTCTATCCTAAATGACCTAGAGCAGTTAGTTCAGCAACCCACCCGTATCCCGGATCGCATCGGAGATCGGTCCAACATTCTTGACTTGTTTCTAACTTCTAAGCCTTATTCTTATACTGTCGATCTTTTCTCTCCTTTGGGCTCCTCCGACCATAAACTTATCTCTGCCACCTGTCCTATCTCTCCAGTACCACCACCCGATCCTCCTAGCCGGCGGCGCTTGTGGCACTTTGGCGCTGCCGACTGGGAGGCTCTCCGGCAGTACTTCTTTGATTTCCCATGGAAAGATTTCTGCTTCCGTGGCCGGGGACCCTCGGAGAGTGCTGAACGCATTACCGAGGTAATCCTATCGGGCATGGAAGCGTACATTTCATTCTCTTTCTCTCAGATTAATGCTAACAAATCTTGGTTTACTCACGCTTGTTCTACTGCTGTCCGTAATAAGGAGGAAGCATTCAAATGGTACCGACGCCTTAAAACTCAAGACTCTCATTCTTCCTATGTTTCTGCCCGGAATCAAGCCAAATCTGTTCTTCGACTTGCCAAACACTCTTTCATCAATAATAAATGCACTGAACTATCCACCTCTAGCTCTTCCCAAGCTTTCTGGCATCTAGCCTAAAACCTCTCCAACAATTTCTCTTCCTCGTCTTTCCCTCCACTTTCCCACTCTGATGGCACAACCATCACTTCTTCCTCTGACAAAGCTAAACTCTTCGCTCAAACTCTTGCTAGAAACTCCACCTTGGATGATTCCGGTGCTATTCCTCCCTCTCCACCCTCCTCTCTCTTACTTATACCTAATATCCTAATCTCTTCTAAAGATGTACTTTCTACCCTTTCTGGGCTTAATACTAATAAGGCGTACGGTCCGGACGGTGTTCCTCCTGTTGTTCTCAAAAACTGTGCTTCCGTGCTGACTCCCTGCCTAGGCAAACTCTTTCGTCTCTGTCTATCCTCTAACATCTTCCCTTCATGCTGGAAGTTTGCTCACATTCAACCTGTCCCAAAGAAAGGTGACCGCTCTCAACCCTCCATCTATCGTCCAATTGCTCTCATCTCTTGTCTTTCTAAAGTTTTTGAAACTAGTCTTGCTTACAAATTTCTTAAGCATTTCTCTTCTCATAATCTGCTCTCAGATCGCCAGTATGGCTTCCTTAAGGGTCGCTCTACTGGTGATCTTCTTTCATATCTTACTAACTCTTGGTCATCCTCCTTTCGGGACTTCGGTGAGGCTTTTTCTTTTGCACTAGACATATCGAAAGCCTATGATAGAGTCTGGCACAAATCTTTAATTTCTAAACTACCCTCCTTCGGTTTCTATCCCTCCATCTGTGCCTTTGTCTCTAATTTCCTATCCAGTCGTTCCATAGCCGCGGTTGTGGACGGCCATCATTCACTTCCTCACCCTATAAAATCCGGTGTTCCTCAGGGCTCTGTCCTATCACCTATTTTCTTTCTAATTTTTATAAATGAACTCCTCAACTGTACTTCAATTCCCATCCATTCATATGCAGACGACTCAACCTTACACTACTCCATTAGTTTTTCAGAACGCCCGAGCCAGCAATCCCTCAACGACAAACGTAATGAAGCCATAGAACTCTTAAATTCTGATCTAAATACTATCTCCAATTGGGGCAGAGAAAACCTTGTTACCTTTAATGCTTCCAAAACCCAATTTCTCAGTCTATCTACCCGTACAGAACTCCTAGCGGATTATCCCTTATTCTTCAACAATTCAAAAATCAATCCTTCATCTTCTCTCAATATTCTTAGTGTCTCTTTTTCTTCTGCTCTCAGTTGGAAGGACAATATTACCAGTCTTGCTAAGGCAGCCTCCCAGAAGCTGGGTGTGCTCAACCGCCTTAGGGGGTTCTTTTCCCCTGCACAGCTTCTTGCTCTTTACAGGGGCATAGTGCATCCTTGTATTGAGTATTGTTCACATGTGTGGGAAGGTTCCTCTCACACCGCTCTCCTAGACAAAATTTACTCCCGTCCACTCACAAACTCTCTGCAATCTCTCTCTCTCCGCCGCAATATTGCATCTCTCTTGCTATTCTATCGCTACTATAATAATCAGTGTTCCTCAGAGCTTTCCCAGTGTATACCACCTCCTTTACGTAGGGCACGTAGTACCCGTCTTGCAACTCAATCCCACCCCTACTCTGTGCAACTCCAACCCAAGAGTGAAACGTTACTGTCAAACTTTCTTCTACTCAACAGCTGAGCTCTGAAACTCTCTTCCAGAATCAATCTTTCCCTCTTCCTATGACTTAAATTGCTTCAAACTCCGTGTATCCAGGCATTTTAGCTCGAACGTCCCTTGATTTTGGCCATGTCACTCTTTCAACTATGGGGGAGGCACTCGCTATAGGCAGTTCTGCCTTTTGCCTCCCTCAATCACATAGAAAAAAAAAATCAATTATACTGTTTTACTTACATTTTCAAAATCTCAAAGAGGAGAGGAACTTGTGTAGGGAACTGTTCATCATGATAATGTGGCTCTACCCATGCGTACCCTACGACTGTTTTTCATGAGTCAGGGTCACTGCTCTGAAGGACAGTGTGTGTGAGTGTGAATGTTCGTACTCGCGCACAATATTCCTAACTCACCCAGACACAAATGAAACATCAATTATAGCTAAACAACCCACCAACAGATTTTGTGTGTAAGTGTGAATGTTCATACTCGCGCAAAAATATTCCCAACCCACCCAGACACAGCGAAACATCAATGGAAGCTGATAAACCTACCAACGGATCATGGGTGTGTGTGTATGTGAATGTTCGTACTCGAGCAAATATATTTCTAAGCCACCCAGACACATAGAAAAGTCAATAATAGCTAAACAACCCACCTAAGATCGATGTACGTGCAGAAGGAAAATGCTAAACAACCCACCTATAGGATCGATATGCCCACAGAAGGAAAAAGCTAAAAACCCATCGAGGATCGCTGTGCCCACAGAAGGTAAAAGCTAAAGAACCCACCTAGGATCGATGTGCCCGCAGAAGAAAAAAGCTAAACAACTCACCTAGGATCTATGTGCCCGCTAAAGGAGACAAACTTGAGCCTATCCGGATCCTCGTAGACATCATCCGGCTGGCGCCCCTCGTAGTCCGCCTTACTTACAGAGGCCCTACCGGCGGTGGAGGTCGGGGGCCGGTGGAAGATCTGGGTGTCACCCATCCCACCCACACCCTTGTCACCCCAACACTCAGGGTACTCCTGCCAGGGACCACTACCATCACCTGTAGAGAAAGAAATATACACATTGGGAAGGGTATGTGGGAGTCAGAGGAATATTTGTAATGGTGTGTTTCCCTTTGATCCCTAGTGTTCCTTCTTAGTTATCGATATAATGATATCCATATTTGGTTTGCTCTATTATATTATGCTGACACCTTTTATATTACTTCTGGATAGCCTTAGACTGTTTCATTCAGCTTAACAAGGGCCTGAGGGAGTCGGATGGTTAAATTACATAAGCGTAGCCCGAAACCTCTGTTGAGTACAATCGTTTAATGCAAGTCAAAAAACACAAAAAACACCAGGGAAAACGGATTTATTCTAAGATGATAATTTATATAAACAAAAGTAGACATGAAGAACAAGGGAAGGATTATATAATAATAATGATACTTATATAAGCTGTCTTGTATGTAGAGTTGAGATAAAGTCATTAATGCAATATATATAGTTGCTTTCAATGTCCACTATCAAAATAATGACCTGAAATAAGCTTGATAATAATAGTCGTATATGATTAATCATAGACTACAGTAGATCTGGACTGGACACGAAAATGGAACTTGACAGTAAGGGACCCAAAATCGGAGAACGAACCCTCAAGTACGAACCTAGAAACCAAGAAAATATCACATTTTCGTGGTTTCGAAGTTCGAACTTGGGGGTTCGTTCTTCGATTTTGGGTCCCTTACTGCAAAGTTCTATTTTCGTGTCCAGTCCAGATCTACTGTAGTCTATGGATTAATTTAAAATAAAACTAGACAACAATTTAGGTCAGAATTATATAGGGGTTACACACCTATAAACTTTGACTCCAACTGTACATAAACATAACTATAATAGTATTCCATCATGCACGAAGCTTGTTATCTTTACCTTTAGAGGAGTGTTGCTTCCCTTTTTTCTTTCTTCGGCGGCGATAAATATAGGCAACAATGACAGCCAAGGCCGCAAAGAGTATGGCCGCCATCAAAGTAATGCCCACAATGAGGTAGGTGTTGCTGTCCAGGGAGGAGGACTCTGTGATGTCCAGGGTGTGGGAGGGGGTGTCTTGGGGCAGGGTAAGGTTGAGGGGGGAGGAGGTGGGTCCGGGGCCCCTCGCTGTGACCCCCCTCAGAGTGACCAGGTAAGGGGTGCCAGTCAGGAGCCCAGGCACCAGGGTCCATGTACTGTTCACCGTCGTGTTCATCACCACCTGGCTCTTTTCCAGGGAGTTGGACACCTAGGGGGAGATAAATTATGCAGTAGTATTAGTCTATATGTATCAATACTCTCTCTCACTCTCTCTCTCTCTCTCTCTCTCTCTTGCACACACACATACACACAGGGAAATTATATAATAAACTTGAGTCGTGAACATGGTGCTTGAATATGCTGCAGAAAAATTATAAAATATTAAATCCAGTGGTGTAATGTACTTACCAATAAGTTATATCCAGTGATGCGACCGTTAGAGTAGTGTGAGGGTATGGGGTCCCAGGTGATGCGGACGGTGGAGATGTTGACATAAGAGTAGTGTAAGCCAAGTGGAGGTACAGCTGGGGCCGCCTCTAGGGTCGTGGCTCGGACTGCGGACGTGGGCTGACCTTCTACTGACCGGTAGAAGGGAACTACAAACATTTCATACCAGGTGGCAGGCCTTAGATTATTGACTATGTGAGAGGTTGGTGGGGATTCATTGTCGTGTAGAACTACAGTCTCTACACTGAGGCCACCAGCAGGTCTACCATATTGGGTCTCCAATGGTCGGTACCTCATATATACACCCTCCAGAAGATCTGCATCAATTAGTAATTGCCAAGATACTCGGAGAGAGGCAGCAGAGGCTGGCTCCACGCTAACAAGACGTACAGTTGGTTGTGACAACCTTGCTCTGAGTTCGTGCAGCGGTGCTGCTGCTCCCGCCCCTTTAGCTAAAGTTTGCACAGTATGAGTGACAGGTGATGGCCTCGACACTCCATGGGAGTTTCGAGCCCGTACTATAAACATATAGCGCGTCTCTGGCTGTAAATCAGTGACTGATAAAGATACAGGTGTGGGTGTGTGACTGGAGGTGGCTGTCTGTTGGGTAGATCCTATTATCCAAGGACCCTGCAAGTCTGGACTCCATAATTGTACCGTGTAACCCAATAAAGATGACAAGCCCGGCCGACCTCTCCGCCACCCTAGAGACACTGCTGTTGTGTTCACTCCCAACACTGTTACCTGGCCGGGAGCTTCAGGTAAGGAGCCTTCATCGGGGATTTTGAAGAAGGCTACATTTGGATTGGTAGGTTTAGCTACTACTAATGAGGCAGTCCAAGTTGTTTCTCCTGCTTCAGAGGTGGCCGTGCAGGTGTACACATCCGTATCCGTCATCTTCATCTCTGGAAAAATATAAAATACAAATAAATAGTACTTCTTGCTCTTTACATATCCATATCTATCAATTTAATAATTATCTCTCTCATATATATAAATATATATATATATATATATATATATATATATATATATATATATATATATATATATATATATATATATATATATATATGTGTGTATATATGTATGAGATGACGGGCCCAAAACCTGAGGACATCGAATGGCCAGCATAACCACCCAGGCCACATATTTGCACCAGTTAACTTTACACCAGTTAACCACACCAGTAAGAAGTTTTCTTTCACCCACCTCCTTCCAAGGAAAACGGAAGACCGCCCCCTGGTCATTAAGGATCCTTTCACTAAGTCCTTCAGGGCCCTCCCCCTGGTCCTTACTATCAAAAAGGACATTTCTCTGAGCCTCCAGGACCCTCCCCCTGGATCCTCAGGACATCCCCCTGGTCCTCACTATAAAAAAGGACACTTCTCCATCACCTCCACCCAGATGTAGATTATTCAGAGAATATGTTTATGCAATCTACTCACCAGTGCCCAGAATATTACAGGGACAAATGGACCTGATAGTGCCTGACAACTCCATGCCCCCGAGAATACAAACACAATCCTCTATACATATATCCTAGAATAATTAGAAGACCTGCAAGACAATTGTTGCAGAATTAGCCTTAAGTGTTTTCCATTTTACACAGCAACCCTGGACCTTCCAGTTGCCCCATTAAATATTGTAATATTACCTTGTAACCAGGCCCATATGATAATACCTGAGTTTCAAGGCTAGAATGTATATGTACCTCACAACAACCATTTTTCCTCTTTCCTCAATACCCCTTTCCCCCCCCCGCCCCCCCCGAGTTCATTGACACCTGAAGCAAGCAAATATTTGCATAGGACCTCAAGAAAACCTGAGGAAAGTACACACCACCTCACTTACTGACTAGGCATTACCTCTCTGGGACGGGCTAGTTAAGGTCAGTGTTGCTACGGTGCCCCCCCCCCCCCCCCACCACCACCTCACTTACTGACTAGTCATTACCTCTCTGGGACGGGCTAGTTAAGGACAGGGTTGCTCCGGTCCCCCCCCCCCACCTCGCCCCCCTGGCCCTCGAGAGTGCCCCCTAGACATTGCCCCCCCTTCCGGATTGCTGAAGGGCCACCTGTCTGTTGCCTGGCGCCCTGAACCGAGAACCCCTGCTCGAGCTATGGACGTAGGCCTGGACCTAGGACCCCTGCTCGAATTACGTAAACAGGCCTGGACCTAGGACCCCTGTTCGAATTAGGCCTAGATCGAGGACCCCTGCTCGAGGAGGTAACCAGCTGTGCAAGATTGGCTACTACCCTCTACGCCGGCCAGACCATCACTCTCGCCCCCTGCCCTCCCAAATACTCAAGTGTTTCTGTGTCTTTCTCTGTTGGTTATTGTTGTGAGGTATTGATTATGTAAATATGTGAACCGTGTTGTGTCCTGATTTACTCGTGATCTGTGCCCAAGATCCCGTACTTGCGTAATAAGTTGCATCCTTCTGAACCTGTGTTATTAAGTGTTAATCTTGCCTTAATTCCTTCACTTGTTCAAGACTTTATTTAATTCATAACCTACGCGTACGTTACATATCAGTGTCATTAACATATATTCAGGCCCCCACGCTCGCAGATTTACTGACTACGTATATGTTGATTTATTATTTGTGAGTTGAAGTCTTAGTATATTCCGTAATCAATCCATTTATATAATCACTCTTTACCTAGAACCTACCCCCAATTTTCCAACGAGTGCTCAGTGTAATTCCTAACTTCTCTTTTCAGTAATCGCATATGAAATATATCTTATAGACGTGCTTTTATGTTCTTGTAAATCTTGATGTTGTGATATTTCGAATACCGTGTTTAGGAATTCTTTCCTCCGTGTTTCGTGTCATTTGCATCCACCATACACTAATTGTATCTGTGTATTTTATTCACCTCGCTCTGTTAACCAGTTCAGGCCCGAGCCTGGTACTGCCTGTTTTATGTATCAATGAGTAGGACTTCGTCGCCTACGTCCATGTACTAATTGTGCCTGTACATTTTATTTCCCTCGCCCTGTTAACTAGTTCAGAAGCGAATCTGATATTGCGTTAAATATCAATGAGCTAAACTACGTCATTAGCGCCAATCTAATTATTAAGTACGATCTATCGATCGATATCTGTTAATCAGTCAGTTCTCACTGTTTCAGATTAAACTATAGTATTCATTCCAGTCTGAGTCTTTTGGAACTCAGTTAGTTATTTTGCTAATCTTCGTGTGTTGTCTTAACCCGTGGAGCCCCGGCTAGTTTTGTAATGTTTGCGCACCAGAACCCGGCCGGTTTTCAAAAAATGGTTTTATTCCAGAAACAATAGCGAATGGGTTAGGAATGAAGGAAAAACCACGAAAAACCGCTCAAAAAGCTTAAAAAATGGTCCTACAGAGCCCCCGAAAACGGATTTTACAAGAGTAAAAAATTGAAGGCA
The DNA here is from genome assembly GCA_032716605.1 of Paralithodes platypus. Lineage (NCBI taxonomy): Eukaryota > Metazoa > Arthropoda > Malacostraca > Decapoda > Lithodidae > Paralithodes > Paralithodes platypus. Next base: position 13,649,907 of record CM064493.1, on the reverse strand, counting down.
ATTATCCCCAAAAAACAGGTTATTGCGCGCTCGCGCGCACGCACGTGGACTTTGAGAGTTTTCAACCATCGGCACGGTTGCGTGGGATACGTATACAGTTCCCATACAAATCTGAGCCCTCTTGAGTGGCTACACCTGAGGTTACGGTCGGCGCAATTAGGGTGACGCGTCAGGCGCGTCTCTGGGGCTGTGCGTTACATACATCGCCGACGCGTCAGACGCGTCGCTGGGGCTGGACGGGTTAATTACGAATATTGAAGAGTGCATCTTGATCTAATTAATATCAACAAGTAGACCTAATAATTTACCTTTTCGCTCTTACTAAATTCACGTGATTACTCTGCTTTGCCCAAGAAAAATATAGAAACACGAATTCCTAAGTTCGGTTCGTTATCATAGCATATGTTCAAGTAATATAATTCCGTAATAAGATATAACTTCCTTGAGGGCGATTTTGATACTTCGCATTAATTATAAATAATAATCTCAGCCCTTTCCTGTAAAGTAAATTAACCCGTACAGCCCCAGCGACGCGCCTGACGCGTCGGCGATGTATGTAACGCACAGCCCCAGAGACGCGCCTGGCGCGTCACCCTAATTGCGCCGACCGTAACCTCAGGTGTAGCCACTCAAGAGGGCTCAGATTTGTATGGGAACTGTGTACGTATCCCACGCAACCGTGCCGATGGTTGAAAACTCTCAAAGTCCACGTGCGTGCGCGCGAGCGCGCAATAACCTGTTTTTTTGGGATAATTGCCTTCAATTTTTTACTCTTGTAAAATCCGTTTTCGGGGGCTCTGTAGGACCATTTTTTAAGCTTTTTGAGCAGTTTTTCGTGGTTTTTCCTTCATTCCTAACCCATTCGCTATTGTTTCTGGAATAAAACCATTTTTTGAAAACCGGCCGGGTTCTGGTGCGCAAACATTACAAAACTAGCCGGGGCTCCACGGGTTAACATCGCGTTTCAGCTAAGTTCATAGTTGCATTAACTAGAAAAAAATATTTATCCCTAGAACAGTCCAACTAATGACCTTCCCAGTGACCTTCCCAAAAGGCAAGTTCACGCGGTCACCATTAAGACTCCAACTGAGCCGTACGTGTGACTCCCCCCAAACCTTGGGGCAATATTTAAAACTTCAACTCTCTCGTACAGTTAGTGCTAGGATCATTACCTAGCCGCCAAGGCGTTGCAGTCTCTAGTGTAAACGGAAGATATTTGACTCACATTTATTATTGCATTGAAGGTTAATATTTATTTACATATGTTATAACCTTATGTATACTTTCCACATGATCTGATTTAATACTAGACTCTCACTATTGAGTTATTCTGGTATCAGTAACATTGTTCTGAAGTAAGGACAATATATATATATTTGTTACTATTGTGGGATCCTCCTTTATGATCCTGACTATTAACATAATCTCATGCTTATTAAATAAAACCTTCGTATATGTTCTTCCTTGTGTTGTTATTGAGTATTATATTGAACCTTTGAATACCATTTTTACTGTATATAGAACCTACTCCCTGTCAAGTATATTTAAGTCCAACAAACCAGAACTGGATTGTTTTACAGACTGTATCAAGGGAACTAAACGATCAGAACTCGGCACAACAATGTATATATATATATATATATATATATATATATATATATATATATATATATATATATATATGTATGGAAAAATAATAAAGAACACTGCAGTTCTAATTAACATAGCCATCTTGCAGATTATTCAAAAGTCTGAACTTACCTTTTATTCGCAGAGTGCCAAGAGGAGTGATGGTTGTACGAGCATCTGGCTGTATGGCCATACCCGCCCGCTGCCAAACCACAGTAGGCTCTGGAGTGCCCTGTGCTGCACAAGGCATTTCACCTTCCGTGCCCAGAGGTAACGTCTGATTAGAAGAACCTAGTGCAATGAGAGGCGGTGGCATGTCAGCTAGATCTTGTACTTCTAAGTGGGCCCGGGCAAGAGCAGAGCCAGCCACTCCGACAGCCGAGCAGACATAATAACCCTGGTCCTGCCGGCGCACTCCCTGCACCGTCAGTGTGTTGTTGGCATCTACAGACCATCGGCCGCCGCTCCAGGTTTGGCCAGACTCAACCACGTCCCCAGAACCTTCATGGGTCCAGTAGGTGGTGGGCGGGGGGGACCCAGAGGTGGCACACTCAAAAAACGCTGTTCCGTTGATACCAACACGAGCATCAAGTGGCGTTACAGTAATAAAGGGACGAGCTGTCAAAAAAATAAACACTGTATAATTATGAAGATCTAAAAATAATAATAATAATAATAATAATGATACGAGTATAACATTTAAGATTTACCTATGCAAACCTGAAATAACAGGATATGTGTTTAGCAAAGCATATATTCATACAACAATATACAATATTTTATTAACCCAAATATGAATACAAAATAATGTCTTTATAAGATGGCAATGCATTCTTTTTGGAAATCTCACAATGGACGTTGAGAGTGATATTGGCAGCAACGGAGCCAACAGGATTCTCGGCTTGACAGGAATAAACACCCTGATCTTCTGGTGCAATATGGTGGATCCTCAGTACCTGGCTGTTCTCTTCCAAGGCCATCCTCCCTAGAGGCAATTCTCCAGGGGAACCTACACGACGCCAAAATACTTCGGGAGTGGGGTCACCACCGACCCTACAGATCAGTTCTATAGTCGCACCAGCAGCGCCTGTTATTGTGCCTGACGATGATACCAGGTGCGGCGACACTGCAAACAGTACAACCAAACATCATAAGTTTGATGACCAAGCAACTAACCCGTTCAGTACCGGTGACGTCCTTTTCATTATTATATATTGTGGTAACTATTAGAATATTTAAGTCAGCTTAGGTAGGACCTCTACCAATTAAAAGGTTACAGATTATTTCATTTAATCCATTGAGTTAACACAGATCTTTCCTAAGCTGCATAAGATGGTCTAATAGTCCCCAGATGGAAACGGACGTCACCGGTACTGAATGGCTTAATAATAGTTGTATCATAATCACACATAATTAAGATACTGAATGGCTTAATAATAGTTGTATCATAATCACACATAATTAAGATACTGAATGGCTTAATAATAGTTGTATCATAATCACACATAATTAAGATAGCATTCAGGGTTGTATAAGACTGCCATTGGGGAAAATGTACACAATTAATACTATCTACTGATAATGTCGGACAGGAGGTATCCTGACCAGGAATCGAACCCACTCGACACCCAGGTGTATGTGGGAGAGTTGGGCACCGTAACCACTCGGCCATCCGCTCTCCCACACATACCTGGGTGAGTGGGTTCAACTCCTGGTCAGGAAACCTCTCTCCCACAGTTAATACTACTATAAAATCCAGATAATAATACATACATATGTCAGGTCAGGTGAAGGTATTGAGGGATAAGCTTTTACAACGGCACCTCCTATCTACTATCCGAAGAGTATTGAAAGGGGACAATCGCTGTTGGGGAGCCAGAGGAAGCTGTTGGAGTGGATTTCCGAAGAGTGTTGAAAGGGGAAAAGAGGTGTGGGAGAGGAAGCTGTTGGAGTGGATTTGTTGGATATACATAAAACCTACCTAATATGGAGAGTGAAGCGGCCTGAGTTTCCCTGTGACCAAAGACGTTCCTGGCTCTACAAACATACTGTCCTGAGTCCGACACCCGCACCCCACTGATCACCAAGCTCCCACCGTCCACCACACGGTACCTGCAACAACACACACACAATACTAAATATAGTTGGTGTATAATTTTCTATGTGTATGAAGGAGACAAAAGGCAGGTTGCCAGTAACGAGTGTCTACTCCAAATTCAAAATAGTGACGTGGTCAAAATGTCAGGACACACAAAGTTTAAAGGAGTTTAAGTCATATGATGAAGGAAAGATTGATTGAGGGAGAGAGTTCCAGAGTTCACTACTTAAGTAAAAGAAAGACTGAGAAAATGTGTTAATGCTTGGATTGAAGAGTTGGACAGAATAGGAGTGGGACTGTGTTGAAAGGTGGGTGCCTCGCACTAGCCGTAAGGGTGGAGTTATGCACTAAGAGAGCTCTGAAGAACACTGATTGTTGTAATAGCGATAAAAGAGATGATAGGGGACTAGTAAGAGGAAGTGATTGATGAGGAGAAATGCTTTTGACTCCACTCTTTCCAGAAGTGCGGTATGGGTGGAACCTCCTCGCACATGCGATCAATACTCGATACATGGGCGTACTGTGCCCCTATACAGAGCAAAAGCTACAGGGATAGTTAAGCATACCTAACTTCTGGGAAGCTGTTTTGGCAAGAGTGGTAATAGGATCTTTCCAAAAAAAGGTTGGATGAAAATGATACACCAAGAATATTGAGAGAAGGTGAAGGGTTGATTTGTGTATTATTGAAGAGTAATTAATAATCTTGTGGAGCATTATAACGAGTAGATGAGGGAGAAATTAAATATACCGTACAAAACGAGCGTATTAACCTGTGTTGAGTGGCCGGGTCCAGCAGCAGGCCATTTTTGACCCAGGACACCACCGGTTCCGGGTTACCTCTCGGCGGCAGACATCCCAGCAGTGCCGTCTTACCCGCAGCCACACGTGTCGCAGCCGGTTGCAAGCGAAAGTCGTCCCGGAGAACTGGGGAAAAAATTATATTATAAGAAATGAGAGCAAAGTATACTATTGATAACGGGAAATAACTGTGAGAAAGAAAATGGAAAATAACTGAGAAAGAAAATGGGAATCATCTGTGAGAAAGAAAATGGAAAATAAATGGGAAATATCTGTGAGCAAGAAATTGGGAAATAACTGTGAGAAAGAAAATGAGAGCAAAGTATAATAATGCAAAAGGGAAATATATGTGCAAGAAAATAAAAGGAAATGCAAGCAAAGTATAATATTGATAAAGGGTATTAACTCTGAAGGAAAATAAAGGAAGTTAAAGCAAAGTATAATATTGATAAAGGGAAATAACTCTGAAGGAAAATAAAGGAAGTTAAAGCAAAGTATAATATTGATAAAGGGTATTAACTCTGAAGGAAAATAAAGGAAGTTAAAGCAAGTAATGATGAGTATGAAGGGGAGTAAATGTGAAAAAGAAAATATAGGATATATATTATACATAATAATATTTGACAGTAAAATTGTAAATACACATTCAACCCCCCAAAAATACTTCTGTTACCTCCCTATTTTAACAATAACAGTATATTATTCAAGCACACACAACTTAGCTTTCAAACAACTATTACTCTTGGCAGACTTCAAGATCATGACATCTATTGAGTATATTGACTCGGTCTTGGTCCAGAATGCCACAACGAGCATTCCTTTTTTTTTACGAGGTTATCAATGTCGGTAATAAAACTTTGGGGCGTGATGGTGGACGCCTCTAAACAAGCGGCCGACATAACCCACTCTCAGTATATGGCACGGGATTGACTATAGAAGAAAGAGAAAGGCAAACAAGAATATTGATAGCAGAACATGCAACTAACGACAAAGAGGTATGACAAGCGAACTAAGAATAGATACCGAAGTTCTTACGAATGGGTATTGGATTAGAATAAACAAACATATTTGTAAAACACACACCGCACCACAGAGTCAATCATTAAACGACGTCAACCCCTTAGATTTATTTGTTACCTTAATGTGTTTTACGGGTATACAGTAAATAGCAATTGCATTTGATTTATGAATACAATAATCAACCCTAAAATGTATATACTGTATATTATGTTAATTTATGCAAATAAGAAAGCATTCACAAATCAGTGATAATGCATAATTTGTACATGAGAAATTCAGGAATTTATGAGTGGCTGTGTTGTACCGAGAGACGTCCCTTAAATGTCCAAGACAGCGCGAATATGGAGCCACAAATTAGCGTGTACGCATCGTCAATAGCTAAGACACAAATATATTCTGATGCCGGAGTCATAAATCAACGCCGCGAACAGGGAGTAAGGAGAGTGTAAGGTCAAACACATGTACACAGCGGGGTAGTGGTGGGAATATTAGTAAAGGGAATGGGTAAACTTCGTATTGGTAACTAGATTAAGTTGGGATAGGATAGGTTACACGGATATATATTGGTTCTGTCATATGTAGAATTTTCCACACGTCAGACAGTCACGCCATTAACTTTAATTTTGCTATTTTAGGTAACTATGGGTATGGTATATAATGACATTGAATATACTCAGGCTTGTATGTATAATCTCAGGCACATACCCCATAACTATGGGTGGCCGACTCGAGAAAGAGCTTAGCCTAATAAATATAACCTAGGCTTAACCTAATATTATAATGTTCGTAAATGTTTACTTGTGAGTTATTAACTTATAAGGACTTGTATAGCTAAAATATGATTAAATGTACAGTTATTGACAAATATGTTCGAAAGCTCTAGTGATTTTCTTTATGTCAGAATATCCATTTAGATTGATGTTCATATAAAATCAGCTATATATCAATACATATGTATTATGTATTTATAACTCATAGCTGATTTGATCTGAACATCAAAATAGATATAATTCCATCTCGTCTAGACTACATCGACGACCAGGGAAGGCGCAACAATTTGAAGTTCTCAGGTGTTTCGGAGCAAGCTGGGGAGAACTGGGAACAGACGCAAATGAAAGTCACCAAATTGTTGCAAGATAAATTAAACATCTCTGTTAAGTCATTTGAGCGTGTTCACCGCATCGGTAGGGGAACCAGTGATCGACCAAGGGATATTGTAGCTAAGTTTTCCAGTTTCCCTGAGCGTGACACTGTATACCGCAACCGGAGGATGCTGAAGGGGACTCACGTGTTCATCTCCGAAGACCTTTGCCCATCAACACTGGAGGTGAGACGTATGCAGCTCGGCGCGCTCACAGAGGCAAAGAACAACGGGAAGCTGGCCTATTTCAGCTATAGAACACTGGTGATAAAAGAAAGGCGTGGAGGTGGGGGTGGACCATTTCATCATCAAGCAACAGCCGGCCAACACCGCCGCTTATCAACTGCCGTACCACCCAACCACCGTCAATCATCAACACCTGTTCAGTCCCCCAGGACTAGAGTACCAGCCACCCCTCCCTACAACAACGACCGGCCCTCCACCTCCCTACCCTTCCCTATGATCAGGCCCCCCGTCACCCCTCCCCCAGCTCACCATACCCCAGCCATACAACCACAGCCCGCCCGTCGTGGTTCTATCTCCGCCCTCACGCCACCTCGCCAACGTGAAGTAGAGGATACCAGCCACACCAGAGATGTGACACTACCCCGACCATTGTCAACACATGAAGAAAATGGAGCAACTGGACTGTCTCACCGGGAAACATCATGGTCAACAGACAAACAGTCTCGGAATAGAAAGAAGCCTGACAGATTCACCTCTCAGTGAGACACCTTTTTGGGCTTCTTGATTAGAATTTAAGATCATATAAGACGTGCATAATGGATACTAATGGTTGTTTACCTTTTTCAAGCCTCAGTGACGATGAATTATTATTAAACATAAACTGCGATATCTTAATTCATAACGAAGAAAATATCTCACTTAACATTTTAGAAAATTTAACTTACAATCAATTTACTTTTAATCATGATGTCCACAATACCGACACAGATCCTGATAATTATATGATAAATTCCCTAGGCTATAAGAACCCATTATGTAATTACGTTTTTCCTGGCAATCCCGATTCCCACCTTGGAAAAATACCTCTTACAACCTTTTCTTTACTTTATTACAATATTAACAGTATGCCATCACATTTCGAAGATTTAACAGAACAAACATTAAAACCGCTTAACCTTGACTCCGATATTTTGAGTTTTTGTGAAACCAAATTGACTAAGGATATAGAACATTTATTTCAGCTACCCAATTACACAATGTTTACCAACAGTTTTTCCCGCACCAGTGGCGGTGTAGCATTATACCTCAAGACCGGTTATAGATACATTATGAGAAATGACCTAACTATGCAGCACAACAGTATAGAGACTATAGGTATTGAAATATGTGCGGAGAATGCAGATAACGTAATTGTGATGATTGTGTATGGGAGGCCTCATTCTGACTTTAAATATTTTCTAGAGAAATTCAATCATATTATTTCCGTTATTAGCGACGAAAAGAAAATTAGCTACATTGGTGGAGACTTCAATATCAATCTATTAAGACATAAAGATGATAATGCAGTAGCAGATTTCACTAATTCATGTCACTCAAAGATATTTTATAATACAATATGCAAACCAACACGAGTCACTCACTCCACAGCAACAATCATTGACCATATTTGGTCTAATAATTATATTAATAACAGATTAAGTGGAATTGTTTACAATAAAATCTCTGACCATTTTCCAGTATTTTCGGTGTATAATTCTAATATTTCTAAATCGAAATTTAAAGAGGAAAATGATACAACAATATCTTTCAGAAATTTTAATGCTGAAAATCTTGATAATTTTAAGCAATGCATGGAGAGTGTATCATGGGACCTGGTTTATTCTTCTTCCAATCCTAATATTATTTACAGCAACTTCATAAGTATATTCAGTGCGTGTTTCAACAAATATTTTCCCATAATTACGAAACGTATTAAAGCAAATCACATAAATAAGCCATATATATCGAATAATATTAAATCATTGATCAAAGAGAAGAATAAACTGGCACGGAAATACGCTTTAAGGCCCATCACGTTCGGGGAGGAATTCCGCACATTACGCAACAAAGTCTAGCAAGAAATTAGACAAGCAAAAGGAAATTATTACAAAACTAAACTAACAGAAAATTCAGGGAACACTAAGAAAGTCTGGAACATTATTAATTCTGTTCTCAATAAAGACAAACAAAATAAGATTAACGACACATTTATGCATAATGATGTAGAATTAAATATCCCACAACAGATTGCAAATAAGTTCAATTCTTACTTTATCAATGTGGGGAAATCTCTTGCAGAAAATATTACTGATGAAAATGTAGATTATAATACTTACTTACTAAACAGGCAAGAAACTGTATTTAATATGTCACCTATTACACAAGATGAATTATTGCATGCCATAGAAAACTTGCGGGATTCTTCTCCGGGTTATGATGACATACCTATGTCTATAGTGAGGAAGGTCATCCATATACTGTCACCTATTATTTTACACTTATGTAATAGTTCATTTGCGACTGGGATTTTCCCTGAGGATCTTAAAGTTGCCAAAATAATACCTATTTTTAAGTCAGGAGATGTAGGTCTTTTTAAAAATCATCGACCAGTATCTGTTTTACCTGCCATAAGTAAAATATTAGAAAAAGTTATGTTTGATAGGCTCATGGATTATTGCACTACTAATGGTGTTTTGTCGGATGCCCAATATGGATTTAGGAAGGGACGTTCCACTGAATTAGCCTTATCAAAATTCAAAAGTGATATCCTCAGTTCCTTTGACAATAAAGATTATTTAATAAGCATATTTTTAGATCTGTCTAAGGCATTTGATACGGTTCACCATCAGATTTTGTTAGATAAACTCAATCATTATGGAATTAGAGATATTACACATACTTGGTTTCAGTCATACTTAAGTAATCGGAGGCAATATGTGCAATATAAGGACTGCAAATCTGAACAACAGTTTATAACACATGGAGTCCCACAGGGGTCCATATTGGGCCCACTGCTCTTCATTTTATATATTAATGATTTTATTAACTCTAGCACTATATTTAACTTCCTGTTATTTGCCGATGATAGCACTTTGTATGCCAGACACAGGGATCTACGTTTCCTAACAGATTTAGTCAATAATGAGCTAAATAACATTGCAAGGTGGATACAAGCTAATAAGCTTACTCTTAATATTGACAAAACTAAGTATATAATTTTTAAGAGGAATAAATCTATCGCTCAAAATTTAGCACCAATTAAGATTGGAAATAATGTACTAAAGGAGGAGGAACATATAAAGTTTCTTGGTGTTGTGGTGGATAGCAGGCTGTCGTGGGGCATACATATACATGATTTGAAAAACAAACTTAATAAGCAATGTGGCATACTCTACCTTACACGACACTGCTTTAATATTAGTGCTCTAAAACAATTATATTATAGTCTTATTTATCCACAGTTGTTATATTGCCAAACAATTTGGGGTGCAACTAGTAAAACCAAATTATTAACTATTGAAAAATCACAAAAAAGAATAATTAGAACTATATCACATAAATCAAGATATGCCCACACATATGAACTTTTTAGTAAACTTGAATTATTTAAATTTAAGGATATCAATACTTATTGCAGTGCGCTTTTCGTATTTAAATGTCTGCATAACCTTGATAGAACTGATTTGTTTACACCTAGTAACAATGAAAGGTACAATTTAAGGGGAGCTGATCTATTAAGAATTCCTCTCATGACTTCTAGTCAAGCTCAGACATGTATAAAATATCATGGAGTTAAGGTGTGGAACGGATTACCTCAGAATTTAAGAAATATATACACTATAAAGGTGTATATAGTGTATGTGTAGTTGGCATTTGTATGCATTTTATTTTTTTATTTTTATTTTTTTTATAGAAATGGATATATTATAGTCTACAGTAAATTATTTACCATGTTCTCATATATAGGTCGAAATGAATGGTGTAAGTGTGTAGTCCATGCACAACAAAGTTTATGTCCTTTACTAATTAGGCATATACTGTTAGGGAAGCGTATGTGTCTTTGTGTCGAATTGTGGGTATAATTGCGAGTATGGCCTTTGAACATCAAGTCAATAGTTGTACAATGTATGTTATATATATTAAATGTTTGTAAATGGTATTACATGGGTAATTGTGATAATGAACAATCAGCTGTGAGCTCTGGGAAGTGAGTGTGACCTCAGGGTTAATCACCATTAATTTAATTTGTTTTATGTTATTATATTTTGCCTACATACATCCCTTTTCGAATTTAGAAAAAATCTTTACAACACGTAGTTCCCGGGGCACATAGCTGTGACTAAGTGTATTATATACAATTGCATTTTGATAGATCGAGTTATAGCCAGGTGCCTTTAAGAGAGACATCTCTCAAAAGGCTCAGCCTTATTTTTTTGTATTATTATTATATATTTTTGTTTTTTAACAAATCATTTGTAAGCAAAATTGTATTGTATACTAAAGGCTAAATAAAAAGATTTCAATTCAATTCAATTCAAAAGAAAATCGCAAGAGCTCACGACCATTTGCCAGTAGCTGAACCTCTGTAACAGCTGGACACCTGAACAACTATACCACCTGTTCCATCTAGGTAGTACCCTGGAGCTAATATGTCATGTCTCACCTCTCATTACATTTGGCTCGCTCTGTGCTGTATTAATGTCTGTCAGATGTTGAATAGGGAGGGTAAGTGTAGGAACTTGTTTGTATATCTCACTCGAAATGAAGAACTCATAGTTAGATATTGCTGATAAAAATTATTTATCTAAGTAAACTCTGTGTGGAGACATCACTTATTTGGCCGATTATACCTCAGTAGCAGCTGGACATCTTAGCAACAATACCACCTGTTCCATCTAGGTGGTACAAAAGACCCTCACGCTCCGGAGTTGGTCAGGTGGAATTGTGTGGCGCCCCGCCAGACTGCCGGTAACTAAGGCAGTTGTTGAGCGTCACAGGTAATTGTTGCTGTCGGCGACACAATTCACAAGGTGACAATTATCTTAATTAAGATGGAAGACAACTGTGCCCAGAGAAGACTTGTGTTGCAGTTGTTATTGTTTGGTAACTGAGGCTGCACAGTGATGCTCAGAAGCTTCAGGTTTGTTTAGGCAACCAAATTATGAGTATTTGTTCAGGGCAGGGCAGTGTTCAGGTGTTTTGAGAAAAACAGGGAGTTGTAGTTAGTCTTTGCCGACCTGGAAAAGGCCATTGACTGGGTGCCAAGGGAGGTAATGCAGTGGGCTATGAGAAACCTCGGAGTAAAGGAGTGGTTGGTGCGTGTGATAATGAGAATGTATAAAGGATCAAAGGCAGCAGTTAGAGTGAATGGGGGTTTGAGCGAAGAATTCCTCGTGAAAGTTGGAGATCACCAAGGTTCAGTGCTGAGCCCATTACTGTTTGTTGTGGTCCAGGAGGCTCTGTCAAGGGACTTTAGAACAGGACTGTAATGGGAATTATTATATGCAGATGACCTAGTTCTTATCGCAGATAGCACGCAGGAAGCGGAGGCAAAGTTTAATAAATGGAGGGATGGTATGGCAAACAAGGGACTAAGAGTTAATATAGATAAAACAAAGATCATGATCAGGGGAGTAGGGCACAGAACAGTGGAAAGAAGCAGTGACTTTCCATGTGTAGCATTTGAGAAGGGGGTGGGAAGTAACAATTCAATGTTGCGTCTGTAGTGGCTGGGTATACAAGAGATGTAGTGGGGCGAGAGGACCTTTGACTTTGAGGATCATAGACTTTGAATGTGCAGTGTGAAAGGGAGAACTTGTGTTGTTAGTGTTGTGTTGCCTGTTAGTGTTAATTTAATAATATATTCAGCTACTTGGGCGATACGGTTTCCGCCGTAGGTGGCGTTGAAGCTGGCTCCATTGCTAGAGTCAGAAGTGGCTGGGGGAAGTTTAGAGAGCTGCTGCCACTCCTGACCATGAGAGGATGCCCACTTCTCCTTAAAGAGAAAGTGTATGCTTCATGTGTTAGGAATGTGATGACCTATGCCTCAGAGACGTGGCCGGTTAAAGCAGAGGATATCAATAGAAAGGAACGGAATGAGAAGAGAATGGTGAAAACAGCTACCTTTGAGTATCCAGGAGAGAAACCAAGTACAGCAATAGAAACAAAGAAATGTGCAGCACCACTCTAAAGGGGTAGGGTATAATTTTTTAGTTTCCTCGCTAGACCTCCATCAAGTTTAATGGCGGGCATATTTCTGCCTATTTCCTCCATATTAGGGGTCATTCAGGCCCTCCCGATTTATTAAGCAAGTGTCTGAATGAAATTAAATGTATTCAGCCAAAAACTAGAAGAAAATAGCTTCATAATTACCCAAAAACGAGCTTCGTAGCTCAAGGGCTTCACCTGCAGGACTACCATAGACATTCGCTAATACTGAGTAATTATTGCTAATTTCGTGCTACATTTGCCTTTGGCAGCGCTCATACTCCTCAGTGCCCCGGCCGGATGGCTGGAGAGAGGATGGGTGGCCTGTCACGCTCCCGCTCCCTCGCACTCGATTCTACAGGCTTTAAGAGGCTTTAAAAGTCTGTAAATTGGGCATGGCGTTCAGGAACGTCTCCCGCAGTCAATGGGTTAAAAAAACACCCCGTAGACCTATCTTCAAGATAAATTTGTACATTCTTCGGTAGAAAAATACCGGGTCCACATAAAATTCCAGGCTCGCTATCACCCGCCAGGAATAATCTACACCTAAATGGTACTAAAGGTTCTAATATTGAAAAATAAATGTGGTGAAAGATTTTAATATAGCCAAACTAATGGAACGAACGTCTTAAAATCTCAAAACTAATAAGGCTAAACATCAGGGAGAAGGGGATCCAGTGAAAGCAACTACCTCCCCCTTAACGTCCCATCAACGTGGTATAAGTAATGGGGTGATAGGGAACTAGTTACCGCGGTTCACGATATTTACAACTTAACGCAATTAATGGCGACCAACTCGGGTATCCGATGATTAGTGTATTATCTATCGCAAGTAAACGAGAGAGAGGACGGTACATCACGCAACCTACAGTCTACATATTCACTCTCTGCTATACTCTGTTCTAAATAGGTAGGCCAAACCTCTTGACTAATACCCTCTATAACTCACAAACGACCAGAGTAATCGAGCTAATATTACTACCATTTGGTAAGAGTCAGTCAAGAAATATTTACTGTAGCCCTTCTTGAGTTATAGAAGTTAGGGTTCACGATTTCTGGACTACCCATTTGGAACACGGTATAGTACATATGATGCTACATATAGTTCTCTAGGGGTCATGTTATTTTTGTTTTTCCTAAAAATAAAGGCAATATTTTATTTAAACCGTGATATAACAGTGTATTTACATATATATAGAATATATGCCATATACTGTACAGTAGATGAAGTTTGGTGAAATATTAAAGGATCTTTGGCACGTTTATGTTCCTTTCCTCTTTATAAAAATTATCCTGTTTATAAAACATAATTTTATGATAGCTTCTTCTTGTATATAACTTGTATATACTGTAATATTGACATTCCTAGATACTTTTTCATTATTATGTGATGATTCTACATACTCCTGTCTTCAGTACTGTCAACCTCCTCCAGTCTCCGAGGTGAGGAAAGCATAAAGGACTGACTCGGTAAAGTAAGAATTCTCCACTATCACGCAGAAAATCTAGCAAACAGTGTTGCCAATTTAGCTACTTTCCCGCTGGATCTAAAGGTATTTACTTCAACCTATAGGCAATTTTTTACATCTAGAGACATGAATTCTAGCGATACTCTGGAGATTTGAGCCATTTTAGAGCAATATCGTAGAAACTGTGGCATTATTCTAACGATTTTCGGCATTTATTTACCATCTAGCGGACTTGATTTGGAAACCCAGCTAGCAGAACGCTACCTTTTGCGAAGGGCGCCCCGCCCGACTGTCCACGGGAGGCGATAATGAAGGGTGGGGATAAGAGGGAGCTAGAGCCGGGCCTGATGTTTGGGGACAGATTGTACTAGGGTCTGTCCAGCCTTTACAACTTCAAATTATTTTTCCTCTCGTAATAGTAGCCAAATATTCTTCTCAATTACTTATAAAGTCATTCTTAATACCAATAACCCCCCAAATTTAATTAATGAAAGCATGTGATTCTCCCAAGATTAGAACCCAGGTTAATACCACATACAGAACTTACACGCTCTAACCATTACACCGTCAACACAGATATATAAATAAAGCTCGAGTATGGAGATTTTGTCAGTGTTAGTTATATATTTAATATTTACGTTTTATTAAAGAAATATACTAAATTAAAAAATTTGATTATAAGGAAGGGTGCTTAACGCGGCGAACATGGTGGTTTGATGTCTTGCATACTTCAGGTGGCTGTAAGGAGAGGCAGGTATAAAGAACCCACAATAAACAGAAACTGGACAACCGTCGAGGGTCTGTGTATTTGTCCTTGATATCCACGCTTCAGTCTTAATAATCTATATACTATATAATGTTGAGCGGATCTTGAAAAGTAGACAGAATGGATAAAAAAACACCATCTGAGAAGGGTGAAGGGTCAGAGGAAGTCAGAGGGTAACTTGAGATAGGAAGGGTATATGGAAGTCAGAAGGTAACTTGAGATAGGAAGGGTATATGAAAGTCAGAGGGTAACTTGAGATAGGAAGGGTATATGAAAGTCAGAGGGTAACTTGAGATAGGAAGGGTATATGGAAGTCAGAGGGTAACTTGAGATAGGAAGGGTATATGGAAGTCAGAGGGTAACTTGAGATAGGAAGGTTATATGGAAGTCAGAGGGTAACTTGAGATAGGAAGGTTATATGGAAGTCAGAGGGTAACTTGAGATAGGAAGGGTATATGGAAGTCAGAGGGTAACTTGAGATAGGAAGGTTATATGGAAGTCAGAGGGTAACTTGAGATAGGAAGGGTATATGGAAGTCAGAGGGTAACTTGAGATAGGAAGGATATATGGATGTCAGAGGGTAACTTGAGATAGGAAGGTTATATGGATGTCAGAGGGTAACTTGAGATAGGAAGGTTATATGGATGTCAGAGGGTAACTTGAGATAGGAAGGGTATATGGAATTCGGAGGGTAACTTGAGATATGAAGGGTATATGGAAGTTAGAGGGTAACTTGAGATAGGAAGGTTATATGGAAGTCAGAGGGTAACTTGAGATAGGAAGGGTATAATTATGGAAGTCAGAGGGTAACTTGAGATAGGAAGGTTATATGGATGTCAGAGGGTAACTTTAGATAGGAAGGTTATGTGGTTTTTGAGGGTAACTTGAGATACGAAGGGTATATGAAAGTCAGAGGGTAACTTGAGATAGGAAGGTTATATGGAAGTCAGAGGGCAACTTGAGATAGTCTTAATCCTTATAATTCCCAAAGATCCGATATTATAAACATAACATACATGTAATAGGCTGTCTTTCAAACGGTTTGCTATGATGTTCACCTCCACGTGTTTCCAATGATTAGTATATGATCTGTCGCGCGAAAACAAGGAGAGATAGGACGGTACATCATGCAACCTACAGTCTACACACTCACTGTCTGCTATACTCTGTTCCAAATAGGTAGGCCGTAAAATCGTGAACCGAAACTTCTATAACTAAAACATTGCTAGAGTAAATGGGCTTCATATTTCCACATCTATTCTCTGGCTAACCCTTCACCCTGTCATGACGGATATTTAAGGCCTCCTAGGTACCAGTAGTGACCTGATGTGACCTGATGTTATAGTCATCCTCCTATGAAATGAGCTACAAGGTGGAGTCCCTCGCCCTGTGCGGTGTTGTCAAATATTCAAAGCTTTAACAACAAATGTTAGTTTTTCAGGCTATTAACAAATTAATTTTAGCTTTTATGACTACATATATTATATTACAATTTTTAAAGGTTATGTGGTGTTAAGAAACATATCATTTTAAGGATATATAGAAGGAATTTATACAACATATGGCACGCTATTTAGAACATGCTGCCATTTTTCTGGGGACAGCTATAAATAGATTTAAGGAATGGTAGGATATGCGACGTTGCCAAGTAATGTCAATGCGGTTCTGTTGGCTACGCACGCACTCACACACACCCCTACAGATACACACACAAACACACACAATCTCCAAAATGCAATATAGCACAATGTAATCCCATCAAAAGAGAGAGAGAGAGAGCTGGATACGAGTAATGGCAACGCTTTAAATGGCCTCAAACTACGACAACAACATCATCCAGGTCAGACGGTCACTAACCCTCATTCATAGCACGACCACCATGGAAGGAAAAACTCGCAAAAGTTACTCTCATCTTCATAGCCAGGCAAGGGATATGCTGTACAATGTAAATAGGTATATACAAATATAGCCTACCTATTATTTCGTTTCTGTAACTTTTATACAAGAATACCAATAACCCTTCCAGACATAAAAACGTCTTTTACATTTATTTCAAGTCTCCCTTCTAAATGTGGTGTTCCTTGGTTTCCCGTTTTCTAAAAGGTTTGTTTTGGTAGAAAAGTGGCAACACCGCACAGGGCGACCTTGACCTCCTTGGAGCTCATTTCAGTTGAGTTTGACTATGACCTGATGAAGCTATCTGCGTAACAAACATGTTTTGTTTTGTTTTCAATAAAGTGCTCTTCCTCAGATGATGTTTTTTATCCATACTATATAATATTCAAGTACGCAACGTCAGCAATCAAAACTGATGGTAGGGATTATAATATTCCTGTTTAAGTTATCCAAGCTTAAATGCCAATTTCTTTACTAGAGATTGGAGATTCCAGGATGGCGTCAGGATAAAAGTTAGGCCAGTCTCTGAGGTTAAACAGTGTTAAGGTAGGACGGCACACCTCACAGTCTTCCCAACAATGGTCACTGGATGAGTCATAAATATAAAGTAGGAGAGCCAGAGCCGCCAAGCAGTAGTGTTGCCTCTATGGAGATTACCCTCACAACCCTATCCCACTGTGTTGTTAAGTTCCTATAACACTCACAGGCTATGGAAGATATCTCCAAAAGTGTCACGAGAATCTTCAGTTACATCTCAATCTTTTGTTATATTTGTTTTACGAGACAATACACATAGGAAGAAAAAAAGTTCCATGTGCATAAAGGCATCCTCCATTCATAAAATATTGAGGGTTGTAAAATCGTGGAAAGCAACTCCAAGGAAGTGAATTTCAGAGAATAGATATTCTGAGGATAAAGGAATTTTGATAAGCGGAATTTCTACATTGTGGAGGAGAGAGTGAATTCATGGGCACTTCCAGCTGCTCTAGTTCTGCGAGGAAAGATGTAAGAGGTGATACAATTGAAGCAAGTTCCGCAATACATTTACTGTGAAAATATATGTAGAGTAATGCAAAGGATGCAACATCTATTTGCATGAATAATGGAGGAAGATTATGAGTGATTACAGGGTTATTGATTAATCTAACTACTCATGCATGTGTAGGCTACATGTAGGATTTCGAAAATATATGTGAAAACAGAAATATTCACATTCATCTTTTCATTATGGAGGACGTGTATTGTCTATGTTAATAGTTAGAAAGGTATGTCGATAGTTAGGTTAAAAGAATAACACCATTATATATAAGATATAATATATATATATATATATATATATAATATCCCTCCAACAACTATCATTCTATCTATCTATCTACTCAGGGTACAATTCGAACCTCAGACCCACGCATTCATTAGAGAGCAAGTGTAGAGAGCTTTAACTGACTGCACAATGGCCCTATAAAAGCTCCCACAACTATACTTCACTAATGAACGTGAACATCTCCTGCCGTGAAGGAAATCTTACTATCACGGAGTATGGGTAAAATACATTCCTTCTCAGTAACGACACTACTTTCATGTGCACATGTTTACTTTATTTTGCTGAGGGGGGGGGGGGGGGCTCGCAGCGAGAGGCTTGGTTATCACATAGAGGATAACGTCTCTTCAACTATCACCCACGGCGAGTGAGAGACACGAGAGACGTCTTGTTCGACAATTCAGTACCGGCAACGTCTTTTTCATTATTATCTGGCAACTATTAAATGATTTTATTCAGCTTTGAAAGTATGTATACCAATTATGAGGCTACAGGCTATCCTAATTAATTTTTCAGCTACCATATATCCTTCCTAAGCTTCATAAAATCGTCTAAATGTAGCTGAAATCAAATTAAAAAGACGTCTCTGGAACTGGAAGGGTTAAACAACTTCAAGAGAACCCTCGATTTCGATATGCAAAAAAGTACCAGACCAGCCAATCTTTGCTGGAGAACGTGCTGCCCCTTCGAACAGTCTGCTGCACCAAATATCAACCCTGAAAGAAGGGCGGCGCGCTCCTCGGTGCCACTAGAAGCATGGCGAACACTGCAATAGGTAGGTGGCACACACACACACACAATTACTACATATCACTATATAATAATAAATCGTATTAACAGAAAGTTAATATAATAAATATTGTAGCACATTTGGAATATATTGACAGGTATACTGACATGGAAGTATATACGAATACACTAAAATCATCAGCAAGAGTAGTTTATCAGGAAAATCATAAATATAATATTTTGCAATATGCAAAATTATAATACCTCTTTCAGCACCATGACGTAATTTTCTATATATTCCAGTAACCATTAGATGATAAAATTAGCATAAATCTACCTTCAGGATTCAAAGGGGTGAATGCCATCTCCATATACCCTCCGAATATCATAGGTCTCTCTTAACCTGCATAAGATCATCTGGTTTGTGCCATCATGCTGAAGAGGTTAACTAGATGATTGACTGATCTTCACTCACGTTAATAAAAAAACAAAAAACAAACGTTAGTACCGACTCAAAGATGACAAACAACAAACAAGCGATCACAACATAATATATAGCTGCATGCATCAATTTATTCTTTAACGAGAGATGGCCGTATTTATTTGCTCGTTTATTTAGCTTCTTATTAGTTTTTGTTTTTTGTTTTAGTTTCCTCCCTAGACCTCCATTAAATTTAAACAACACACCTCAAGAACTTCCATCAAGATATATTTCTATTTTTTTTTTTGGTAGAATAATCTCCCAGCCGAAGGCCGATTCCTCCTAAATTACAGGCTTCCTATCGCTGGGAATTAATTAATTGACACCTAAATGGTACGAAAGGTCTTAATTCTGACAAAGAAATAGGGCATAAAGTCTTAAAATCGCCAAACTAATAGGCCGAACGTATTAAACTCTGAAAACCAATGGGGCTAACCATGAGGGAGAAGGGGAGCTAGAAAAGGCAACCATCTCCCCTTAAGGAGACCATTTGAAAAATTATGGAAGTGAGAAGATTAATTGGGATACTATTCACCCTATTTATTGCCACAGATTCTTCCTAAGCTGTATAAAATCGTCTACTGATATCCAGAATAAACTTTCAAAATGAGTCATGATCCTTACAGGGTTAAGAATCTCGTATTTGACTGCCGTGTACATCACTCCATGTGTAGCATATATTTCTTATCAATCTCTAAAGGTAGTTTTAAAGATAGGTATGGAATTAATGAAAAAGTATTTCAAATGTAATTGTAATTAAAATCCATTACGAGTGAAATTGGTTTTGTAAATCAAGCTTGATAACTGTAGCTGATATAATCCTCTACAACGTCAAGGGTAGATTTTGAAATATTAATAATAGCGGTGATGAATTACATCGGTTACCGAAAAGTTTTCGTTTTGTTATAGCGTTACTCAGCCCAAAGTGACAACACGTCATAAAACAAATGTTACCATACAGTTTATTCACCTTTCACAGAATCCTCGCAAAAAAAAAAAAAAAAAAAAAAAAAATCATGTTAACCGAGCATACTGTATACCCATTTATAACTAAGAGTGTGAAACTGGCAAGTGTTAGGGATTTCTATTTAATTCAAGTGTCACTGGTTATAATTGAGGTATTGTGCTTGTTATGGTGGGTACGATCTTTAATTATTTATGATTGAACATCGTATGCAATGTTATGAGCCCGGTATAATTAATTCGACCTGTAGACAGCTTAGTTTCATATAAAGGAAGATATTTTTTTTCAAGAGTGTACGATTCAGAGTGTGGTGGTATTGCAGGCAGTTCTCTCATCACCCCCCATTTTCTTCCACATTCCATTCTCCCCCCTATCCCTCTACACCCATACCCCTACTCAATTTCCCCCCCTTTCCTCCAACTCCCTTTCTCTCCTTCGTTGCCTGACGTACGAATGATATTGATTATAACTAGGTAATAATGTATTTGGCTTTTCTAGTCATAAGTATTGTTTACAAGATATACCATAGAGTTCTTGGTAAAAGTAATACTTTAATTCAGCAAGTATATAATGAGTTGAGATTAATGCAGTTTGAGAGGTTGGTATCAGAGCCAGGTGAGCGAAGGGTATATAAGCCTACTGTCTGCGTGAGGCAGGGAGTGTATTCTCCACCACCATCTTAAGCTGACCTGCTCTGAGTTTGTTTGTAAAAGAATCACCATGAGTTGAATAAGTATCGCCTAGGATTTTTTCTATGTTTATTGATTGCTTTCACTTACACTCTTGGAGGGTATTTATATAACTATGTATTATTTTTTTTAAGAGTGTCTTTATTATTTCACTTCAATGTTTCTCACTTTGATATTTTCACTAGAATTAACTTTTGTGTATAATTAATCATGTAAATAAATTATAATTTTATTTTACATAATCTTTACATTTTACCTTTATGCTAATATATTATTCTTTTGATTGTTGGGATAAATCTAAGTCAAAGTAACTAAAGATAACTAATTCTGAGGTCCTGATGTGGCGGCGTCTACGCCGTGGGGCCACCTCCCGAGGCTGCCAACCGCGGATGGCTGCCGACCTTCCACGGCCGAAGACAAAATCAACGACCAGTGGAGGAAAACCGGATGCCAGCCGCGGGGAGCAGTTTCGGGAGCCAAACCGTCACAACCATCCCCTGCTCCCTCCCTGGGGGCACGGGTCCTTGGAGCGGCTTCGGTCGCGCTAGGAATTTCCACACCTCTCACACCACACACACACACATCACACAGTTTTTCCTACACCGAGAAATGACTCTCCGGCTATCATTTCTCGAAGACTTCTTCTAGCCGGAGACATTGAGAGCAACCCCGGACCCACGTACACATACATATGTCCAACTTGCTCAAAACCCATCACTTCGAGTCGCCATACTAAGGGTTCAGTTCTCTGCAATTCATGCGGGAACTGGACCCACTTCATCTGCACAACACTTGCCTCCAAGAAACACTACACAAACACCTGGACCTGTTCCTCATACCTCTCCCTCTCCCAGTGAAATCCCTCACCTAAAACCCGTCCACCTCTCCTCCCCAACCCACCTAACCTTCCCATATCATCCACTCCCCCCCCCTAAAACCCGTCCACCTCTTCTCCCTAACCCACCTAACCTTCCCATACCATCCACATCCTCAACTCAACACACCACACCCCATCCTAATCCCTTTCAACCCCCATCTCCTGCTCCCCAATCCCCACCCCCACCTCACCCATCCCAACCCCCAGCCCCTCCCTCACCCCCACCCCCACCCCCTTCACCCCCACCCCCACCCCATCCTCGTGCAGCAGCACCCAACATACATCGTGCAAATAACATTAACATTCTTCAACTGAACATAGATGGCATCAACACAAAGAAACACGAACTCTCACACTTCATCAAACAACACAACATACACATTGCCGTCTTACAAGAAACAAAACTCCGCACAACACAAAAAACACCCACATTTCATAATTTCACCACCATCAGACAAGACCGGGCTGTCGGCGGGGGCGGTGGACTCATCACCCTGGTACACAAAGAAATATCATACATAGTAACCAGTGTACAAACCAAATCCCTCCTCCCCCCAAATGATAACACAACAGAAATACAGTCAATTAAAATACGCACTGGCAACAACTCCAACATAACCATCATAAACACATACATACCTCCCCAAACATCCCCTACAGTACCAAATGAATACAGACCACACTTACAACACATCCCAAACACCCCACACATCATCCTGGGTGGTGACTTCAACGCCAAGACGTCGGCCTGGTTTGTCGACAACCCCGACACAGACAGAGGGCTGGTACTACAAAACCAAACCGATAACCTCATCATCCTTAACGACATCCATCAACATACCCATATTCCTCATCAAGCCCTCTATAACCCATCATCTCCAGACATCACCTTTTGCTCCCCAGAACTCGCCCCCACAACATCCTGGAGGGTGGTCAGAACCTTAGGCTCTGACCACCTCCCGATCATTATCACCACCAAAACCAGACTCACCCCAGCTAGCCAGAAACACACATACACCAATTATAAAAGAGCTAACTGGGAAGCATTCACAAATGAGACAGAACAACACTTCACAACTCTAAACAGTACACCCATCACTAACATCAACAATGCTGTACACATACTCAATAAAACTATCCAAAACGCTGACAAGAAACACATTCCAAGAGGTAACAGAAAAAGACACAACCCCAACTTCACACCAGAAATTTAAAACCTCATCAGACAACGCGACATACTGAAACACTCCCCAGCACCCCACACACAAGACATCACACAACAAATTCAAGCACTCAACACCCAAACTAACAACAAAATACAAGAACAACAAAAACTAAATTGGAATAACTTCCTACAAACACTTGATCACAAAACAAACCCCCAAAAAATCTACAAATCACTAAACAGCATCACACTTTCCAACTGCAACACAACACAATCACATGCTGCAATCACAACAACAGACTCTACTCCTTCATGTAAACAACTAGCAAACACTCTCATCAATCACTTTTCACATGTCAGCCACCTAAAACCTCACAAAGACGACCGACGTGTCATCCGACGTAAGAGACAATTCCCCACAGACCCTGACTATACACCCTTCACCAATCACCAGACAAAGCATATCATCAACAATCTCAAGCACTCACCCGCCTGTGGCCTAGACAACATAAGCAACATACACCTCAGACACCTGGGACCACAAGGCATACAAGCACTCACTAACATATCAAACTACAGCTATTCACACAACACAATACCAGACATTTGGAAGCATGGTATCATCATCACATTCCCCAAACCCAACAAAGACCCCACGCTACCCTCTTCGCACCGCCCCATCACACTCCTTTGCTCCCCCTCCAAAGTCATAGAACACCTAGTATTACAACTAATTACACCTGACCTACCCCTAGCTCCAACACAACATGGCTTTAGGCCACTGCACTCCACAAACACTCTTCTCACAGACCTTACACAAAGAGCTTTCGATGGCATCAACTCAGCTAGACCACCACACAGATCACTATTAGCCACACTCGACATTAGTAAAGCCTTCGATGCCATACCCCGCCACAACCTAACAAACAAAATCTACAACACAAACATGCACAACAACACAAAAAGGTGGCTGGCCAACTTCCTAGCAGGCAGATGTGCACACGTATCTTTTGCCGGTCAGTCATCTAAAATCAGAAACTTTCCAAACGGAGTCCCACAGGGATCCGTCCTATCGCCCGCACTCTTCAATCTGTACATGCACGATATAACTACACCCAATACGCCCCAAATAAACTTAGCCTCCTATGCAGATGACATAACACTCACATGCACACACCATGACCCAAAAAGAGCAACAGATCTCCTTCAACCCTATCTCAACACACTACATGGCTGGTGCACTACAAACAGACTTAATCTAGCCCCAGCCAAATCCACCGCAACCCTGCTCACAAGTTGGACAGGAGAACACGAATACATCCCTCAACTCACCATAAACAACACACCCCTAACACATACACACACACCCAAAATCCTAGGAGTAACATATGATACTCATATGACATTCAAACAGCACACCACAAACATTAACAAGAAACTGACACCCAGACTTAACGCCCTCAGGTCACTTGCTCACACAAAATTTGGACACAACAAAGAAACTACCACCACAGTATATAAACAATACATAAGATCAGTGATGGAATACGCAAGCCCAGCCTGGTCTTCTAACCTACCTGAAACACATCATAAGACCTTACAGACTATTCAAAACAAAGCCCTGAAGATCATTACAGGCTGCACAGCTACTTCACCCACAGATCACCTACATCAAGAAACCAAAATCCTCAAAGTCAAAGACCATCTGGACATGAGAGGCACTCAATTCCTGGCAGCAGCCTCCACGAACCAAGACCACCCACTAAACTACATGGCATCACACCCACAGACACCAAGAAATATCAAAACAACACCCAGCACACGGTATCACACACAATTATTGTCCTCTCTCCCTCCCTGCCCACCCCGAACCAACTTCCAAAAGCACATCCATACTCATATCTCTCACCGATCCATCCACTCACTCACAGACAACACGCAGCTGCATGCACGACCTCCCGAAATCCATCCTTCCGAATCCTCCCTTCCTCGCGAGGACAGAGTCCACCTGGCCAGGCTGAGATGCGGACACCATCCAGATCTCCTGAGCTATCAGAAGAGACTGGATGACTCTGTTGTCGACGCCTGCCCGGGATGTAACACAGCACCCCATACCATTAAACACATCATAGAAGACTGCATTTCACACAACCACTTACGCCAACAACACAATCTACACTCAATGAGAGCTCTGTGGGAAAGCCCGATCGTGGCCATGGCCTTTCTCAGGGACTCGGGGCTGTTCGGCCAGGCAGCTTAGGGAACAACAACAACAACAACAACTAATTCTGAACGAGTGATGAGAAAGGAATAACTTTGGGTTTTTTAGGCTAAAACAGCCATTTTATATCAACTGATATTTTATGAACTTGCCACATCTTTTCACCTACTAAGGTTTTAGTGACTACAAAGAGAGTTGCTAGTTTTTGTGGAAGTTTAACATGCCACTTATTCTTGACTGAAACTGATAGTCACATTTTCCGCATTTTGTGAGGCTAAATAATAAGTCCTCATTTTGTGGTTTTTAGTGGAATGTTTCTTTATGTTATAGGTTCGAACCCGCTCGTAACGTAACATGGTGCCGTGACCAGGATTCCTTTCTTTCCCTCGTTTGGTAGTAATTGAGAACATTATTAAAACATTAGGTCCCTCGCTGGGATATCGCATACTCATCTCATCCATCTCGTTTTGTTCTGTTTATGAGTTGAGAGAGCTGTGCCTGCCTTTACTTTCTTTAACACCTTACGAGCGGCCTATGCGGTTTATTTATGTGTACCGCACAGCGGGGTGTTTTTAGCCAAAATAGGGCTGTTTACGTGATCATTTTCATGCCTAAATAAGACCCAGAACGTAAAACAAGTACCTATCCCTGAAAGGGCATAAACAGAGCTTTCGAATGACACCATAACGATCCTTGTATGATGGATAGTTTTCTTGCAATAACCGTGCAACGCGAGTGCAAAAAGCAGGTAATTCGGTACTTTCAGTACATAATTGAGTATGTAGCGAGTGAGAGAGGGAGGAGGGAGCTGAGATTTGTGTCAGTAGGTTCGCCGCGGTGGTCTGGAGCAGTCATACGCTCGCTAGTCTCCTGCCACCACTTGTCTCTCTCTCTCAGCCACATTACGTGCTGAAATTGCCACTCGAGTTATGTCGAGCGCCGCCACATAGTCCAGCTTTTTTTAACTCGACTTATGTTGCTCGCCGCTAATTAAGGGTTAATGCCAATTATTCGCGTTTCCCACTCATCCTAATTTGTCATACATTTTTCGTTAATCCATTGTTCATAGCATTCAGTCATGGAATTTAAAATTAGTGAATTTGTCGCTGAACCCTCCTTGAGCACCTTGTCTGTGTCGAAGCTCAGAAAAGTAGACTGGATTGCCTTAGCCACAGAATATGAAGTACGGTACCTTACAAATCTAGTAATACCAAAGGTGAGATTAGAAGGAGTGTGATTGAGAAATTGGTAAATACTGAAATTTTGTCTGAGCCAGCCTATCAGTTGTGTGCAGAAGAAGGAGGTAGTAATGCATGGATGAAAGTGAAACTATTAGAGCTGGAGAATGCCAAATCTGACAGAGAACAGAGACAGCGTGAAATTGAACATGAGCGTGAACAAAGACGGCATGAGCTTGAACAAAAACAGTATGAGTTTGAACAAAAACAGCTTGAGTTGAGGAGAAACAACGTGAGAGAGAGCATGAAGAGCACATGTTAAAGTTAAAAGCTGAAGAAAACCAGAATCAAAGGGATTCGGTTGCAAATAGACCATTTTCTGATATGGGTCATAGTTTAAAATTTGTCCCTAGTTTTGATGAGACTGACCCAGAGAATTTCTTCATCCTTTTTGAGAAGGCAGCCAACCAACTCAAGTGGCCAAATGATCAGTGGGCATTTCTAGCCTAGACTGCTTTCATAGGTAAAGCCAAGCAGGTTTACACCAATCTCCCCATTGATTCCTTGACCTATGAAACTCTTAAAACCTCAGTCTTAGCAGTGTATGATCAGGTTCCTGAAACTCATCATCAGTATTTCAGGGATATGAAGAAAGGTGAAAAACAAACCTATCTAGAATTTGTAAAGGAAAAAGAGCGAAAGTTTCTGAGTTGGTTGAGAGCCAGTAAAGTGACAACCTTTGAGCAGTTGTGCGAGCTAGTTATGCATGAAGAATTTCTCCGCAAAGTCCCCTTCCCCTTAAAACTTTACCTCCAAGAGAGAGAGGTGCAATCTGTAGACAGGGCGGCTATTTTGGCTGAAAATTACAGATTAACTCATGGCGATTCTTATTTCAGGACAGGACAGAGAGGGCCTGGCAACCGGCCACATGATGGTGCTGGTCCTCGTGATGGTGGTAGTTTCCACTCAAACTGGTGGTAGGTCTGGTTATGGTGGTGTCTCCCTACCAGTTTCAAGGGTAGCATATGGGGGCAATGGATCTGATAAAAAGGAATTTAACAAAACTTCTCTTTCTTCCATTAAACCTCCTGGACCCTTAGTTTGTGCCTACTGTAAGCAACCTGGACATTTTCTTAGAGAGTGTCCCAAATTAAAATTAAAAGAGAAAATGCATAAACAAGAGAGTAGTGCTGTCCTAGCCTCTTCCCTTGTACTTAATCCAAATAGAGTAGCAGTATCCCCTCCTACTCCACCTGTGTTGAGTGCCTGTTCTGACTCTGATGGCTCTCACAACCAGGTTTTCACTAGTATACCACCTAGCTGTTCTAACCAGTTCCAATTTTTTTTCTCCACAGGATCAGTTTCCTCTAATGACACTTCCACTGACTATCCCATTCATATTTTGAGAGACACAGGAGCTTCTCATAGCCTCTTGGTAAGAGGATTGGTGCCCAGTATTGAGGACTGTTGCTGTGTCAGAGTATACTCATTCAGGGAGTCAGTGGGTGTCTTGTTGTTCCTTTGGCTAGGGTGTATCTAAACACTGAGTTAGCTAGTGGTTACTTTACTGTTGGGATTCAAGATTTACTACCTGTAGAAGGAGTGAACTTTTTGATGGGAAACGATATCGCCGGTGGCAAAGTGATACCAGACCCCATTGTTACCTCCACTCCCTCCTCTGATAACAACACTAAGCAATTAGAAAATCAGTATCCCAATGTGTTTCCCTCCTGTGTAGTGACTAGGAGTGGGGCTGGTCACCACAGTAAAAAGGACAAAGTTGATCCTGATAGTGTTGACCTAGACACTTCCTCCCTATTTCCTGATGTAGAGTCAGAGGATATTGGCAAAATTCCCATTGATTCTGAAACTCTCAAAGAGGCTCAGAAGCAGGACCCTGAACTGGCAATATATGTTGATAGGGCTGTGCAAGAGTCAGATATAGGAAACTATCCTCAATGCTTCTATCTAAGTAATGGTACCCTGATGTGCAAGAATAGACCTCCCAATGTGCCAGCTGATGAGCCCTGGCAAGAAGTGCATCAAGTAGTTGTGCCACATAAGTATAGAGTAGACATAAATTCCATTGCTCATGACCTTAGTGGTGGACATTTGGGTGTCAACAAGACGTATGACAAAATTCTCAATGATTTATTTTGTCCGAGGATGAAACAATCCGTTAATTCTTACTGTAAAACTTGTCATGTGTGTCAACTTGCTGGGAAACCCAACCAACCCATCAAGCCTGCACCTTTAAATCCCATCCCTGTAACGGATTAACCGTTCAGTAAAATCATAATTGACTGTGTAGGACCTTTGCCAAGGAACCGTAGTGGGAATGAGTACTTGTTGACTGTCATGTGTTCCACCACTAGGTATCCAGAAGTGTTCCCCTTGAGGTGTATAACATCAAAGAATGTAGTAAAGCCTCTTAGTAAATTTTTCACCCAGTATGGAATACCCCGTGTGGTACAGTCTGATTTGGGAAGTAACTTTACCTCTCAGCTCTTCAAGCAAACCATGGAAGAGTTGGGAATACACCAGTACCATTCCACTGCCAGTCACCCACAGTCCCAGGGGGCATTAGAGAGGTTCCATCAGACCTTCAAATCCATGCTCACTAAATATTGTGAAGAGAACAATGCCGACTGGGATGAGGGCATCCATTTTGTGTTGTATGCTGTAAGAAGCAGGGTACAAGATTCTCTAGGATTTTCACCATTTTCCCTAGTTTTTGGTCATGAGGTCAGAGGTCCTTTGAAAGTGTTAAAAGATACTTGGATCAATGCTAACTCTAATAAACATCTTTTCACTTATGTGCATCTATTTAAATCTAGACTGAGATCTGAAGTAGAACTAGCTATAAATAATTTAGAGAAGTCTCAAGATAAAATGAAAGTGCAGTATGATAAGACTACAGTTGTCAGAGAATTTCAGCCAGGATATTTAGTGCTTGCCTTTCTGCCTATACCTAAAAAACTGCTACAAAGCAAGTACCATGGTCCATATGTTGTGCTTAAGAAAACAAGTAATGTGAATTATGTTTTAAAAACTGATCGTAGGAAGTCGGAAAAACTAATACATGTTAACCTGCTGAAAGCCTATCACTGCAGAGATCCAGATAAGGTATTAAACTTTTAATCTGTAGCACAATTTGAAGGTGAACTAGAGGATTTAAAGATCAAGGAGCATAATGACATCCAGTTGCCTCTTGATAACAAATTGCAAAACTCGGACTTCTTGACTAATCCCCATTTAAAATTCCAGCACTTGTTGTCTGACCAAGGTGAAGACTTGGAGTACCTGCTTTCCGAGTTTCCACAGCTGTTTGGTGACGTTCCCCAGCAGTGTCCCATGGCGGAACATGATGTGGTCCTGACGGAGGGGGCCACTCCCATCAAACAACATCCCTACCGCGCCAATCCAGAGAAGCGTGCGGCACTTCAACAGGAAGTGGACTTCCTACTCGCCCATGGCTTGGTGGAACGGAGCGACAGCGAGTGGGCCTCTCCATTCCTACTCGTGGACAAACCTGATAGCACATTTAGGATGTGTACGGATTATCGCCGGGTAAACAAACTCACCCGTCAAGACTGCTACCCTCTGCCACGAATCGACGACCTGTTGGACCGTTTGGGTGGAACGAAGTACATCTCCAAGATTGACCTGCTGAAGGGTTACTACCAGATAAAACTATCGGAGAGGGCCAAGAGAGTGTCTGCATTTGTGACCCCGGACGGGCTATTCCAATACACCGTCATGCCTTTCGGTATGGTGTATGCGCCCGCCACCTTCCAGCGACTGATCCACCGGGTGACAGATGGCCTCTCGGGCGTGCAATCCTACCTCGACGATATTGTGGTCTACAGCGAATCCTGGCAGGATCATCTTCACCAGCTACAGAATCTCTTCTCCAACTTGATCAGGGCGGGACTCACTGTCAACCTTGCCAAGAGTGACTTCGGCCATGCCAAACTAATCTTTCTGGGTCACGTGGTAGGAGAAGGGGAAGTCAGCCCTATTTCTGCCAAAGTCGAAGCCATTTCTACACTGCCTATTCTCCAGGAAAGCAAGGCAGTAATGCGCTTCTTGGGTATGGCTGGGTACTATCGGCGGTTTGTACCCAACTTCGCTGACCTCTCCGCCCCCATAACAGACTTGATTAGTCCCAAGAGAAAATTTGTGTGGACCCCAGAATGCCAACTTCATTCACGAAGATTCGTTGCCTATTTAGTGTAGGCACATTTGTCATTTAAAAAAGGATTCGTGTATTTTTTTTGTTAAAAGCAAAAACTCACTTAATTTTGTTAGATGATACTATAAACATGAAACAAAATTAGGGTAGCATTTTTTCTGAGCATTCTAACGGCCTGAAATCCAAGATGGCCGCCACTGTAGCAAAACGCCCTAAATTTGACGCTAAAATTAAATTAATGTGGTTTAAATATATATTTTTTCAGCATGAACTGCTTGGAACTTGTATATACAGTAGAGGCGACTATAATACCGTAACAATAACTTCCACCTGACTACTAATCTTTTTATTTTGCACAATTTCAGACAGAGGCTGCCTTTTTTATGTCAATATGGCGGCCGAAAATCGTTACTTTTGATTTTGATTAATTATCTGGTAACACCGATGTTAGTTGTTAGTTGTCTCCTCGCATCTTTGCGTGCACCTTGTCTATTCTGTGGGTATTTATATACATGTGTTTATATTGTTAACTATATAACTTTGTATATCTATTTTTACATGTATGTTCAAACATGTGCATATAACTATGTGCGTATCTAAGAATATTTATTGTGTTTTAGATACGCCATCATTGTTTAAATACAAAATAACTATGTTATTACGTGGCGTGAAATAGTGATCATTATACTAACATATTCTTTTCTTCTTTTGCAGGCTGCAAGTACCAAAATGGCAGAGTCTTCATCTAACAAGAAGTAAAAAACGGTGGATTTTCAACTATGCTTTATTTGCCAGTTGAGCAGCAAGCAAACAGATTATACAAACTATGTGCTTCGTCCTTCTTTGCCTTCAGTAGAGAAAGTAATTACAACAACTCATGTTCGATGTTCATATGGGGAAACAGAATTCTCTGCATTAAAGAATCGCATAAAAGGTTTGTCTGCCCATGAACTGTTACAGAATGGTGTTTCATACCACAAGACATGTTATAAGGATCTCACACATAAAACATGCATTGAATGAGCCAAGACCAGATATGAGAAAGGACAAGCGACAGGCAGCGTCAGTGATGTAAACCAGAAGACAAAAGGATGACCGCCAAAATCTGATGCTGCATCTACAAGTGCTTCCACATCACAGCGATCTACCAAAAGTCAGGCTTTCGACAAGGAGATGTGTGTCATTTGTCAGGAAGACAAAGCATACAAATTGCACGATGTCTCAACTGAAAACATGGGAGCTCAGCTCAAAACCATTGGTCAACAAACAGACAGAAAACTTTTGAAAGTCAGACTGAGCAATGTTGTAGGCTCACCTGATCTTCTTACAGCAGTTGCTGAGGACATGAAGTATCACCTTCTGTGCTTAGGCGATGCAAATTGAGACATAGAAAAAGCTAACAGACCTCCAAAACAGCATGTTCATTTTGCACAGTTAGTGTCTGACCTGGAGATGCTCGACATGGTGGAAACTGAAATCAAAGACCCATCTAACAGTTCAGCTTTGAATATGAACAACATTGAACAATCATATGTTGGTTTGCTAGAAGCCAATGGGTTCCCTTTACCCGAAAATCCGCGATACAAACCATACTTAAAGCAACTGATTTTGGACAACATCGCTGATGTGCACTTCACCAGGCCTCCAGACAAAACCAAACCTGAGCAAGTACTTTCTACAAAAGCCAAGAAAACACTGTTAGCTGGTGCGTTGGCCACTGATACAAAAGACCTAAGAGAAGATGTGAAAGTCCTTCTGAAAGCAGCTAAAATACTGAGAAGAGACATTGCAAGCGCAACCCCGTGGAAATTCGAAGGAACATTTGATAATTATGAACCACCTGCTTTGCTTCAACTCTTCTGCAAGCATGCTATCCAAGGTTTACATCAGGTTAAAACAATCAGCAGGGCCGAATCTATGAACCAAAGTGCATCTGTGCTGGCACAACATTTCGTATGTGCATACAAGTCTACAATGCTTAAAAACTTATGGTGACCTCAGGAACACCAAGGGCAATGTTGATATCCCAGACTCGCTCCTCACTCACAGCCAAGAAGAGGCAGACACTTTGCTTGTACTGCATGCTCTAACTGTTCTCAATGAAGCAGAACTTGTTGTCAGTTCCCCAGACACAGACGTCTTGTTGTTGCTTGTCTACATGTATCCAAACTTACCAACGTCTACAACCTTCCTTACGGGAAAGGGCAGGCTGAAGAGGCACATTTCTGTGCGGAGCATATACAACAACTTAGGACCAAAGCGCGCTTCTGCACTGTTAGGTTTTCATGCTCTGACAGGTTCCGATATGTCTGGTAGATTTGCTGGCAGAACCAAAGACTCGTGCTTCAAGGCATTTATATCTTGTGATGATGAGATCCTGGATACACTAGCAATGCTCGGGAATGACATTGATCTGCCCGCTGATGTATGCTCTCAGTTGGAACGCTTTGTCTGTATTTTGTATCGATCCAAAATCTACACAAAAGTGAATGAGCTCCGTTGGTTCCTCTTCTCAAATCGTGCAGCCGAAGGAGAAAACCTCCCACCAACTTCTGGTTCACTGGACTTACACATTCGTCGGGCACATTACATATCCATGATTTGGAGAAAATCTTGTGAAACTCACCCGTGCCTCCCAGCACCTGCTGCATTTGGTTGGACATTTGATGCAGGTTCAAGTCACTTCTCTCCAGTTCGCTGTTTGAATCCAACAGCTCCTGAAGCAGTATTGCACCTCATAAAGTGCGGGTGCAAACGTGGATGTGAAAGAAGGTGCAGCTGTCGCAAGAACAATATCCCATGTACGGAAGTTTGTGGATGCTGGGTTTTCAGCTGCAACAACAAAACTGTCCAACCAGGGATAAATGAAGACTGTGAAGATTGAGGTGTTACTTTCTATGACATTCACAAAATAATAATTCATTTGATATCCATTGTTAAAACTACTAAATGAAAAACGATTTAAGAGATGGAACAGTAATTCAAGTATTTCATTTTATTTAGATCTGTTTGTTGGCTTGTTAATTATGTATTCTTTGTGAAAAATACATGTCTTTAAATAGATACTTGGTTTGTAATTACAAAATCCTGTTGGCTTGGTAATGCATGCAAAGGGAGAAGGTATAGCTTACATTGCGGGTGCGCGGTGGCCATTTTGGAATTTGGCATGTAGATCATCCATATAACATAAATTTGATGATTCCATTAGATTCATGGTCTCAGAAAACATATATTTAGACACTTTATTTGTAATTGTATCACGTGTACTCACGAAGATATCGCATTATTAGTGTTCGGCGGCCATTTTGGATGCCATCTTGGATTTCATACCCTTAGAATGTTCCGAAAAAATGCCACCCTAATTTTTTTTAAAGCTTATGATACCTTCTTACAAAAGCAGGTGAGTTTTTGCTTTTAACAAAAAAAAAATACACGAAATTGCAAATATGCCTACACTAATTAGTCAATGCACCTATTCTGAAGTCCCCTCAGTTTCATAAGCCGTTCATAATTCAGGTGGATGCTAGTGATGTTGGTGTAGGAGCAGTTTTGTTACAGTACAGTGATGCCGAGATTTTGCATCCAGTTTGCTATGCATCCGGTAAACTCAAATCTTATCAAAAACACTACAGCACTATTGAAAAAGAATGTTTTGCCTTGCTCTTTGCAGTGGATAAGTTTAATGTGTATCTTTGTGGTTCACATTTTCCCGTGAAAGTGTTTACTGATCACAACCCCCTTAAATTCTTGTATAAAATTAAAAACTCGAATCAGCGGTTAATGATATGGTGCTTGGTATTGCAACCATTTAACCTTGAAATTCACCACATAAAGGGAAAGAACGATATTAGCGGACATGTCCCGGAACTGAATAGAACAATTTTAGTTGTTAGAGCTATATTGCCAGCAATAATTTGTAAGTTTGTTGATGTGATTTTGGTTTTGGTTTATGGTTTGGTGAATGGTATTAGGTTTAAAATTATTGTATTAGGATTTAGATTTAGTTTCGCTTCTCTTATAAATCTCTTTGTGAGGGAGGTGTTAGGGATTTCTATTTCATTCAAGTGTCACTGGTTGTAATTGAGGTATTGTGCTTGTTATGGTGGGTACGATCTTTAATTATTTATGATTGAACATCGTATGCAATGTTATGAGCCCGGTATAATTAATTCGACCTGTAGACAGCTTAGGTTCATATATAGGAAGATATTTTTGTTCAAGAGTGTACGATTCAGAGTGTGGTGGTATTGCAGGCAGTTCTCTCATCACCCCCCCCCCCATTTTCTTCCACATTCCATTCTCCCCCCTATCCCTCTAGACCCATACCCCTACTCAATTTCCCTCCCCCTTTCCTTCAACTCCCTTTCTCTCCTTCGTTGCCTGACGTACGAATGATATTGATTATAACTAGGTAATAATGTATTTGGCTTTTCTAATCATAAGTATTGTTTACAAGATAATATCATAGAGTTCTTGGTAAAAGTAATACTTTAATTCAGCAAGTATATAATGAGTTGAGATTAATGCAGTTCGAGAGGTTGGTATCAGAGCCAGGTGAGCGAAGGGTATATAAGCCTTCTGTCTGCGTGAGGCAGGGAGTGTATTCTCCACCACCATCTTAAGCTGACCTGCTCTGAGTTTGTTTGTAAAAGAATCACCATGAGTGGAATAAGTATCGCCTAGGATTTTTTCTATGTTTATTGATTGCTTTCACTTACTCTCTTGGAGGGTATTTATATAACTATGTATTATTTAAGAGTGTCTTTATTATTTCACTTCAATGTTTCTCACTTTGATATTTTCACTAGAATTAACTTTTGTGTATAATTAATCATGTAAATAAATTATAATTTTATTTTACATAATCTTTACATTTTACCTTTATGCTAATATATTATTCTTTTGATTGTTGGGATAAATCTAAGTCAAAGTAACTAAAGATAACTAATTCTGAACGAGTGATGAGAAAGGAATAACTTTGGGGTTTTTAGGCTAAGACAGCCATTTGATATCAACTGATATTTTATGAACTTGCCACATCTTTTCACCTACCAAGGTTTTAGTGACTACAAAGAGAGTTGCTAGTTTTTGTGGAAGTTTAACATGCCACTTATTCTTGACTGAAACTGATAGTCATATTTTCCGCATTTTGTGAGGCTAAATAATAAGTCCTCGTTTTGTGGTTTTTAGTGGAATGTTTCTTTATGTTATAGGTTCGAACCCCACTCGTAACGTAACACAAGTCATTGCCTTGTACAGAAGGTAAATAAACAATACGAATAACAAATATCTTGCTATTATTTGGAAAATCTGTATCGACTCCCAAATCGCCTATTTAGCAGAGTACCATTTATATTCCCCTATTACCTTATCTAATATTTGTTCACCTAACAACAAACACATATGATTATAAATTAAAAATCTACTAAATTTCTGCTTTACAGTAGTATGCTGCATTTTTAATTGACGTTTTTATCATAATGAAGTCAAGCTTTTTTTTCAGTGATCAAGATACAGACAAATCATTTATCGTATCATTAACCCTTGTCTAGAGGGGGTGGACTTAAGTCGGGCTAGAGAACACCTGCCTAAAGAGCGGGGACCGACTTAAGTCTGTGTGCAATTTTTTAGCAATAGTGGCTCTGAGAGAGAGACGAGCGATGGGAGGAGCGTAGGTCAGTTCATGACCGCTCGGCACTGGTCCCGCGCGACTACTGACATCTACTCCACACACACCCACACTTCCTGCCTCGCTACACATGGAATTATGTAAGGAAATTACCGTATTTTAGGGATTTTGCACTCGTCTTGCACGATCGTTGCAAGAGAACACGTGGTCGTAGAAGGATGGTTCTGGTGTCATTGGAAAGCTCAATTATCGCCCTTTCAGGGATACATCATTGTATTACGCTCTGGCTCTTGTTTATGCATGAAAAAGAGCACGGAAACAAGGTCGTTTAGGGTAAACAAAAAACGCTTGGCGGGTAGTAGAAGTTACAGACGGGCCCGCTCGTAAGGCGTTAAGAAGTTGCCTTAGTTAGAATGCGTGTTTATTAACGTGTTCAAACAGTGACAGGATTGCCGTAATCTCCAAAATGTGTTACTTAGTACCGCCATGGGATAACAGATGGCGTTAGGTGTACATGCAATATATATAATTTATTCAGACGATCATTAGACGATTTTATTGAGCTGAGTAAGGAATTGCAGGAGCCAAAGGAACACTTAAAATAAATTGCTTCATTGTGTGGACAAAAAATCCCCTGTTGATAGGAAAAGAGTTTATGAAATAATGCTGTATGGTACTGAAAAGTTGAATTAAGATCACGTTTCAGGCATAGACTAAGAGCAAATTTCATAACATCACTATCATATCCCTTTTAAATTATATCTATCCATCTATTGCCAGACGACATGATCCCCGAAGGGGTGGACACGAATGAATCGTCCCAATGCACCTCTGTACCCTGTCAACCGGCTCCCCTCCTTCTAACTGATTTCACTCATATTCCTCTCAATTCCATCCTTCCACCTCACTCGGTCTGCTTCTCTCTTTCTGCCCTTCCTCTTCACTCTTAGACACTCTCAATTCAATTGCATGCCATAAATAATAAGATAATGACTTATCGTCTTAAAAGTGTTAAACGAATCACTACCGCGCCTATTGTAATAAGCTACAATTCTTGATAGTTACCCCATTACATTAAATTAGCTCAATATAATGGTGTTAATAGGATAATAGGTAACAGGAGGCAGCGTTCCAGGCCACATTGGTGTACACGGGTAGGGACAGATAGTGGCCATAGCGGGGGAGATAACGGGGAACAATCACAAGGCCCGATTTTCCGGCAAGTATTCGATCGGCAACTTTATCCTGGCTACCTTTCTGTGTCTTTTTTATTTTTGTGTCTGCTTGAAGATTAAGGTATCATAATTGGCGGAAATGTTGTAAAGTATGAATTGTGAAGCTTGGAGATGATAGTTGTGGATCGATAGTTGCCGAGGAAGGCTCTTGTGTGATTTGCCCGTACTATTAGCCACTGATGGGATGGTGGTGATTGTGGTTGTGATTGGAATGGTTGTGCTTAATATTAACCCAGGCCGGAACCATTGAACCCTGACATTGGTGGATTATCATTACCGGGCTTCACCTCCCTAAGTAATTATTTATACTATTATTGGTATTGGAACCCAGCGAACAGGTCCTATACCTGACACAGACTAGACAGTATATCTAATTATGTAGGAATATAAGGGGTATTGATAATAGTATGTTATGCAAATTTGGAACCATTAACATATAATATATGAAGTAAATAAATATTTCAAGATACGTAAGCCTAGCTTATTATGTTATTTGCCAAAT
Organism: Paralithodes platypus; assembly: GCA_032716605.1. Taxonomy (NCBI): domain Eukaryota; kingdom Metazoa; phylum Arthropoda; class Malacostraca; order Decapoda; family Lithodidae; genus Paralithodes; species Paralithodes platypus. The sequence continues at coordinate 13,611,691 of CM064493.1, read as the reverse complement.
AATCATTACAGTAATCTCTCTCTCTCTCTCTTATATATATATATATATATATATATATATATATATATATATATATATATATATATATATATAGTGAGCCGAACATTTGGTGAAGAAAAAAGAAAAATTTAGTAAGTAAATAAAGCATGACTTTAAGTACAGTGTTGACTCTATTCCTACTGTATGCCTACTATGGTATATAAGTCATTAGCATCCCGACGGTAAAAGTAGCGCGGGAGGAGTGGTTACACCGGGCCACAGACAACACTGTTCCCCGGGGCCCACAAAACACCGTACAGGTCGGGGATGGAGCGGGGCTATTACCAGCCTTAATAACCCTCCACTAATGACGGTGAGGCAGTCATCACCTCAGTCGCCTAGATAATAATAGGGCCGACCACGCCCACAATGAAGCAACTTGGTTGAGCCCGAGAACTTTCAGTCTTCTACTGTACTTCTCACTTCTTTACTTGTTCTTCCTCTGTCCAATTGCTCTTCTTTCCTACTTTGCTCCAGCCATCTGGTCTGGTCGTATATATTGCTGGCTATTATTACTAATTGTGCTGCTTAAACATCTGAGTGCCGCGCCACAGGGAGGGGTTGGTTTGTTTAGTTGGTCTCAGGATGTTAGGAGCAACACCCATTCCTCTGCCTTTTAACTAGGTCTGTACCGGCAACGTCTTTTTTATTTTAATCTAGCTATATTTAGACGATTGTGTGCATTTTAAGAATTATCTGCGGTAGTAAAAAAGTGGTACCGTCTTGGGAAGCAAGTTGTGTTAAATGACGTCATAATTGACAGGATCATTGCATTATATATAAGGACAACAAATCATAAGTTAAATATTATCTTTGGTAACAATATTTGACTGCATATCAAATGTTCTGTTTACCCGCACGAATACTGTACCAGGAAAGGTGCTCTTCTCTCCATACTATATATTTAATAGTGGCCCCACAATCATTGACGATATTGCCTATTAGTGTAATAGTCTCCATTCAACACTCCGCGACAGTATTTGAATCTCTCGCGCGGAAGGGTCTTGAAGTACTCTTCATAAGTACAGCTTAACTCCCTTATGGGATCGTCATTATGATTGGGTACCCTACAGAAAAAACTCTGTAAAAAATAAAAAAATAAAAATTAACTTAATATCTGTTATAATAATGGAAAGTCATATTATGACTTTCCATATGTGGATTTCTTGTGTTTTGCTTCCCCGACGCAAGGCCCCCTAGCAGCCATCTTCGCCCTTCTCCCTTCCGCGCCCATACAAGGCAGTGGGGAGCCGCCGTCGCTCTCGCTTTATTCTTCGTTCCAGCGCTTCTCGTGAGTCCTTGCTCATTTGTATACATCTGCGTTGTAGTGAACAGAGTTTAGATTAGCTAGCATCGGCTGCCCCATTGGTATGTCCGCAGGAAATGTGTAAATTAGGGTACTATTGTAACAAGGCGCCTAGGTATCCCAGGATCTTCGCGCCACGTGTGTTATTATTATGTTGTGTTTGCGCCTATAGCTTTTGATATCATAGCTAGGAGGCTACTATTCTACAAGATTATGGTTCAGGCTATCACTATGAGGCAGTTGCATATATTATTTGTGTTATTTAGCAAATGCTCTAGTTCAAGGGTGGCTGCACGTAGTGCTGCACCTTCTAGGGTGCGAATTTGCTCGCGGGCCCCTCTCGGGGGCCTCCCCGCTTCTGGTTGCTATTGCTGGGTCATCGGAGCATCTCTTCTACCTTTCTACCTGTGATGTTTCGTCGGGCCTTGTGGCCAGCCTCGTTAGAGGTCTCCAGTGTAGGCTACAGGTATTTAGGATTCTGAATTATCTGTATTTTATATTAAGCCTACTGTATGTGTGCCCCTGGGTAGGTTATATATGTGCGTTGCATGATTCTAGGGGGTTTTGGGAGACGTCCCAGTATATGTGTGGGTTTTGGAGAGAGGAGCTGTGCATATAAGTCTCCCCTCTCTAAAATTTGGGTTGTTTTCTGCGGCGGCCCCGTGAAGCAGGTGTTACGATCGGGTCTCGTATAAATCAGTGGCTCTTATACATTGGACTAGACTGGCATAAATGCAACAACGGAAACGCTAGATCCAACCCCTGATATATAATCCCGTCGAACAAAGAACACATATACCCTCCAGAGTTATATCTGCGATAGCGGGGTATCTTAACTCTCAGTATCTATGTGCTTCTAGTATAGGCTGATGTTCTCTGAAACAGCCTATTACCTATAACATATGGTTGCTTAGTTATGGTACACAAGGACAAGATAGTTAACTTAATTAAATCACAAGAGTGCTCTAATGCAAACAAGAAGAAGGTTTACTTAACGTTACTTTAATCAATTATATCTGTCACTCCTTTATGAAAGAAAGTGTTGTAAAGTCCTCAAGCACCGAACAAGGAATCTTCTGAATAATGTCGGATGCGAGGATGCTACTAAGAAGAACGTATCGGAAATGGAACCACAAAATAGCAGGAGGCAGGACAATGCATGTGTAGGCTAAATACACAAAAAGGCTGGACCTATAATGTTATCGGACACAAGAATATTATAAGCGGTGCAACAGTAATAATGCTCGCCACGAAAAAGTAGTACTCCTATTAACAAAACCGGTCTATGCTGGTTGTGTCTCTCTACAGCAACCTAGACCTCAAAATGCTTGTGTAGAAATAATGGGTATGCATAAAAGAGTATATGATCTAATCCAGCTAATGTCTACCCGGGTTAATAAAGTCTAGCTGGGATGCGCAAAGGTACAGAATTCTGGTGGAGCAAGGCAGCTCCTAGCCTAGTGTGGACCTTGGGTCTGTGCGGCCTGATTACGTTAATATGAAGGGGTGCTCTCTTGAGGATTCTCGATCACAAGTATCGAGTATCCTCCTGGCGACCCTCAAAAGTAAAAGCAAATAGAGTTAGAACAGTGTTGGGTGGATTAGGCAAGCAGCCCTCACGCACTACACAGTCTAAACTCCAAGGTACACAGACAAAAGATCCACCCAGGTAACCCACAGAATCCGTAGTGTCGTGCAGCTCAAAAGTAGCCTACACACAGTGAAAACACCAACAGCAAGGTACCTGATCCCTAGTCTAGCATTATTTAACCCTGTAGAAACATTAGTGATTGATGGAGACAGTCCGAGCAATACAATCTCCCAAAAAGACAACGACTCTCTTCAACCTTAGCCTAGTACATAAGAAATGTGAGATCCAGCATATAATACAGTCTGGCCACCAATTCAAGGTGTGGATGCAGGGAACCAGAGGGGGATTGATATTAATAAAAGGTGAGGAAGTAGTGGAAATGATAGAGGCAGTAGGAGAGAAAGATTCTAAGACAAGAGTGTGGAACAGTTCATGGGAGATGCTTAGAGTATGCTGTCTGGGAAGTATCTGACAAGGATATTCCCAGGGACCGCCTCGCTGGAGTCCCAGTTCGCAGGAATGGCATGAGGGCACGCGACAGTCGCCCAGTAAGCAGCCGCCTAGTAGGCAGTGTTAGGCAGGAGGCAATGAATCCCGCAAGGCCTATGTAAGGGGGCCAGCCACGCGCCACACTCACCACCAAGTCACACCACCTGGTCTCTCTCTCTCTCTCTCTCTCCCGCTCGCCTTCCCATCATTCAACTACTTAACACAATACTTTCAATTGACTAAATAAAATAGAAAGGATTGTGACAGACGAAAATAAAGAACAGTTCTGAACTGTCTGCAACACAAGCTTTCTCGAGAAGGAAAGTACACAATGATAGGTAGACTGTAGCTACATTCTCTGTAGCTACACCTCAAAGTTCCTGAGCGCTAGCACAATCGCCAGCAGTTCCTTCTCAACTACTGAATAGTTCTTCTGCGCCGAGTTGAACTTTTTTGAGAAGAAACTGACTGGGTGCTCCAGCCCATCTTCGTCTGATTGCATCAGAACGGCACCAGCCCCCACACCACTGGCATCAGTTGCCAGCTGGAATGGTCGGCTAAAGTCCGGGGCCCTGAGGATTGGGTGAGTACACAACAGGTGTTTTACTAGCAAAAAAGCCCTCTTACACTCAGGCGCCCACTTAAACTTTCTATCTTTGGCCAATAGGTCCGTCAGAGGAGCCAGCACAGTAGAATAGCCCTTTATAAAGCGGCGGTAGTAACCAATCATGCCCAAAAACCTCATGATCTGCTTCTTGGTGGACGGCCTGTGGAAGTGGTTAATAGCCAATATCTTGTTCTGTGGGGGGCACACCTGGCCCAAACCCACCATGAACCCCAGATACTGCACGGTAGCCCGCACAAAATCACACTTTCCCAGGTTGACCACCAAGTTTGCCTCGCTTAATTTCTTAAATAGGGATTCTACATGTTCACAGTGGCTCTTGAAATCGTCATCGTAGATAATGACGTCGTCCAGGTACACGGTACAGTTCGGAATGTCAGCCACCAACTCGTTCATCAAGCTTTGGAAGGTCGCTGGTGCGTTCTTTAGACGGTACGGCATGACATTACAACGATATGTAGCACCATCCACCACAAAACCACACACCTCTTTCGCCCGTGCAGACAAAGGCACCTGCCAGTAACCTTTTACCAGGTCCACCTAGGTCAAGAACTTAGCCCTGCCAATCTTGTCTACACAGTCATTGACCCGGGGAAGAGGATAAGGGTTGGTGGGAGTCAAGCCGTTTAGCCTGCGGTAATCAACACAGAAGCGCACCTTGCCATCCGGCTTAGGTTGCAGCGTTACGGGAGATGTCCACTTTACCGCCCCCTTCTCGATCAGTCCCTGTTGCAACATTTTTGTTTTTCTTTTTTTTTTAAGAGACAATGAACGGAGGAAGGAAAAACACAGATAAAACAAAAAGGTCCATGTGCCTAAAGGCATCCTCCATTCATAAAATGTTTGTAACAACTGGATTTAAACATTTGTTGATTGTAAGTTTGTGGAAAGCAATTCGAGGGAAGTGAATTCCAAAGAGTAGTAGCTCTGGGGATAAATGAATTCTGATAAGCAGAAGTTCTGCATTGTGGAGGAGAAAGTGTAAATTCATGGGCGCTCTCAGCTGCCCTAGTTCTACGGGGAAAGATGTGGAGAGGCGGCACAATTGAAGCAAGTTCCTCGGAACAATTGCTGTGAAAATATCTGTAGAATAATGCAAGGGATGCAACGTTTCTTCGTATGGCTAATGTAGGAAGGTCCTGTGTGATTGCAGGGTTATTGATTAATCTAATAGCTTTATTTTGAATTTTGTCCAACTGCCTCAATGCAACCACTCCACTTCCACCCCACAGAGGTGAACAGTAATCCATCTGAGAGCGCACATGACTTTATATATTACGGCCAACTGCTCGTCAGTGAAGAATTCTCGAACTCTGTACAGGAGTCCCAGTTTTTTAGAGGCATTCTTAGCAATGCTTCTAACATAATGTGTCCAGCTCAAGTTAGTAGTTAATGTTACACCGAGAATGTCAATACTAGGGGAAGTGGGAATATTTACATCATTAAAAAATATATAGATGTCAGTGAGATTCTGTCGGTTAGAAAATTGAATGTACGCATTAAAGGAAACTAGATTCTCTTGTCCCCATTCATTAATTCTAGAAAGGTCCTGGTTCAGAGAAATTGCAGTGTTTATTTTTGAATTTATAAGATCGGGTTGGGTGAAAGAATTGGTAAATGTGAAGGAACTGTGGAGTGTTGAGTCATCTGCGTAGGAATGTATTGGATTATGAGTGGTAGATATGAGATCATTGATATGAATGAGGAACAGAGTTGGGCCAAAACTGATCCCTGGGGAACACCAGCATTTATTGAGTGAAATTGAGAATAAAGGCCATCTACCATTACACGTATTTTTCTGTTATTAAGATAGAAGAATTAGTGGAACTAATGATGCAAGGCCGTAGTGTGACATCTTCGACAATAAGGATTGATGCCAGACTCTATCAAATGCCTTTGATATATCCAGTGCTATTGTATGTGTTTCACATGTTGGTCTGTAGCTTGGTTGATTTGATGCGTAAGAAGGCAAAGAATGTCTGCAGTTGATCGACATCGTCTAAAACCATATTGCCTATCACTGATTAATTTATTATTCTCCAGATGCTTAGGTATGTGAGTGGGGGGTATAATTTCAAAAACTTTGCCAAGAGTGGAAGTTATAGCTATTGGTCTGTAGTTTGATGGATCTGAAGAGGCACCTTTTTTAGGAACTGGATGGATGTTTGCTTCTTTCCAGGGTACTGGGAAGCATGAGGTATGAGTACACAGACGGAACAATTTTGCCAATACAGGAGCGAGCACCAAGGAGCAATTCTTAAGTACTATTGGAGGAATTTCATCTGGACCAGGAGCCTTATCTACTGAGAGATTCTGCAAAATATACTCCAACTCCGCCCGGAGGGCCAGAAGTTTAATAGGGGGCACCCTATAGGGCACTGATTTGAAGGGTGGGTGGTCTCCGACGTCAACGTCGTGCACCTCATGAGTAGTGAGGCCTGGGTGTTCCGCAAATACAGTAGGGTATAAACAGAATAGGCGCTCGACAGCCACACGCTGTTGCTCAGGTAGGTGTTGCAAAGCCTCATGAGCCACCTGTCTCGTGTTTCCCACCCACTGATCTGCAGAAACATGATATTCCCAGTTGTCATCCATCTGCGCATGACTGTCCCGTTCTCCTTCTCCACCTTGACTGCTGAAAGTCATCACGGGGACAGTGAGAGGCTCAAGTGGGCGCCTCACATACTCCTTCATCAGGTTGACATGACATAACTGATTCCTCTTACGCCTGTCTGGAGTGGCCACCAGGTAATCTAGGTCCGAGAGCTTCTCTGCTACCCTATAAGGACCAGCATACTTTGCGGATAAGGGGTGACCTACAAGAGGGAGTAGTATCAACACCTCCTGACCCACGTGAAACTCCCTGAGTTTCACCTTGTGGTCGTACCTGTCCTTCATGAGGGCCTGAGAGCCTACCAGATTGCGGCCAGCCAACTCCAGAATACGCAACATTCGTTCTCTACTCTCAAGTTCGACAGCACTGTCACTACACTTTAGAACCTCTGGGTCTTCTAGCTGCAATTTGCGAATATCTGAGGGAGCTAGCCTGTCTAAGTGTTTGCGAAACAACTCATGCCCTCCCCCAACATCGAACTTTGCATCCCGTTGCTCTCTCTGTGTATACCATTGCTCCCTCTGAGTCTCTTTAAGCCCTGCCTCTACACTCTCAGTGACAGGTGGTGGTGCTTCTCCAGACTCTAATAACGGTGCTAATACTGAGTCCCCGAGAAGCGCTGCTGGTACTAGACTCTCCACCGTATCAGCTTTCAGCACCTTCTCGTGACCGTTCCTCCGCTTATTTGAAGACTGTTGGTTAGGCTGTGACTCCCTGGATGCGAGAGATCTGGTTACAACACACGCCATTGGTTGCACCTGACACTTCTCAACCCACTCCTGTTCCTCCCTACTCACGTCGGCCGGCTCCTCGGCAACGACTAAGGGTGAAACCTTAGAAGCAGGCACCGCAAAGTAATTGCCGAGAAGGAGGTCGACGCCCCCAACAAGCAATTTCGCCACGATTCCCACATCCAGTTCGCGAGTCACACCGTCAACTTCAAGCTCCATTCTAACAAGCGGGTATGACCTAGTTGCATTAACTCCCTGCACCACAACTACCCGCGCCGCGTTTATGGGTCTACCAGTGAAATTCTTCAAGAGTGTCTGAGAGGCACCTGTGTCACGCAAGAGCTGTACCCCGTGCTTCTTGCCCCCCCACTTCACGCAGCCATGCCCTCTATGGTCGCAAAAGGCATCGCGGACAGGGTTCGAGCCTTCCGGATCCTTCTTCACCGGCGGTGCTCCATCCTCTGATCTTATGCCTCCAGCAAACACAGAAGACTTCTGGAACACCCCAATGCTGCGAGCCAATGACACAGCCACCGAGGGAGGTCTGCTCGGACAAGCTTTTGCCATGTGCCCCTCTTTGTGACAGTGATAACACTCAAATTTCCCCTTGGACTTATACTGAGGTGTAAAAGTCCCCTGACCCTTCTTAAATGGGGCGGTGCTAGGTTTGTGATCAGTCTTGGTGTCATTGCTTTTAAATTTATGTGTGTCCATATTCCGGGGAGGGGGAGGGTAACGCTCCTTAACGCCTACATCGTTTCTCTGTGCAGAGCCGCACCCCCGAATTAGTGACAACTGACGATCAGCCATCTCTGCTGCTTCTACGAGAGTTCTTGGGTTCTTCTCTCTAAGGTTTAACCCTTCTTTAGCGGCCTATGCGGTTTATTTATATGTACCGCCCAGCGGGGTGTTTTTAGCCAAAATAGGGCTGTTTACGTGATCATTTTCATGCCTAAATAAGACCCAGAACGTAAAACAAGTATCTATCCCTGAAAGGGCATAATCAGAGCTTTCGAATGACACCATAACGATCCTTTTATGATGGCTAGTTTTCTTGCAATAACCGTGCAACGCGAGTGCAAAAAGCAGGTAATTAGCCACTTTCCCGATACAATTCCGTATATAGCGAGTGAGAGAGGGAGGAGGGAGCTGAGATTCATGTCAGTAGGTTCGCCGCGGTGGTCTGGAGCAGTCATACGCTCGCTAGTCTCCTGCCACCACTTGTCTCTCTCTCTCAGCAACATTACGTGCTGAAATTGCCACTCGACCTATGTCGAGCGCCGCCACATAGTCCAGCTTTATTAAATACGACTTATGTGGTGAGCCGCTTTTTAAGGGTTAAAGTCAAGTCGCCGCCCGTACACTTATAAAACTGCTCTAGAAGCATCAACTGTTTCATCTCATCAAACGTAGATGTCTTCTCTGATCTGAGCCAGTTTCCCATAGCGTCGGACAGGTCCCGGGCGTGCTCCAAGAAGGTACTGTCTCGCCCCTTAGTCACACCCCGGAACTTTAACCTATATGTCTCGGGTTGTAGCTCATATGCCCGCAGGACAGCCTGCTTGAGCTCCTCATAAACAATGCAGGACTCCAAAGGCAGTGCATCGTAAGCCTTGAGCCCCTTACCTACGAGTCTAGAGGACACAAGGGCCGCCCACTTAACTTCAGGCCACTGATGCTCCCGGCACTTCTTCTCAAATCTATTGAAAAACTCTGTGACACCAGACTCGTCAAATACAGGGACCAGTTTGAGAAGGTGCGACAGAGACTGATCATGCGCACGGTTTCCAGTACCGAGTCGCTGTCCCGTCGTCTCAACACGAGACTTCTCTAAATCCATGTCGGCACAGTATCTTGTAGATTCTAGTTCAGTCCTAAGCTCAGCTTCCCTCGTCTGTTGCTGCATCCTAGCCAGCTCTTTTCTCTCTTCTATCTTAGCTAGCTCTTTTCTCTCTTCTATCTTAGCTAGCTCTGTCTGCTGTTGACTCTGATGTTTTGCCATCTCGAGCCGAAAGAGCATCTCCGGGGTCAAACCTTGAGGAGGAGGAGGAGATGCAATGATGTTAGAAATACCCGGTGATCCCCCCAGGGGCAAACCACCCTGCCAGTCACTACCCACCTGCGGAAGCGTGCTCAGGGTCGGTACTCCAATAGGAGGATTGGGAGTCGAGTGAAGAGGAGGCTCGGCCAAAGGGCTCTGAGCACTCACCCTACCTCGTAAGCCAGTCACCCTACCCAGCACACACGTTATCAGGTCATCCTTGGGCATGCCACTAGTACATACATGACCGATAGCTGCGGCTAAGCACTGTAGACCGTGCCGATTCATACCCACCAACCGGTCGGAAGTAACAGGCCATTGTAAAAAATTCCTTGCATCCTCCTCACTGTTCACCAAGTTAACAACCTGCCCATGCTGCTGCTCCTCAGCTTCTACATCACGTACTGTGTCTTCATCCTGCACTGATCCGCTATAAGACATGATGCTCACTGAAGATTTTTCACTTTGATACACAAAAAAGAAGTACCCCAAACTCTTATACCACAATATTCACAATAAAAAATTCTCGGAGACAGCTTAAGTGCTATATTACTTTGCTAAACAAATAATTCTTGCATGTCCTCAAAAAATATTCCACAAAATCAACAAATGTTCACTGCCTAAACTGTGAGAAAAATCTGCACAATAACCTGCAATTATATGTCAGTTCACCAAATCCTGAGCTAGGTCGCCATTTGTTACGATCGGGTCTCGTATAAATCAGTGGCTCTTATACATTGGACTAGACTGGCATAAATGCAACAACGGAAACGCTAGATCCAACCCCTGATATATAATCCCATCGAACAAAGAACACATATACCCTCCAGAGTTATATCTGCGATAGCGGGGTATCTTAACTCTCAGTATCTATGTGCTTCTACTATAGGCTGATGTTCTCTGAAACAGCCTATTACCTATAACATATGGTTGCTTAGTTATGGTACACAAGGAAAAGATAGTTAACTTAATTAAATCACAAGAGTGCTCTAATGCAAACAAGAAGAAGGTTTACTTAACGTTACTTTAATCAATAATATCTGTCACTCCTTTATGAAAGAATGTGTTGTAAAGTCCTCAAGCACCGAACAAGGAATCTTCTGAATAATGTCGGATGCTAGGATGCTACTAAGAAGAACGTATCGGAAATGGAACCACAAAATAGCATGAGGCAGAACAATGCACGTGTAGGCTAAATACACAAAAAGGCTGGACCTAAAATGTTATCGGACACAAGAATATTATAAGCGGTGCAACAGTAATAATGCTCGCCACGAAAAAGTAGTACTCCTATTAACAAAACCGGTCTATGCTGGTTGTGTCTCTCTACAGCAACCTAGACCTCAAAATGCTTGTGTAGAAATAATGGGTATGCATAAAAGAGTATATGATCTAATCCAGCTAATGTCTACCCGGGTTAATAAAGTCTAGCTGGGATGCGCAAAGGTACAGAATTCTGGTGGAGCAAGGCAGCTCCTAGCCTAGTGTGGACCTTGGGTCTGTGCGGCCTGATTACGTTAATATGAAGGGGTGCTCTCTTGAGGATTCTCGATCACAAGTATCGAGTATCCTCCTGGCGACCCTCAAAAGTAAAAGCAAATAGAGTTAGAACAGTGTTGGGTGGATTAGGCAAGCAGCCCTCACGCACTACACAGTCTAAACTCCAAGGTACACAGACAAAAGATCCACCCAGGTAACCCACAGAATCCGTAGTGTCGTGCAGCTCAAAAGTAGCCTACACACAGTGAAAAGACCAACAGCAAGGTACCTGATCCCTAGTCTAGCATTATTTAACCCTGTAGAAACATTAGTGATTGATGGAGACAGTCCGAGCAATACAATCTCCCAAAAAGACAACGACTCTCTTCAACCTTAGCCTAGTACATAAGAAATGTGAGATCCAGCATATAATACAGTCTGGCCACCAATTCAAGGTGTGGATGCAGGGAACCAGAGGGGGATTGATATTAATAAAAGGTGAGGAAGTAGTGGAAATGATAGAGGCAGTAGGAGAGAAAGATTCTAAGACAAGAGTGTGGAACAGTTCATGGGAGATGCTTAGAGTATGCTGTCTGGGAAGTATCTGACAAGGATATTCCCAGGGACCGCCTCGCTGGAGTCCCAGTTCGCAGGAATGGCACGAGGGCGCGCGACAGTCGCCCAGTAAGCAGCCGCCTAGTAGGCAGTGTTAGGCAGGAGGCAATGAATCCCGCGAGGCCTATGTAAGGGGGCCAGCCACGCGCCACACTCACCACCAAGTCACACCACCTGGTCTCTCTCTCTCTCTCTCTCCCGCTCGCCTTCCCATCATTCAACTACTTAACACAATACTTTCAATTGACTAAATAAAATAGAAAGGATTGTGACAGACGAAAATAAAGAACAGTTCTGAACTGTCTGCAACACAAGCTTTCTCGAGAAGGAAAGTACACAATGATAGGTAGACTGTAGCTACATTCTCTGCCCCGGCGAGTCCTAGCGAGTAAGCCATGCGGTTCTGGGGGAAGCGGTGAGCGTCACACAGGGCCCAGGTTACCCGTTTCCAAGACGGGTAGGGAACAACCAAATGTCCCAGCGTGGTACGCTGAACCACAATCCTCCTGGCGGGAAATGCAGAATCCTACGGGAGCTCACAACTCGGCCCGCCGAGTTAACTCGCCCTGACCTCAATTGTCACGCAGTAAGACTTCCTCGCCCAGCGGCGCCACAGTCGAGTGAGCAAGTGTTAAGAGACGTCATACGAATTTGTTTCCCTATCTCTCTAATGCAATAATAATGGATAGTCAGACACTAACGGTCAATAGGGCCTGTGACACTAGTCATAGGTAAAAAGTTCTAATCAGTATAGACGAAAAAGCCCCAGGATTGTTCACGGCGAGTCCAGCGGAAGGTTAGAGTAGTAGTGACTATAGCTAATTTTCCGGCGGACTCAGGGTAGGATGTGTTAACATCTCGCAGGTTATCCTTATGAGCATTGATTCCTGGAAATGTTCTATTTCCAGAATACCCGGCGCCTCAGTGACAACAGGACCGGCGGTTGGTGAGTGTTGATTCCGGCGGGAGGGGGGGGGGGGGCATATATCCATCATGCCTCGGTTTTGAGTTGTGCGCTACTGTTCACTGTGTGTGTTTTTTTTTTGTTTTTTTTGTTTAAGAGACAATGAACGGAAGAAGGAAAAACACAGCTAAAACAAAAAGGTCCATGTGCCTAAAGGCATCCTCCATTCATAAAATGTTTGTAACAACTGGATTTAAACATTTGTAGATTGTAAGTTTGTGGAAAGCAATTCGAGGGAAGTGAATTCCAAAGAGTAGTAGCTCTGGGGATAAATGAATTCTGATAAGCAGAAGTTCTGCATTGTGGAGGAGAAAGTGTAAATTCATGGGCGCTCTCAGCTGCCCTAGTTCTACGGGGAAAGATGTGGAGAGGCGGCACAATTGAAGCAAGTTCCTCGGAACAATTGCTGTGAAAATATCTCTAGAATAATGCAAGGGATGCAACGTTTCTTCTTATGGATAATGTAGGAAGGTCCTGTGTGATTGCAGGGTTATTGATTAATCTAATAGCTTTATTTTGAATTTTATCCAACTGCCTCAATGCAACCACTCCACTTCCACCCCAGAGGTGAACAGTAATCCATCTGAGAACGCACATGACTTTTATATATTACGGCCAACTGCTCGTCAGTGAAGAATTCTCGAACTCTGTACAGGAGTCCTAGTTTTTTAGAGGCATTCTTAGCAATGCTTCTATCATAATGTGTCCAGCTCAAGTTAGTAGTTAATGTTACACCGAGAATGTCAATACTAGGGGAAGTGGGAATATTTACATCATTAAAAAATATATGGGAGTCAATGAGATTCTGTCGGTTAGAAAATTGAATGTACTTGGTTTTCTGTGCATTAAAGGAAACTAGATTCTTTTGTCCCCATCCATTAATTCTAGAAAGGTCCTGGTTCAGAGAAATTGCAGTGTTTATTTTTTAATTTATAAGATCGGGTTGGGTGAAAGAATTGGTAAATGTGAAGGAACTGTGGAGTGTTGAGTCATCTGCGTAGGAATGTATTGGATTATGAGTGGTAGATATGAGATCATTGATTTGAATGAGGAACAGAATTGGGGCCAAAACTGATCCCTGGGGAACACCAGCATTTATTGAGTGAAATTGAGAATAAAGGCCATCTACCATTGAACATATTTTTCTGTTATGAAGATAAGAAGAAATTAGTGGAACTAATGATGCAAGGCCGTAGTGTGACATCTTCGACAATAAGGATTGATGCCAGACTCTATAAAATGCCTTTGATATATCCAGTGCTATTGTATGTGTTTCACCATGTTGGTCTGTAGCTTGGTTGATTTGATGCGTAAGAAGGCAAAGAATGTCTGCAGTTGATCGACATCGTCTAAAACCATATTGCCTATCACTGATTAATTTATTATTCTCAAGATGCTTAATTATGTGATTATTTAATATAATTTCAAAGACTTTACCAAGAGTGGAAGTTATAGCTATTGGTCTGTAGTTTGATGGATCTGAAGAGGCACCTTTTTTAGGAACTGGATGGATGTTTGCTTCTTTCCAAGGTACTGGGAAGCATGAGGTAGGGAGATTACTGGATGTCTCTATTAAGGCCATACCTAGTTCGTATAATCCTGATTTCTTTGTGCATTCAGCTGCCCCGGCAATTCCTTCCGCCTCATCTGCACGACTCTTTGCAGACTGGTCGAAAGCCGATGGCGTTAATGATGTCAAGTCTTTGAATGCTCTCACGCCGGAACTGGATACAATTCCGGTACTGGATCAGTCGCATATGCCAGTCCTGCAAAAGGGGTGGATAGGGGTAGACCCCTGGGTAGATTGGGAGTTAGAGGCTCAGGTATTTGCATCAACCATTACATCTAAGTCCTCTCATCAGGTTCCACAGGAAACTCATAATTATTTCTCGTTACCTGTAAATAAGGCAGAAGGGGTGTCGCCAGCTTTGTTTGCCTTCTTAGCGGCACCCAAATTGGCTCTCCACTCTTTAGATGAACCTTTTTGCACTCCTCCCTCAGCTCATCTTGAAAGGGACTTTAAATTAAGAAATAAAGCCTACCGGATGTTCTCCTAATACCTAGTCAGTCCCAGGTTGCTGTCTTCCTTACCAGAACTATCTCGGCCATTGCTGACCAACATGTTAGGAAGGCCTCAGAATTGTCACATAGAATATTATTGCAAAACTCTATTCAAACCCTGGGTGACAGTAGGATAGCAATCATGGAAGCGGTTCGAGCCCTCCAGGATCTGAGGGTGCACCTAGTAAAGAAATTACCGGATGATATTGGTCTCCGGGTAACTCTTTCCCCGGTACTAACTGCCTCCCTTCTTAACTTAGAAATGTGGAGTGTAGTGTTTAATATGGTAAATAGGTGGAAGCAGATTACCTCCCAAGCTAAGAGAGAACCATTTAAGGAACCTTTTCATAAGCCAAAGAGCGGAGGTAAGCCTAGCCAACCGCTTGCTAAATAGCCCTTTCGAGATCCCAGAACTCCTCCCCAGCCAGGAGGTAATCAGCACAAACCCAAACAAGGTAAATACTCAGGTTATAGAGGTAAGCCACACCCGAAACCAAATCTGGGACAGACGTCAGCCAAAACTAGCCAGCCATCTGATACCAACCCACCACCCCCTCCAAAAAACTAGCCACCGAAACTCTCTGTCTTCCCGGAGCTGTGCTTAGGTATGTTGGATTTGAGAGTTGCTCTACCGAACAGACCCAGTTTGCAAACTGGGTTGTTCCAGGTATTCCGCACAGCCTGGCCTAGGAAAACTTGGGCCAGGAAAGTAGTGAGCAAAGGAATCACCTGGCCGTGGCTCCGGCGACCTCGACTGCGTCAGGCGCTAGAACGCAACAATGTGTCACAGGAGGTGGAGGCCCTGGTCCAAGAAATGATCTCCAAGAATGTCATTGAACCGGTAGAACCAACTTGCCTAGTATTCACCTCCAGACTTTTCTTAGTGCCGAAAAGGGACAGTGTGCAGATGCGACCAGTGTTGGATCTCTCGCATCTGAACACGTTTATCGAGAATTCAACCCTTCGATACTTACAGTCAATCAAATCAGGCTCACTCTTCTGCCGCAAGGCTGGATGTTCTCAGTAGACCTCAAAGATGGCTATTGGCATGTCCCTATCAACAAAAGGTTCCAAAACTTCCTCGCATTGAGGGTCAGGCAAGAGACTTATGCCTTTCGAGGAATGCCTTTTGGGTTGAACATGGCACCGAGAATTTTCACAAAATTACTCCGGCAAGCCCTTATGCCATTGTTGGTCTAGGGCATAAGGTGTTTTGGTATCTAGACTACTGGCTAGTGGTGGCAGAGTCAGAGGAGTTATGTCACAATCATGTCAAACAAGTACTCAATCATGTGCAAAACCTAGGGTTCAAGGTGAACTTGGCGAAGTCTCGCCTTGTCCCCACAAGGAATATTCAGTGAATAGAGCTGGTCTGGGACACCACCAATCTGACTCTTACTCAGAGTGTGGACAATCGAGGCAGATTTTGCAGGAAACTGTTTCGTTTTCTCCACAGTCTGAATACGACCAGGAAAACGTGGGATTCTCTGATCGGCTCTCTCAACTAGATCCAATTAACTGTGAAGTTGGGCCGGTTGAAAGTAAAGAGATTAATCTTGGAAGGCAACAAAGTTTTTCCTCTCTCACCGGAGAAGAAATTATGGCCAATTCCTCCATTAATCCACAACTTACTGTCGGTCTGGGCCAAGCCCGAAATGCTTTACTCTATAACAACATGGATTTCTCCCCAACCTAAGGTATTGGTAGACACAGACGCTTCAGGAGCACTAGGTTGGGGGCATCAGTCAAATCTAGGCCATCAATGGCAGGGCACTTGGGCCCAGCACAATCAATTTCACATCAACAAGCAAGAGATTTTAGTTCCTCTCTTTTTTCTCCAAGATCACGGCACGTCCTTGCAAGGGAAGTCAATAGCATTCCGTATGGACAACCTAACTGCAGTTCATTGCATTCAGAAGCAGGGTTCAGTGAGGTCCCGAGAGTTGCTAATAGTGTCAGAACAGATGTTTGCCCTGGCCGAATCGCTGAGCATTCATCTGCATGCATCATATCCCCCCGGCGTGTCGAACGTCTGGGCAGATGCTCTGTCCCGGAGGCGGAGCACCTTAGTAGAATGGGCTCTCAAACAAACCGTCTTCGACAAGATGATTGCAAAGCCTTACCGTCCACAAGTGGATCTATTTGCATCCGAGGAGAATCTTCCTAACCCGCCTGGGGGTGACCCCGGCGGGGGGACCAGATGCATTATTGGAGGACTGGAACAGGTGGACTTCAATCTATCTTTTTCCTCCACCAGATTCTGTTCTAATGTGCAGGATCATTTACAAACTAAGAGGTTACCGGGGCTTAGTCTCGATGATCGCGCCGTTATGGCCGGCTCAGGTGTGGTACCATCAGTTGCAAGAATGGTGCAGGACCCCGGTGTCGCTCCCGGTCCCCGCATTCAACTTAGAGACAATTGGCAACCTTAAGACCTCGCTCAGTTTTGCCTTCTGGACATTTACAACGCAAAATGGTTAGCTCAATTTGGGGAAAGTGTCACTAGTAAACTTATGAATCAGTATACAATGTCTACCAGGAGGCAATATCAATCACATTGAAAAACGTTCACAACCTGGATTGTAGAGTCAGGGCAAACAGTTGCTTCGGGAGCCTTGATTTTCAAATACCTAGATTATTTATTTGAGCAAAAGCATTTTTCAGTTGTCACGGTAAAAATCACTTATCTGCCACCAGAACTCCCTTTTTTTATGTCACTGGTCTTTCCATATCGCAGGCGGAGGAGAAAGGGTTTATGAGGGCGTGTTTCAACCTGCGCCCACCACCCCGTCAGCTCATGCCCACCTGGTCACTTGACAAAGCCTTATCATTGCTTCAATCGCGTAGATATATTAACGCGCCAGATTTTGATTCACTATTAAAGAAGGCTGTATTCCCAATGGCTCTAGACACAGGAAATAGGGTGTCTGAGCTGGCGGTGATGAGCAACGAACCTAATTGCCTTAGGTTTGGGAGACTGCACGACAATGTGACAATGTGCAAATCGCGCCGTCTCCCACATTTATAGCGAAGAATGAGCATTCTGAGCATGTGTTTTCTGAATTTTCTGTTCCGGCATTGAAACGCGGACACACTAATCATATTTTATGCCCGGTGCAGGCCTTAACTAAGTTTATGAGGGCTGCGCATCCTCGCCAACCAGGCGCTCAATGGGTGAACCAGGCAGGTAATCGTGTTACGAGAAGAAAGTTAGCTTCTCTGTTAGTGGACGTCATTAAAGAAAGTAACCCCGGCGTAGTGGGCAGGGCTCACAACATCAGGAAATGGGCAGTCTCTCTTAGATTTTTACAAAAAAATTCTATAGAAGACATTACTACTACTCAATTATGGGCATCCAATCATACTTTCCTAACACGGTACCTGTCAGTCGCTCTAGATAAACCAAAGCGTACCTGTATAGCTTTACGACAACTGGTCCAGTAGGCTATGTTCTATTATGTAAGGTTAGTTTAAAAAGGGGGGGGGGGTTCGGAATAGTCCATGCCTCACTAAGTCCCCGTCCGCCGGAGATTGTGATAAATCACGAGCTGTGATCGAACTGGTTGTACAGTTCATATAATATTTTTATGTTAATTTTAAGATGAAATCTATAATAGTTGCAACTATGGAATATTACCAGAATGTACAAACATATATTATACTGTACAAATAGTGTTAAGGTTAGAACAAGATTCTACAGAGTCATAGTTCTATTTAAGAGAACACATGCGTGAACCCAAAGTGTCATGCATAGATCTTAAGATAAAGATCTGGTCATGAGTAAGCAGATTTTCTTTGAAGTCATGCATTGCTTGCACTCTTTTATATTTTTTATATTGTTTGCATACAATAAAACTTTAAAAAATGTTATATGGATTTTATTATGTCCCCTGAGGTTAGGATATTGTCAGGAATGTCCCCTTCCAGTCTTGGTACTCAGGCAATATCGTCAATGATGGAGGGGCCACTATTAAATTATAGGTTTGATTCCCGGAGGGAAGTAGAGAAAACCTAATATTTAGTAGGGCCCAGTAATCATTGATGATAAATGACCCTCCCATCCATCCCACTTCCCATTCGTTGATTTCTATGGTTGTATGTTGTTATATCATTGAAGGGCGAAGATGGCCGCTAGGGGGCCTGGCATGGGGAAGCAAAACACAATAAAACCACATATGGAAAGTGATAATTATTATAACAGATATTAAGTTAATTTTTTATTTTTTATTTTTTACGGATTTTTTCTGTAGGGTACCCAATCATAATGACAATCCCATAAGGGAATTAAGCATGCACTTATGAAGAGTACTCCAAGACCCTTCCGCGTGGGAGATTCAAATGCTGTCGCGGGGTGTTGAATGGAGACTATTATACTAATAGGCAACATCGTCAATGATTACGGGCCCTACTAAATATTAGGTTTTCTCTATTTTCCTCTGGGAATCAAACCTATAATCTGTTCTCCTCACATCAATAACCCACCATCAAATGTCAACGTTATCAATGTTTCTCAGTTTCACATGACATTTCACCATTATCGGTAAATGCCACCACTCCCCACCACCACTACCAAACAACTAACATTTACTCGGCTCTCGGGCTCTCAAATTCGGGTGGGTTCTCAATTATTCACCGAGTCTTCCTAAACCTTTTACCACGATCTAAAACTTCCCCCTTTTTTTCACTCCAGTCAACCCCCGCCAATTTGTTTGGTCGATAGTTCCGCCGCCCGGAGACATGATCGGAGGAGCAGGGGTAGTAATTAGGTCTTGGACAGGAGTAGTTATTATCTAACACATGACACACCCCTTCGGGGCCACCTCTTTGGAGATCACGGCGGCCGGCAATAGGTAGATAGAGTGACAAACTTCTTCTCCTGTGCCTCCCACGCCACCACCACCACTATCTATACACACTCTCTGGTAAAGCTGCCTTGTCCGAACAGAACATACACAAGCCGGTGAGTGATACATAATGAAGTGTTGATGTCATGATTGGGGCCCGATGAGTGGGAAGCCTTGGAGATGAAGAGGTTGGAATGACGGACGTGATAATACATAAACCTGCTAGTGATTGACAAGCTCACGGATGGATGTAGAAGCCGACTGGTATTGATCTAAGAAGTAAATCAATACTCGGTAATCAAAAAGACGAATTGAGCCACACACACATAGTTATCCAAGTTGCTAGGCACAGACCCACAGTAGGATGACACAGCACGTAGCATAAACTGAGAGAGAGAGAGAGAGAGAGAGAGAGAGAGAGAGAGAGAGAGAGAGAGAGAGAGAGAGAGAGAGAGAGAGAGAGAGAGAACAACGCCAACCAGGTAGACAAAATAGGAGCTGAAAGATAATTATCTCATCAATTAAAATGTAAAACTTGCAAACTAAACAAACCAAAATTGGGACAAGGACAATATAAAGTCAAATTAAATTATCAAAATCGCTATGTGGAAACAACGCTTACTAAAATGAAAATTATTAAATAAAAGAACACAATCCACCACATAGGGTGTACATTACTACATGAGCAAGTTAATCTGTTTCCCAAGCAAACTAATCGCACATATAACAATGCACTATCGTCACGTTAAAGGAAGTAGTCAAGTTTGGGAAGTCCGGGACGTTCTGGCAAATTTTACTAAACTCTGCATGAATAAAGAAACTACATGTTAAATGTCAAAATATTATTTAAAATCAAATTTGCAACATGACAAGACATTAACAATAGTACAAAATACAAATATTGATAAGATATCTATACTATTACAAAATAATATATAAAATACAGTACAGCACTCACTAACGATAGTGCTATCGGGTAGGTACCTGTAAGCATAGCATGCCTCAAGTGACCCCTATCAATAACTACCCTACAAATAACCTACATTTATAGCACAAAATTTAAAATAAACTAAGGAAATCGCAAAAGTAAGCAATTGATACTATCGACAATGAATACATATAATATAAAGACAAATAATTGCAAAATATGAAGTAACAACAGATTTAAACAAAGAGTACTCTTTTAACAAGAACAATAAATTTAAAAAATCATAAATATTAATATTAATAATAGAAAAAAAAAAAAAAAATAAACAATAAATACAGACAAAAAACAATAAATACAGACAAAAAGTAAGCAGAGGTTATACAAGAAACTTCAAGTTAAAAATGCTTGATTAAAATTATTGATGTCAAATTTTAGAATACAGTCACAATAATTGACCCTAAAAAGATTAAATTTATGGAACAATTTACTTGCCTCAAAACCTCTGTCCACTAAGAGTCTGTATAGTAACCTAGCTCTAGCCCAAAAGTCATCTACTTTAGTGCAGATTTTACAAAATCTTATTAATTGGGAATACAAACAATTATAAGTTATTTTACTATCGATATTACTACTAGGGAAGGAAAGTTTATTACGTTAAAATTAAAATCATCAACTTTGTGATATACTTTAAGTATGCACTGTTCATTAACAATCTCTATATTTATATCAAGAAAATTTTCAACTTTATAATTTACGTTACCTTGTGTGAGGGGAATAGAATTAGGGTAATAAGTTTAGCAACTTGATTAAAATTTAACAAATTGCAAACAAAAATATCATCAATATATCTACTATTATTATTTAACAGTTTAGCAAGTGCTAATTTTTCTGGGATTTAATTTTTCTTGCTACTGTCAACTAAGTCTTTTATGTATTTAAATTATAAAGCAAGCAAGAATAAGTCTGCAATTAAAGGGCTAGCATTTCCACCCATAGGAATTCCTAATATTTGTTTGAAAATGTACGGCCCGAATCTAACATAAGTATTGAAAAGGAGGAATTTAAGGGCATCTTTAAGTTTAGTTCTATCAACATATACAGAACTAGTGGGAGTAGAGCTAAGTGATGCATTATTAAAATATGTATAAACATTTATGAAATAATTACCATTCCTAACGAACCTGTCAAAGTGCAAATCTATAATAAAGCAAAGCTCTGAATATACTAAATCTAAAGGCAAATTGGTATACAAAGTTGAAAAGTCGAAGCTATGTACCGAGGTAACTTTCGGCATGGTATTTATTTTATCAATAACTTCTAACGAATTGTCAACACTCCAATAATAGTTAATGCCAGTTCTTCTCATGATGGTATTACAATATATTTGATGAGTACTTTTAATGTATTTTAAGCAATTTACGACTTGTTCTGATAGAGTTTTAGTGGTAGCAAATTTTGCTCCGGCAATAAAGCGATATTTATAAGGTCTTTTATGAAATTTAGGTAACATGTATAATTTTGCAATGCACTTGTTCTTATCAGAAAGTTTAATATCAAATGTTATATTTTTCTTGGTATGTTCATCGATTAAGTTATCAATATTCAGATTATTTTGAATTTCATAAACAGAATTACCACAAATATTTTTACGTAATATGTTACCCTTAATACCTAATTCTTTGTTCATGTTTTCAAGATAAAATTTCTTACATGTGAAGCTATAATTATTGCTGGCTTTATCTACTGTAGTGATTACAAAATGTTTATGTAAATTTATTAAATCAGCTTTAAGCTTATTATAATTATTATAGTCTATAAAATCTGAAAGATTAAATTCATTTTTAAGCGAGAAAATTGTATTTCTAATTAACTTAATTAATAATTTAGACCATGCTTCTAGTTCTCTCGCATCGCAGCACGCATTTTTTAACAATTTATCTTTTAATTTATTGACTGAAAAAACAATATCTTTTAAAATTATGTCCCATGTTACTTTATTACTCCCTATTCTAAATTTAAACCCTTTACGACATAGCTCCGCTAATTTGTCGTTTGCAAAATGTTTAACTAGTTCTACATCACCTGTTAATATGTGACATATCGGACTATAAATGAACTTTTCTAGTGCATCACGTCTGCTAGCTGGCATATCCATGACTCTTTCACACACGCATTTATTATTATTGAAAATATCATTATCTGAAAGATTTCCTAAAACTTTATTATAATTACAAATAATAGACCCAACAGGTCGTTCATATGAATACACTATTAATGGTTTGAAATCTTTACAACCATCTGGTAACGTGGACTTAACTTTCTTTGAATTAATAAGACTGTTAACATTAATTTTGTCTAAAGTTTTAGAGGAATAATTTAAAGTGGACATGACTTTATCTTTAATACGGATATCTTTGGATTTCTTAGATTTTATTTTGATCAGAACAAAGGAGAGGAAGAGCCCTTGCAAGTGTATAAAGTGTTGCTCTTCCCTCCCCTGGGAGAGATCGTAATCGTGCGGAAGTTGAGAGCGGTGTGGTGTGGATGTAGATGTGCTGGAAAGTGTGACAAGAAACACCTTGAGATGGTTCGGCTGTGTGGAACGTATGGGAAGCAAGAGAATGACTAAGAGAGTGTACCAGAGTGAAGTACAAGGACAAAGAGGGAGAGGTAAACCGAGAGAGAGGTGGAAGGATAGAGTTAAAAAGTATATGCGTGAAAGTGTTGCTGGATGGGAGGAGGGGCGTCAACTGACTGGGGACAGAGGTGCATGGGGGAGATTCGTTTGTGGCCACCCTTTCGGGGATCACGGCGTCCGGCGATAGATAGATATATTGATCGTAATCTCATAAATTAACATGAATTTTAAATTACCTTTTGTGTGCGTCAGAATATATTAATTATCTGTCATTGCGTTATACAAGTTTGTTTATTCAGTTATTCAGTTATTCAGTTTACATGAGATCCCACCCATAACATTTTATATTATATCTGTCCTCCAGTAGTATGTGTGTGTGTATGTACGGGTCTGGAGGATCCTTGAGGATCTCTCGCCAGCTATTATCCTCCCGGAATTGAGCATAGAGCTCATAGTGTGTGTGTGTGTGTGTGTGTGTCTGTGTGTGTGTGTGTGTGTGTGGACAAGCGGTGGTGTGTTTAAAGGTACACAATTCACGAAATATGTAGGTTTGAAGGTACATGAGGTTTAGGACGACAGTTTAAGTGTACTCACCTCTTTAAAATACGTTTAAATGGAGTGTTTTCGGTTAGGTTAGGCAAGTTAGGTTAGGTTAGGTTAGGTTAGGTAGGTTAGGTTAGGTTAAGTTTTATCTAGATAGATTTACTTAGGTTTAAAAATCGAAAAATGTACTCGTAAGCATGCAAAGATAACGTGTGTACCGATAAACACACCACCGCTTGGGTGTGTGTGTGTGTGTGTGTGTGTGTGTGTGTGTGGTACGTAATTATTAAAGCTTCTGGTAGGTATAATTATCCCAAACGGGCTGCCTGTTTTCATAGAAGGAAACATTTACATACAGTATTAAGAATAAGAGACAAGAGGAATAATATAAGTAAATGAGAGAGAAACTCACGGGAGAGAAGTTGATATCTAGATAAACAGAGATGAAACATTATTTCAATGGATTTAATTGAGTAATTATCAGAGCAAGAGAGAACATAGTCAGCATTTAACGAGGAAGGGGAAGAAATTAAGATAATGTAATGAGCTGTATATAACCCCTTCACCACCATTACTAGATTGTCATCATATTCTTGTTACGATTAGACAATTTTCCTTAGTTTATGATATTATGTTAGTGTCATTAACCAAAGTTCAAGGTATTTATTTGATTGCCAATTATAAGCACTGACCAATTGTCGTAAACATTAATTCATATTAATTAATTAATTAATTAATTAACACATTAATTAATTAATTAATTAATTAATTAACACATTAATTCATTAATTCGTTGCCCACTGACCCTTGACCAGTGCGGACGTCCCCAGTGACCGCTAGTGTACCGGTTTACCCTTAGTGAGGTCCTAGTGAACTTTCTTAGTGATGGCTGTTGCTGATGAGTCTGCTGTCTCCTCCCATACTCTCCAGCTTTGTTTTGCTTTGCAAGAAAGACTGGAGAGTGTGGAGCAGGAGATTCAGTGTCTCAAAGATGAAAATTTGGCCTTGAGACTAGCTATGGCGGAGAAGAAGTGTGAGGCTACCGGAAGTGTTCCCAGGGATCGTGAAGCCCCTTGGAAAGTGGTGTCAACTAGTGCAACGGCCTGCAAGCTGAAAAGGCAGCCACTCAAGACCCACAACAACTTCAGCACCTTGGCTGATGAGAGTGATGGCAAGGAAGTGGCGATCATCGAGGCAGTGAGAGGGGAGGGGGGGGGGGGGGGGGGAGTCTGCTGCTGTTGCTGCAACAACTGCTGCTACACGCCGACAAAAGGAAAAAGCTAAGTCTGTTTTCATTGTCGGTGATTCATTGGTTAGATACCTTGGCAGGGCAACAAACACTCAGGTTGGTAAAGTTGTCTGCGTGCCTGGTGCCGGAGTCGGGAGGGTGGCTGAGAAGATAGATGCTGTCCTGGAAGTGAGTGGGGAGGACCCCATCATCTTCCTCAATGGAGGGAGCAACGATATATGGAGATGCAGGACTGAGAAGTTGCTCTCCAAGTATCAGGAAATGTTGGAGAGGATCAAGGAAAAGGGTGGAGTTCCTGTGGTAAACAGTATCCTGCCAAGAAGAGGGGTAAGGAAGGAATGGTCCTCCAGGGCTATTGGTGTAAATAGCCGGCTGGAGAAGTATTGCAAGGCAAATACTATTCCATTCCTGGATAACTGGTCCCTCTTTTATGGTAAGGATGAACTGTATGCCCAGGATGGAGTACATCTCTCTCGACTAGGAGTTTCGGCCTTGGCCAGCTCACTCGACAAGATTGTTGCGGGGTTTCGTTAAAAAAACCTGGGTGTGTAAGTAAAATACTGTCTCCATATGGAGCAGGTACTTCAGGTGACAAACCAGTGAGTACAATAGAAATAATCAGTCAAGATAGTGCGGATATAGTGATGTGTAATAGTAGTATCGATAACACTACACATGTAACTGATAGTAAAGATGAGAATACTGATAGAGTAGAATTTCCGTCTAGAGCTAGTAGTTCAACAGGAAATAATAAGTTAGCTAAACACAATAGAAAATTAGTTGCAAATAAAAGTAATAGGTTGAGGGTATATTACACAAATTCTAGTTTATGTAACAAAATGAACGAACTTACAGCACTCGTTAGCACAGAAAATATAGACATAATAGCGCTAACTGAAACGTGGATTAATACAGAATCTAGGCATTTTTTAGCAGAATTTGATATTCCAGGATATAGTTTGTTTAAATATGACCGAACAAGTAGGAGGGGCGGGGGTATAGCAGTGTTTGTCAGGAGTACATTAAAAAGATGTATTAAATCAGGTATTAGACTAAATAATGATAATGAAAGTGTTTGGGTAGAGGTTAACAAAGGTAGTGAGACCATAGTTATTGGAGTTATATATAGACCGCCTAATATGAGTAGAAATGGCGGAACATCGTTATGGGAGGAAATTAAAATAGCATCAAGGTTTAGCAATGTGTGCATTATGGGGGATTTTAATTTTCCGAACATTGATTGGCAGCACCAAATAGGCGACTCCGATTCAGTAGAGTTTATTGAGGTAGTACAAGATAGTTTTTTATTTCAATTCATAGATACGCCGACTAGAGGTATTAATATTCTGGATTTAGTTTTCAGTAACAATGAACATATGATAAATGATGTAGAGATTGGTGACCACCTAGGAAATAGCGATCATAAATCTATTTATTTTAATATACAATGGACAGGGAATGCTAAAGAGAATACGACACTTATCCCAGATTTCAGAAAAGCCGATTATGGTGGGCTAAGAAGAGACTTAAGGGTGGACCCTATTGTTAAGCAATTAAGTCAGGATATGCCAGAGTTAAACTTGCCACCTACATATAACCAGTGTATTGCTTCACTCCACAATGCTCAAAATAAATATATCCCTAAAAGAAGATTTAGATCGACGCAGAACCAACCAAAATGGATGACTAATAAGCTAATAGATCTTATAGGAAACAAGAAAGGGATATATCGAAAAATAAAGAAAGGCGAAAATCATTTACATATATACTATCAGACTCTATCAAGACAGGTCAAAAAGAAAATCAGGAAAGCAAAAAGAAATTATGAAATAAGGATAGCCAGTGACTCCAAACTAACCCTAAAGCTTTTTACCAACTATATAAATCTAAAGTTAGAGATGAAATAGGCCCCCTAAAAACTTCAATAGGAGAAATAACAGAACATTATTTAGAAATGTGCAGTACATTAAATAGTCAGTTTCTTTCCGTTTTCACTAATGAAAATTTGGCACAGATTCCAGAAGTCAATATGGTATATAGTGATAGTATAGAAAATATGTTAAGTACAGTTAGTATAAGTAGAAATGATGTGCTTAAGGAAATTGACAGACTGAAACCTCAAAAATCGCCTGGTCCTGACAAGGTATATGCTAGAGTATTAAAAGAATGCAGAGATGAGTTAAGTAGCCCATTAGCATTTTTATTTAACAAGTCATTAGAAACAGGTTTAGTTCCAGAAGCTTGGAAGCTTGCAAATGTAGTTCCGATCTTCAAAAAAGTTGATAAATCGATAGCATCCAATTACCGTCCCATTAGTCTCACATCAATCATAGGAAAGTTGCTATAGTCGATTATTGCTAGGCAAATTAGAAGCCACTTAGTAAAATTTAACTTAACAAATTCTTCTCAGCATGGATTCACTCAGGGACGTTCTTGCCTTACTAATTTGCTTAGTTTTTTCTCAGAGGTATATGAAGCAGTAGATAGTGACAAGTCATATGCTATTATATATTTAGATTTCAGTAAAGCTTTCGACAGAGTCCCTCATGAGAGATTGATGAGAAAGGTTGAGGCACATGGAATAGGAGGGTCGTTGTTGGGATGGATTAGGTCATGGCTAATTAGTTGGAAACAGAGAGTCAGCATAAATGGTACCAAGTCAGAGTGGGGAGCAGTCAAAAGTGGTGTCCCCCAGGGATCGGTATTAGGTCCCCTGTTGTTTCTTATATACATAAATGACCTAGATTTAGGTATAACTAGTAGGATAAGTAAATTCGCAGACGATACTAAAATGGGGAGATCAATTGATTCAGATAGCGATATAGAGTGCCTCCAAAGGGATCTAGATACCTTACATGAATGGTCAGTAAATTGGCAGATGAAGTTTAACATTGACAAATGCAAGGTATTAAAGATAGGGAAGATGCAAACAAATGTTAAATATAAACTAGCTAATTTAGAATTAGAAAATTCAGACTGCGAGAAAGATCTAGGTGTGTTTGTTAGCAATGATTTGAAGCCTAGAAAACAGTGTATAAGCGTTCGTAATAAAGCAAACAGGGTTCTCGGGTTCATCTCTAGGAGTGTGAGTAACAGAACTGCTGATGTTATCTTAAAACTTTACTTGTCATAAGTGAGACCCCATATGGATTATGCTGTCCAATTTTGGTGTCCTTATTACAGAATGGACATAGATTCATTGGAGAGAGTTCAGCGTAGAATGACAAAAATGATCCATAATATTAGAAATCTTCCGTATGAAGAAAGGTTGAAGAAATTAGGTTTACATTCGTTAGAGAGACGCAGAGTTAGAGGGGATATGATAGAGGTGTTCAAGTGGGTTAGTGGGATTAACAAAGGGGACATGACAAATGTACTAAAGCTCAGTGATAGCGAAAGAACTCGTACCAATGGTTTCAAATTAGATAAATTTCGTTTCAGAAAAGATATAGGCAAATATTGGTTTGGTAACAGAGTTGTAGATGGGTGGAATGGACTACCAAGTGCTATAGTGGGATTAAAAACGGTAGGGATCTTTAAGATAAAATTGGATAACCATATGGACGAGAAGGGTTGAGTGTGAAGGGGGATCAGCCGGGTTGGGCCAATCAGCGCTCTGCAGACCCCCGTAATCCTGCGTTAATCTCTAGCCGTTTTGGTAAGATGATCCTCAGGGTATTAGAGTGTTGAGCCTATAATTGGGGTTGTGTGGGACAGGGATCTGCCTTGCTTAGGCCAATCGGCTTTCTGCAGACTCCCATTTTCTTATGTTCTTATGTTCTTATATGTGCTCGTGATAACTTGCAAACAGACAGACTGACAGGTTTTGAAAAAAGACGCCGGAAATAAAGAAAATATACGTAAAGAGACCTTAACACAGGGTCAAGGTATGGAGGAACCCAGGGACGGGGTGAGTGTGTGAACAGCAGCAGCAGCGCCAACAGCAGGAACAAGGGAAGGGAGGGGCAGCATATAAAACGACAAGGAAAATGATGTACGGTATTCATGGGGGAGGAGGCGAAGGCAGGATCAGGGTAGTCTGGGAAGAAGTAAACGTAGGGCAGCATATATAAGGACAAGGCAGATGATGTACTGTATTCATGGGGGAGAGGAGGTGAAGACAGGGTCAGGGTTGTCTTGGAGAGGTAGAGGGGGGTGGGGTATACATTTAGGGATGGGAGACGAGAAAAGAGTAACATTAAAGATTCCACTTCAAATTACGCCTGCTTTATTTATCTACGTATTGTTATTTTGTATTTTGTTTGCTAGCTCTAGCGATTTTACACAGTTTGTGAGTAAAACAAAATACTAGCTGGCAAACGGGTCTACTCTATCCCAACTATCCCTCTCACTTACTTCTTAAACTAAATAACACCGTTTGATTTTAGCCTGGATATAAAGAACACTACACCAACGTCCAGCAGGGATTAACCGAACGACTAATTCCATTATCAACCAGCTGATCACTTTATGTTTAACCCTTTGAGTACCAGCGACGTGTGCTATACTTTATTCAGGCTTCATTTAGACGATATTATGCGGCTTAGGAAGGATCTGTGGTCGTTAAAAGTGTTGGTTGGGATAGTTGGAAGCCTTATTATTACTAGAGGTCCTTCCTAAGCTGAATAAAATCGTCTAATAGTTGCCAGAATATGATTAAAAGAGCGCCCCTGGCACAGTACGGGTTAATACTATTGCAGAGCAGGATATCGCTATATGCCTGTTTCATAGTGATATTGTGCTTTAATAATTGACGATATATGCCAGTATAAACATCAGTCACAATCCAGTGCTTAACCCAGTGCTTAACCCCTTCACTACAATGACACCTTTTATCTTAGTTTCTGGCTAAAAGTATACGCTTTTATGTAGCTTAAGAAGGACCTATGTTATTCAGATGGTTTACTGAGATTGTAATTTCCCCTCTGAGTCCTATAGGTAAGTTATAAGCTGCAGAACATTGTTTAATCGTAACCCGAATATGATGAGAATTACGTCATTATGCTGAAAGGTTTAAAAGAGAGACAAGAAAATAGCTGGGCTGGCAAAGATTCAAATACAATATTGCTGTATTTAGGGTCACATAAGGCGTGATTCAAAATTCGATAACAAGAACAAATAATGACAAGTAAAATATGAAATAAGAGGGTCATCATCGTTCAAATATAAATGACAAATAATCGAATTTATTATTTTCACTCCAAATACCAAACACCTCCCAATGAAATTAAAGAAAACATGTGATCCTCCCGGCATTCGAGCCTGTTATACTACGTGCAAACCGTAAACACTAACCATTACACTAGCAACACAGTTAAAGGTTAAGTTAATGACTACTATAAATATCCATTTATCGAATACTGGATATCAATCTACACCGAAAAGCCCCCCCCCCAAAAAAAAATAAAAAAATAAATAAATAAATAAAAATAAAATACATAAAAATAAATAAATAAATAAATAAAATACCGATTAAATAGCACTGTATGAATATGCCAATATTCAAACTGGGCTGCAGGGGGGCAATGCCTTGTGAGTGAATTGCTCAATAGGTGGCGTTCTTAGAGTGAGGGTTGCAATTCTAGGGGGTGAGACAGTGAAGTGCATAAGGCGAAGCAGCTTCAGATATGGGGCTGCTTCGAACCGTTGCTGGGCAACCGGGCCCCGTGCATCTTGCGAAAGCAAGATGGCAGGGATTGGTTGCAGCTCAAAACGCTACACTCCCTAGACTGGAACGAGACCTCAGGGGCTTCACCGTTGAATACACGGTTGAATGTACAGGCTCTCAGCCTATATCCGAGAGGGAGTAGTTAGAATATGGAGAAAAAAAATATAATCATGTACTCGGACCCAGCTGCACATTGAATAGCATAATGTTTATGTGAGAGGAAAGAAAATGTTAAGGGGTACAGATCTCAAAGGACTGACCTCGCTTACGAACTGTTCCTGAACCAATAGAAATAATCTAATTAAATATGTTCACTCCCAACACCATATACCTCCCAATGAAATATATAAAACAACTACATTTAAGGATAAATGGAAAATAAAAGGAAGACCATCTTCAGAGACACCTAAAAGTGCCTTGAGAGAAGAGAGGCGTTAGGTCAGTATTTATGGAGACCCGACGAAAGGGAGGGGACACATCCAGGGCCAAATATAGAGTGCCCAGGATTCAAGAGCAAGGCAATATTAATGTAACCAATAGACGAAGGTGTTAAACAGAGAAGATGCGCATCTAGATATACACAAAATACGACATTTATGGATTAGTTTATGAAGGGGGGGAAATAAGAGAAAACATAATAAAGAGTTTAGGGAAATGAGAGAAAGGCGGCAGCATTCGCAGCCAAGGAGAGATGGGCCATTGTAACGTTAACGCATTTAGTACCGGTGACGTCCATTTAATTATATTCTGGCAACTATTAGACGATTTAATTCACCTTAGGAAGGACGCCTATGCATGACAAGGCTACAGACTATCTCAATTCATACTTTTAGCTACCGTATATCATCTAAATCGTTTAAAAGTAGCTAACATCCTATACAAATACGTTGCCAGTAAAAAGGACTGTCTCATATATCCTTCCTAAGCTTCAACAATTCGTCTAAATGTAGCTAAATTCTATACGACATTCGTTGCCGGTACAGAAGGGGTAAACATGCCATAAGGTGCAAGGGGCTCCTAAATATCAGCTGTTGTGGGAACCTTTTGTTGGTCCTACACCTGTGTCATTCCTTACCTTCCCTCACACACCTGACTGCCTGCCTGCCTTACCCCCCCCCCCCCCCACACACTCACTCACTCACTCACTCAATCCCTCTCTCTCACACACTCACACAGTCTCCCTCTCTCTCTCTCTTTTTTTTCTCTCTCTCTCTCTCTCTCTCTCTCTCTCTCTCTCTCTCTCTCACACAAGGTTCTACTCTGCATTAGCACCTCCCCAGACCCCCGTATAAAACGTACATTTGGCACTGTTATGCTAATGTGAGGGTATTATGCTCGTATACGTATATAAGCACCGCCCTATCTGCATGATCCCGGTACATCTTCACACACTCTCCGCCGCAATAAATATTCATGAGATTTGAAATATGATAAACCCGAAGGCGTTACATAATTACCTTACTATATATATATATATATATATATATATATATATATATATATATATATATATATATAGTATATACTGTATATATATGTATAAATATATATATATATATATATATATATATATATATATATATATATATATATATATATATATATATATATATATAGAGAGAGGAGAGAGAGAGAGAGAGAGAGAGAGAGAGAGAGAGAGAGAGAGAGAGACACTGGCTTAAGGGGGAGGTAGTCGTTATTTCTGGACCCCCTTCTCTCACATACTTAGCATATTAGTTTTAAAATTTTAAGACGTCCATTCATTATTTGGCGATTGTTAGACCTTTCGCCGCATTTTTTTGTCAATATTAAGACCTTTTGTTCCATTTAGGTGGGTTTTTTTTTCCTGGCGAGCGATAGACAGCCTGTAATTGTAGAAGGAACCGACCTTCGGCTGGTACATTTGTCTACCGAAAAATGCATACATTTATCTTGAAAGGGAGTCTTGGGGGTGTTTTTTAAGTTTGATGGATGTCTAGCGAGGAAACTGAAAACAATAAATTAATAAATATACAATATACATAGACCAAAAACTACCCCCTTAAGATAGTGGCCATCATGTTATTTTGCCACCATTTTGGGTCCACCACTACCACCTTAAGAGAGAGTGACCATTGTGTTATTTGGCCACCATTTTGGGGCCACCACTACCACCTTAAGAGAGAGTGGCCACCGTGTTATTTGGCCACCATTTTGGGTCCACTACTACCACCTTAAGAGAGAGTGGCCATCGTGTTATTTGGCCCCCCCCCCCCCCCCCCAGCACTGACAAGGTAAATATATCGTCTGTAGCTCATTATTGCTCCGTGTTTGTGGCTCCACCTTCTCATTATTATAATGAACCATAATCAATACTCGATAATACTTGTAGTTCACACACACATAATACTTGTAGTTCACACACACATAATACTTGTAGTTCACACACACATAATACTTGTAGTTCACACACACATAATACTTGTAGTTCACACACACATAATACTTGTAGTTCACACATACATACTTGTAGTTCACACACACATAATACTTGTAGTTCACACACACATAATACTTGTAGTTCACACACACATAATACTTGTAGTTCACACACACATAATACTTGTAGTTCACACACACATAAGTAGAGCTTCCTCTATTAAAGACTGTAACAGGAAATATTTCCAAAAAATAAAAGAGGCTCTTAACATTGTTGGAAAGATTAACAATTTGTTACATTGCAGGCATAGTTTCAATCATAGAAAGATTAACAATTTGTTACATTGCAGGCATAGTTATAATCATAGATAGATTAACAATTTGTTACATTGCAGGCATAGTTATAATCATAGATAGATTAACAATTTGTTACATTGCAGGCATAGTTATAATCATAGATAGATTAACAATTTGTTACATTGCAGGCATAGTTATAATCATAGATAGATTAACAATTTGTTACATTGCAGGCATAGTTACAATAATAGAAAGATTAACAATTTGTTACATTGCTGGCATAGTTATAATCATAGAAAGATTAACAATTTGTTACATTGCAGGCATAGTTACAATCATAGATAGATTAACAATGTGTTACATTGCAGGCATAGTTACAATCATAGAAAGATTAACAATTTGTTACATTGCAGGCATAGTTACAATCATTCAATATTTGACTATTATTACTTCATTAGCAAAGTGAATATCTTATACATCTGATTTAGCAAATTGATATAAAGCCAACAACACCATGCTAAAATGGCACTTTTCTTAATATTATCCATTTAGTAATAGAGCGGTATTATATTATATTATTTAACATTGGATATATATATATTCACGGGATTCAAACTTCCTTGAACAATTCCTTCAGCAATAATGATAGCTTGTTTTCCTGGCGGTTAAATAAACTGGCAGAATGAATATAAACACCATATGAGGAGGAGCACTTTATTGGCAACGTTTCGTAGATAGCTGTTAGTGACCTAAAGAAGCCATCTGGGAAACGTTGTCAATAAAGTGCACCTCCGCATTTAGTGTATATATTTATTCTGGCTCTTACTAGACAGCTTTATTTAACTTTTAAAACTTATAATAATACTATTAATAGTAATATTTAAATACAACAAATATAGTCAAAGTTAAGATGGCAAAATAGAGGTCGCACATCCCATCTTTACCATCCAATAAATTAGTACCTACCTGGGTCCCTACACTTCTCATCTGTGACCCCGCGACCCCCCCCCCCCCCCCCCAACACACACACCCTCCTCTGTGGGGTCTCCTTCTTCGCTGTGGTGGGATCATCTGCATAACAAAAGACTATAACGTTCCTTGGTCCTACTCTTCCTTCCCGCCACAATCACTATCACTATCTCTTCTATCACTATTGCCACTATCACTATCACTATCGTCACTATCACCATCGCCACCAACAACACCACTCTCGCCATCACCACTATCACCATCAGCACTACCACACCCACCACTATCACTACCACCACCGCCATCACTATCTCCACCACCACCTTCACCACCACCACCAATCACTCCGTCCCTACCTACTTCATACACCCAATCACCCTAACACACCTCATAACTTCTCCAATATATATCTATCTATCTATCTATCTATCTATCTATTAAATGCCAAGACAAAGCAAGGAGTGAAATTTGCCATTACGCATTACACAAATTTACCACCAAGTT
Organism: Paralithodes platypus; assembly: GCA_032716605.1. Lineage (NCBI taxonomy): Eukaryota > Metazoa > Arthropoda > Malacostraca > Decapoda > Lithodidae > Paralithodes > Paralithodes platypus. The sequence continues at coordinate 13,577,078 of CM064493.1, read as the reverse complement.
CTAAGTTATGCCGCATCCACGTGTTTTACCTGCACTGTTTCCCTGATATACGTATTTCTGGCATAAACCTACACTAACCCCTTCTCTATCTGCGAAGTATTTTTAATTGTATTCTAGCGATATTTAGAGGATTTTGTGTAGTTAAAAAAGGATCTGTGGTAGTAAACAGGGTTAAGTGAGATAGTTCGAAACCCATTGATTGGTGGGGGTCCATTTTATACTGAATACCATTGTCTAATAGTAGCCAGAATAAAGTTAAAAGGACGACACCGGTAATTAATGGAGTAAGCGTTAGTTTAGCACGTGTTATTTCACTATTTAATATTACAAAAGTGAAAAACTTGGCACTAACATTTATAGTGATGCTAATGAGGTTCTCTCCCAGTAACAAGCTGTTCTCATTACCTGACCAACAAGGATGATTTAGGCTTAAGTGTCTATTTCGTAAACTAATTAACTTGTACTTGACGTTGGCCATTCTGGGTGGATGGAGAGTGATGGGTCGTACCTGACCGAGATATCCATGCTTCACAATTATCTCAGGTACACTCAGGTAACCGTAATTTGTTCTTGTTGTATATCAGTTGACACTCTGTTAAGGCATAAATAGCTCTGAAAATTTAGGTGAGTCTTTAGAAGAAAGAATAGTTTATATTGGTACAAACCATAGAGTACCGGGTATCATATTATTCGTATCGTGAGCCAATATGATGAGCTATTAGCTATACCAATCTATCTCAATTAACCCTCTGACTTCCGTATTCCCTTCCTAATCTGCATAGAATCGTCTAATAATAGCTAGAAAACAAAAAAGAACTGCTTTTCTTGCTTTCTGGCTATTATTAGACGTTTTGTTCAGCGTAGGCAGGGCATATGGACGTCAAAGGATTAATTGAGAAAGTCTTTACCCTTATTATTCCCACATATCCTTCCTAAAATGTGTACAGTCATCTAATAATAGCCAGAATAAACTGTCTAGATGCGTCATAATCTTGAGAGGGTTAAGCATTCGGGACGATGAAGCCTTTTTTTCCATTAATTTTGGATATCATGAGACAAGTTTATTCAGTTTATGAAAGACCTTTGGTAGTCAGAATATTAATAATGATGGAGTGTATTCCTTTAATCAAAGACGAGTACAATCCTGCGTGTAATATAAACCGTAATAAAGCTTAATCCCTTCTGCACCATGACGTCTTTTTACCTTTGAATCTGACAGTTTACCCCTACACGGGTTAGACTTTTCGACCGTCATGGGATAGAAATCTCATCTACACTGAAAGACACGTCACCCCACTTAATTTAATTCCCAATAAAGCATATATATTTGTATGTATTAATCGTGCTTGTATTGTATAGCATGATTTAGAAATATGTAACTTAAATATTCTGTAATTTAAAATCATGAAAATGACTGCAAGATAATGACATTTCTTGGCCGGTGAAGACTACTTTGTTTTATGTATGAATGTGTCAGAACTCACCAGCGCTTTACAGGCTCACGTTCTGGGAATTTCTCGCATGGTGAAAACATAATAGAATATACTTTGGGAGAGAGGTAGGATATTCTGACCAGGATTCGAACTCACTCACTCCAGGTAGATTTGGACACCGTAACCAGTTGTTGGGTTACGATGCCCAACTCTCCCAAATCTACCTGGAGTGATTGGGTTCGAATCCTGGTCAGGATGTCTCTCTCCCAACCTGTCCGACATTATCATTAGAGTATATTATATCTAATGGATGAATGTGGGGGTACTGACCAGCGATTTCCAGGGTGGCGTTCCTACTGGTGACCTCGCCCGCTGTGTTGGAGGCCACGCACCAGTAAACTCCCGCATCGTTGTCCTTCTTCGTGTGTAGCACCTTCAGGAAGAACAGGTCCCCGGTGGCCAGCTGTACGTGACGCCCCTTGTGTAGGCTGGTGAGGAGAGAGAGAGAGGAATCCATTAACCCTTCCAGTACCAGCGACGTGTCTTAGATTCTATTCTAGTTATATTTAGACGATATAATGCAGCTTAACCTCTACTGTACCGTAGGGTACTACCATAAGGGTCCCACCCAGTCCCAAGCAATGTGGCCAAAATGGCAAGATATAACAACCTCCCACCTCAAAAGATGGAGGAATACTGCCTCTCCCAGCCTGTAGAGGCTTGGATATAAGCTGAGAAGTGTTGCCAACTCTAGAGCAGTGCTCAAACGGTCGTGGTACCAGGCACAGCCTGATACTGGCAGTTACAAGGATCGTATATTACTGACGTCTCTCTGCCGTCCTGGGTCTGGGGAGTGATTTATCTACTGACGGCTGTCGGCTGTCGCTGGGTCTGGGGAGTGATTTATCTACTGACGGCTGTTGGCTGTCGCTGGGTCTGGGGAGTGATTTATCTACTGACGGCTCTCTGCCTACCAGCGACGGGTTGAGAAGGATCTGTAGTACCGGTAGTTAAAAGGGTTTCTTAAGATAGTTCGAAGCCTTAACATTGTTAGAGATCCTTCCTAAACTGAATACAATCGATTAGTAGCCAGTAGTAGCCAGAATAGAATGAAAAGAATGTCGATGGTACAGAAAGGGGCTATACTCAGTTTCATTAATTTTCAGCTGACGGTAAATTGAATCCCCTTAGCAACTGATTTATCGATACCTACTAAAACTATATGAAACTGCTATGTCTCTGCCTCTTATTAATGCCAAGTTTTCATTATTCACAACATATAGGCTACTCTGTTTCAAATGGGTAGGCCAGAAATCCTGAAGTCTAACCTCTGTAATTCAAGAACGGCTGGAGCAAATGGGCTGGAAGTTGCCAACCTATTCCCTGACAGACCCTTCCTAAATGGTATATATATTTGCTTGATTACTTTAGTCGTGTGTGAGTTATAGAGGTTAATGTTCAAGAGTTTTGGCCTACTTACTTGGAACAGGGTATAGTAAGTTGGGGCAGTGGACAGAATATCTATTGTATATTGCAGTATAAATAAGGAGTGTCTTGAAGAATAGCTAGTTAAAATAAAACTTCAGAGGCTATCAACCCTTCAGGATTATTAAGCCAGTACACTGTTAATCAAGAACAGCGAAAGGACTGCAGCCCCTTTTCGAGAACTACAGTCCCTTCCATGTAGAGTAAACTTTTCCTAAGTATATGCAAAACACACCTAACTTATCTGTACAGTCAAGAGCATAAATGGCGACGCACACATTTGAATCACAATCGAACACAAACGAGCCAATACAATGCTTTATGATAACCAAGATGCTTCATAACGTGGCTTTAAGGAGACGTTATATTATTTGTTGGTCTATCTATTTGTTCAATCATGTATGAACAGCTACGTAAGAGGGTCGCGGCGAAGCTGGCGGATAGTGACATCAAAGGGGCCATCAGATTGTTGTCCTTTTCAGAAGGTTTTGCTGGTCAAGGCACCAAAGTTGTTGAAGCCCTACAAGAAAAGCACCCACCTACACCTAGGGACCTAAACCTCCCCCCTGCCCCAAATGACCAGATGCGCCAACCTTTAGTTGTCACGAAGGAGCAGGTGGTTGCCGCAGTGACTTAATTCCCAGCAGGCTCAGCCGCGGGCCCAGATGGTATCCGACCCGCCCACCTCAAAGGCCTCTTGGGACAGGGATCAGGAGCTGCTGGGGAGGCACTCTTGGAAACCCTCACCAAATTCATCAACATGGTTTTAAGAGGGGAAGTACCCGACTGTGCCACACCCCTATTTTTTTGGGCATCACTCTGTGCACTGGCAAAAAATGATGGCGGTGTGCGCCCAATAGCAGTAGGGAACACCTTCCGCCGCCTTGCCACAAAGGTGGGTTTGAAACCACTCTCGAATGGCCTAGGTCAATATTTGTCTACACTTAACACTTAAGACCAGTTCAACTAGGTTTCGGAACTTCAGGGGGGGGTGTGAAGCTGCTGTACACGCAACCCGCACCTACCCAACACGACCCAAATTCAAAACCGTCAGGGATAAGAATGTTTTCTATGCAAACGCTCGTAGCATACGCAATAAATTTTCAGATTTAGAGGAACTAGTGTTTACAGAAAATTATGATGTGATTGGTCAATACACAAGATAGAGACTTTTTAGCAGAGTATTCACTTCCCGGTTCGACACATCTTTTGTGCTAATAAAGAATAATAAAGGTACAAAAATAATACTTGCGTGTAATTTTTGGCGACTTTAATTTACCTGTGACCAAGTGGGGCGATACTCTTACTTCACACTCCGGACATGACTTGTATACGAACTTGCAAGAGAGTTCGCTTTATCAATTTGTTCGAATGCCGACCCGTGGTAATAACGTTCTTGACATTGTACTTGCAACAAAAGAAGAATTGATAGAGAATTTGAATGTTGGTGATGAATTCAGTAACAGCGACCATCGTACGATAACTTTCACTTTAAAGTTTACTAGTAACGAACCAAATAGTAGCATCGAAAAAGTCCCTAATTTCAAGAAAGCAAACTTCCATAAACTTAGAGCTATGTTTAAAGAAACTGACTGGAGCTTTTTAATTAACAATAACGACATAAATACATCTTGGAAGTTATTCGAAACCACTTACCTAAAAGCAGTGCAAGACTGCATACCATCGAAAATACGGCGTCCAGGCCATAATAATAAGCCCAAATGGTGGAATAAAGATATTTCAAACTGCCTGCTTGCTAAAAAATTTGCTAATGATAGATTAAAATCCTCACAAAATGACGAAGAACGGGTGAAATTTGTAGAGCTACGACGCAAAGCCAAAAAGTTAATTAAGCAAAGTAAAAAGACCTTAGAGTTACATATTGCGAATCAAAGTAAAACAAACCCGAAAGAATTCTATAGTTATATCAGAAAGAAAAAAGTAGTTACTTCAACTGTTGGACCGTTAGTCGATGAAAATGGAGAATACACCAAAGACGAAGTACAAATGAGTAATGCCCTCAATACCTTCTTTGCATCAGTTTTTACAACAGAAGACCTCAGTGATATCCCTACACCATCGCCGATTCAGATTGATAATTCAGATGTTCTAAGCAATATCACCGTTACAGAGAGAGAAGTATTGAATTGTTTAGATAATCTCAAGGTAAATAAAACGCCAGGACCTGATACAATCTCGCCTAGAGTTCTAAAGGAAGCTAAGAATGAGCTCTCCAAACCACTGACATTACTATTCAATAAATCCTTGCAGTCTGGAACTATGCTGATCAGTGGAAGCTAGCCAACGTAACACCGATATTCAAAAAAGGCAGCAAATCCCTACCCAGTAACTATCGTCCAATTAGCTTAACCTCAGTTGTATGTAAAATGCTAGAAACGGTCATACGAGACAGACTCGTAAATCACTTAGAGGAAAATAACATACTTAAAGATACTCAACACGGCTTTCGTAAAAAAACGTCCTGTTTAACAAACCTCTTAGACTTCTTCCACGATATCCTCAACCTCTACGATGAGAGTAAAGCTGTAGATATTATATACCTTGATTTTCAAAAGGCCTTTGACAAAGTTCCCCACAAACGTTTACTGCTAAACATAAAAGCGCATGGAATACAAGACGGTGTGTTGAAATTGGATAGAAAATTGGCTCAGCAACAGAAAGCAAAGGGTAGTCATAAACGGTAAGGCATCTAAATGGACCAATGTAAGTAGCGGGGTACCCCAGGGATCGGTACTAGGACCAATTCTCTTTCTAATTTACATCAACGACATAGATGAGGGTCTCACCTGCACAATCTCAAAATTTGCTGACGATACAAAAATTGCAAATAGCGTACTCTCAAAAGAACAAGTTGACGATATGCAACACAATCTAGATAAATTGTCATGTTGGGCCCAAATTTGGCAAATGAGTTTCAATGCGGATAAATGTAAAGTACTACATGTCGGATACCTAAATGAGAAAGCAAACTATTCGATGAATGGCACTCAGCTTAAGAATGTAAACAGAGAAACTGATCTGGGAGTAACAATATCGAGTAACCTAAAACCGAGTCAACAATGTTCAGAAGTTGTTAAGAAGGCAAACAAAATAATTGGCTTTATAGGCAGGTCATTTGAGCATAAATCCAAAGAAGTTATCCTAACCCTTTACAATTCCTTAGTCCGCCCTCTTCTGGAATACTGCGTTCAATCCTGGTGCCCTTATTACCAAAAAGATATAAACAAGCTAGAAAGAGTTCAACGTAGAGTTACCAAAATGATACCTAGCCTAAAGAACAAACCATACGAAGAGCGTCTTAGAGAATTAAATCTATTTCCTTTAACCCAGCGCAGATTAACACCTTACGAGCGGCCTATGCGGTTTATTTATGTGTACCGCCCAGCGGGGTGTTTTTAGCCAAAATAGGGCTGTTTACGTGATCATTTTCATGCCTAAATAAGACCCAGAACGTAAAACAAGTATCTATCCCTGAAAGGGCATAAACAGAGCTTTCGAATGACACCATAACGATCCTTGTATGATGGATAGTTTTCTTGCAATAACCGTGCAACGCGAGTGCAAAAAAGCAGGTAATTCGGTACTTTCGGTACATAATTGAGTATGTAGCGAGTGAGAGAGGGAGGAGGGAGCTGAGATGTGTGTCAGTAGGTTCGCCGCGGTGGTCTGGAGCAGTCATACGCTCGCTAGTCTCCTGCCACCACTTGTCTCTCTCTCTCAGCCACATTACGTGCTGAAATTGCCACTCGAGTTATGTCGAGCGCCGCCACATAGTCCAGCTTTATTTAACTCGACTTAAGTGGTGGGCCGCTTTTTAAGGGTTAAGAGGCGACTTAATTCAAGTGTTCAAAATCATCAAAGGCATCGACAATATGAACTGTAGTAAGTACTTCACTATCGACCAATCTAATTACACGCGGACGGTTGCAAAATTATTGGTAAATCTTTTAACTCGCACGAATCTAAGAATTTCTTCTTCAATCGAGTTGTCAACTTGTGGAATGGGCTTCCCCGAGACGTTATAGACTGCAGCACCGTTGATTCATTTAAATTCCGCCTAGACAAATATCTCGCATCAAACCCGCGACTGACTGCGTTTGTAAATGAATAACTTTATCCTCCCCTCAGTTACGAACCCATATGTCCCCTACTAACTTCCTAGTCCTGCCACGTTAGTGGCAGGGCAGTAGTTCCCTTTCCAATGTTCCCTTACCCACTCTAAACCACTGTTTGGACACTTGATCCTCAGTGTTTTGGAGGACAAGCAACCTAGAAGGGTCACTAGACCTGTTGTTGCTTGATTTCCTTTGTACTCCTTTGTACTCCTTTGTACCTCAGCCAAACCCAAGAAAAACGAGTGCTTCTAAAGATTGACATGCGGAACGCATTCAACAGCATTCGCAGGGATGTCTTCCTCCGTGCAGCTCAAGAACACATCCCCACTCTGTACCCCCTACTTTGGCAGGCTTATTCCAAACCTTCAATCCTGATTTTTGGCGAGACGGTAATCCCATCAGCGACCGGGTTACAGCAGGGAGATCCAGGTGGTCCTGCTCTTTTCTCAATAGGGGTGGATGCAGCAGCTAACAAAGTAAGGTCAGAACTGAATGTATGGTACCTGGACGATGCAACCTTGGGTAGGTCAGTAGAGAACGTTCTAACCGACCTAAATAAGATCGTAACTGACCTCGGCCAGGCTGGGCTAGTGATAAATGACACCAAATGTGAACTTGTCCTCCTCAACCACACACGTGAACAAGGAGAAGAGAATCAGGCCCTGTTTCGAGGCATATTGCCAGATGTAAAGATCCTTCAGGAGCACCAGCAAACCCTATTAGGTTCCCCACTAACTCTGGCAGCAATCCCACCAGCACTTCAAGTTAAAAAGGAGGAGCTTCAACGTCTCGTGAGTCGCCTGATACACATCGATGCCCACTCAGCTCTGGCCCTTCTCAAGAACTGTTTCTCCATCCCAAAACTCCAATACCTCCTGCGCACATCGATGACTTACACGAACAATGGTGGCCTCCAAGAATTAGACAGCATAATCCGAGAAGCAGTGACCAGCATCACCAACGTGGAATTTAAAGAACGGACCTGGACACAAGCCACCCTTCCTGTCCGCCCCGGGGGCTTGGGCATACGGAGAGCCTCGGATATTGCCTCCCCAGCCTTTATCTCTTCCCTCATCGCGACCAACGACCTTGTAGTGTCCATCCTTTCTTCTCAACCCGGAATGACACTTGCTAGGGACGTAACAGTAGCGATTAACACCTGGAAGGAAAGTACAGGAGTAGAGGAGGAGCCTCAGGGTACCTCCAGGAGCAAGCAGAAAGCGTGGGATACCATCTCGGCGAAGAAAACTCAAGAAAATCTCCTAACCAATGCAGACCAGGTTGCAAAAGCACGCCTCCAGGCAGCCACCCGTTAGGAGAGTGCCTTGTGGTTACACGCCATCCCCATCCCACCTCTTGGAACTCACTTGGATGCTGAAGCGCTCCGGGTTGCCATCGCGCTCAGAGTGGGTGCGGCAGTTTGTCACCCACACACTTGCAAGTGTGGTGGGGAGATGGATGCTCAAGGTCACCATGCCTTGCCATGTATTTACAACGCAGGCCGCCTGCCAAGACACTCTGCACTAAATGATGTCATAAAACAGGCCCTGCTGAGTGCTAACCGTGCATCAATCCTCGAACCACATGGACTTCACAGAGAAGACGGCAAACGGCCAGATGGGATGACCAATTTCCCTTACAAGAATGGCCGGTGCCTCGTGTGGGATGCCACATGTGTTGACACTTTCTCCACAACCAACATCGCCAGAAATGCCGACGAAGCAGGTGAAGCCGCCCGGATAGCAGAAAATAAAAAGCGAGAAAAATATCAAGCCATTGCCAGAAATCATCAGTTCGAGCCCCTGGCATTCGAAACTTCAGGAGTCTTCGGCCCTACCACCCTTAAAATGGTGATTGAAATAGGCCGTAAATTCAGAGAAGTTTCAGGAGAACCCCGGGAAACCCTCTGGCTCAAGCAAAGACTAGGGATGGCTATCCTCCGGGGCAATGCCACCAGCGTCATGAGCTCAGTTCGACTGGACTGGGTCATGCCACTGTGTGAGGCCCGGGCAGGAGTGGTGTATCCGTAGTCTTTCCACAGTAGGGTAAAACAAAACATAAACTTTATTTGTATGTAACATGTGTGATGCACATAAATAAAAGGGGATGTGTCGGATGGTTGAAAGCCACAGTTGCTCGCGCGTTTGGGGCTAGCAACACGTATTATGAAAAACATGTATCCTCCTTCATTCACTGTCCCCCCCTTCACTCACTCAACCCCACAATTTGCCGGAGGATAACAGGTTTTTCACAATACGTAGACGGAGGTCTTTTAAAAAAAAAAAAAAAAAAGGAGGGGCAATGTATGTGTTCGCTTCCTCGCTAGGTCTCCATCAAGCTTTAAAAAAATACTCTAAGACCTCCCTTCAAAATATATTTGTACATTTTCCGGTAGAAAAAAATCCCAACCAAAGGCCAGATCCTTTTTAAATTACAGGCTCGCTGCCGCTTGCAAGGAAAATATCGACACCTAAATGGCATGAAACGTTTTAATATAAATATATATAATGGAGCGAAAGGTTTTCAAATCGTCAAACTAATGAGGTGAACGTCTTAAAATGTCATAACTAATGGGGATAATCATGAGGGAGAAGGGTGTCCAGAATAACCTAATAACTCCCCATAAAAGTCCAAAATGTGAATTACTGTAACCATTATAAGCTCACTACTGTGCATAGTAGAATATTTATATTAAGGCGGTGTAACAGGAGTGATTTTCCCGGCATTTATTTTAGGCAATTGTACAAAGGATTACAAAGGGGTACAAAAGAAATCAAGCAACAACAGTTCCAGCGACCCCTCAAGGCTGCTTGCCCTCCAAAACACTGATAGTCAAGTGTCCAAACAGTAGTTTAGAGTGGGTAAGGGTAGATATCTTGTTACGACCGGGGCTACGAATAAAACAAGGGCACTTAATGATTGGACTAGTAATAGGGCACTATCCAACAACGGTACGGTACGCTAGATCCAAACCCTCGAACTTATATGCTGGAGAACAAAAACACCTATACCCTCCAGAGTTAATCTGCGATAACGGGGTATCCTTAACTGGGCATAAATGTACTCTACTTGAGGCTAACCCACACTGGTATAGCCTGATAACAAACAAGATGCAAGTTACGTTAAAATGCATAAAAAGGAATCTATGGAAAGATCAATTAAATCACTGCAAGATTTAATACAATAAAAGATGCTTCAATACAGTTACTCTAAATAACAATAAACTCTTCACTCCTATCTGAAAGAAAGTGAAGTATAGTCCTACAGCATAGACCTGGAAACTTCTGAAGAAAGTCTGATGCTCATAAGATGCTCGTATCTTAAACTATATAAAGACAGGAGGCAGGACACCACACGTGTAAATGGAATACACTAAAAGATAGGACATATAATGTTAACTGACACGAGAATACTATAAATGCACAACGGTAGCAATGGTCAACACTAGAAGAAGTACTTCCTCATCAACGAAACAGTCTGCGATGGTTGTGCAACTCAACAACAACCTAGACTAATAAATGCTGTGAATAATAATGCGTACATATCAAAGAGCTTATATTAAATACTAATAAGTGTCTACTCGATTAATAATGTCTAGCTGGAATACTCTAGGTAAGGAACTGTGGTTGAGCAAAACAGGCTCGTAGCCTAGCGATGTCCTTAAGACTGCATCCTTTAATTTACGTTAATTGACTAGGGTGCTCTCTTGATAGATCCAGATCACAAGTATCTGGTTCTATCCTGGCGACCCTCTAAAGACAAGCAAAGAGGCAGCAAAGTGTGGAACTGGAACAGGCCAAAACCCTCAGTCAACACAATGCTGCACTCGCAAAGGACGCAAGCGAAAAGACAACACAGGCTACCACAGGACCGGTCGAAGTCGTGTAGGTATAAGCAAACCATACACACATCGGAGACAATGACTACAGTTACCTTATCCCAGTCTAGCATTAAATAAAAGAGCAGAAACACTAAATCAATAATGGAGACACACTAAGTTCCCAACCTCTACTAACTAAGAACCCTCAAAACCTATTCTAAGTACATGTAAATATCTCAGAGGACGGCGCATACAATACAATGGGCCGGCTATGGAAACCGTATGCAGAACCCAAGGGGACAAGTAATTGAATAAAGGTGAGAAGCAATGGAAAAGAAGAAGGTCAGAGAGAGAGACAAACGGTAAAGGGGGTGATCGGGAGAGAGTATGCAAAGGGATGTTAGAAGCATGCGCGCCAAGCCTGTCCTGAGGAGAACAGCTCCTGGGAACCCTCATGGAGGAGGTTAGTTACACAGGAGCCCGCAAGGGCGCGATGGTCGGCCAATTACGGGCCGAGATGTCACAAGGCAGCAGGCCCCTAGGACGCGCCAGGATCCGCCAGCCAATCAGGGGCACGGGAAAGCCCGCGCGCGAGCGGGAAAACTCCTCCGAGCGAGGGAGGCAGCACATACATACACACGCACATATTACTACCACGCTGCCTCTATCGCTCTTTCTCCAACTTTACACAATGCATCTTATATTCTATAAATGATATAAAATACTTCCCGTTGTCACAGACGAAAACAAAGACCTCCACTGGACTGTCTGTGACAATGCGAGCACAAGGAAAGAAAGAACAACATTTTCGGATAACTGTAGCCCATTTCGATGTCCCTGGCGAGCGCTAGTGGCTAACGAGAGGCGATTCTGCCCACGCTGGTAGACGTCACAATCTTCTGAACTAAAGTTACATAATACTTCAGTCTCTTGAAATCATATACCGGTAGATTCAATCTAGTTTTCGATTCCAATGCGAAAATACTAAATGTTGTATGAAACTAAACTTGCTCATCCAATATTGACGGAAAACGAGCTCCTGTGACATCGGCTTAACCCCTTCTGTACCGGCGACGTTATTTTAATTATATTCTAGCTATATTTAGACACATTTGGGTAGCTTAAGAAGGATCTGAGGTAGTAAAAAGGGTTAAGCGAGATAGTTCGAAGCCTGTTAATTGCTGGAGTTCTTAAACTTAATGTTATCGTCTAATATTAGCCAGAATAAAGTTAAAAGGACGTCACCGGTACAGAAGGGGTTAACCCTTTCTGTACCTGCGATGTCTTGCTATTTATATTCTAGCTATATTATACGATATTATGCAATTTGAGAAGGATCTGTGCCATTAAAAAGGGCTAAGTGAGCTGGTTCGAACCAACCTGTTAGCTGGTCCTTTTAAAACCGAATATCGTCTAACAGTAGCCAGAATATAGTTAGAAGGATGGCATCAACACAGAAGGGGTTAACTAAATAATATTCGTAATCAAACCTTAGGTTGATACCTACGACACAGTTCACCCAATTACGAACAAAAGGAAATATATTGTATGTAGTCATTTGTACCAGCTGATGGTAAATTGCTAAGTTACTACCTTGGTTACTCAGCTATTAGGTAGGATTTGTAGCGAAATGTGTTGTTAGTTATGAAAACTTGGCATTAATACGACGCAAAGGCATAGTAGATTCATATGTTTTCACTAACCCCTTCTGGATCAGCGACATCGATTATATTTCATTCTTGCTATATCTAGAGAATTGTATGCAGCATAGGAAGAATCTGTGGTAGTTAATAGGTTTGATTTGAGATATTTGAAGCCTTATAATTGCCTGTGATTTTTCTAAACTGAACAAAATCGATTAGGAGTAGCCAGAATAAAATAAAAAAGACGTCGCCGGTACAGAAGGGTACGGAAAGAGAAACCATCTCTCTCCCCTTCAAGGGACTGGAGTATCCGAAAAGTCTTGACGCTATTCTTGACTTACAGTGTGCTGGCTTAATAATCCAGAAGGGTTGATAGCCTATGAAGTTCTATTTTAACTAACTAACTCTCCCCTTATAATATAGATGTACTGTACTCACACAAAAGGGTGTCCATCCTTGAACCATGTGATCTCCGGGTCTGGTCTACCCATGGCGTGACAGTTGAGGGTGGCGGGATCATTCTTGGCCACCAGGAGGTCTGATGGGTGCTCTGTGATCACGGGGGACCGGTACTGCCCTGGGGGAGAACAAGTGGAGCAGTTTAGTGAGGTCGTCAGGTTTACCATTACTGACGGTGTGTGTGTGTGTGTGTGTTGGGGAGGAAAACGGGTGTAAACATTGAATTATAAGTTTCCAAGCTAAATTCGTCTACGTTCAGACCTCTCGTAATCAGACATCTTCTTTTCACACCTTCACCATGTAAACGAAACACTGAATAGAGTAATACAAATATTCGGTTGCTTTGACTTAATACTATGTGTATACAAAAACAGTGTCTGTGTATCATCAACATTCATGCAAATATTGAACAAGAATACCTGCCTAGGATTTTCCCTACGAGAAAAATTTGTAATCTTTTGTCAGTCGTATGGGAAATAAATATCTGGATATGTTCATAATTCTGTTCCAGGATAAGATGAAATACAAAATAAAAGAACAGAAAATATAAACTAAATATATATATATATATATATATATATATATATATATATATATATATATATATATATATATATATATATATACATCAAATAAATGAGAAATTATATAGTTAAATATGGTGATTCAGGATCAGACAGTATAAAAACAATGAAGATATATAATAATGAAAACAAAGTGATGCCACTAATGCCTACTCCGTTCATGGATAAAGATCTTACAAATGAAACATACAATATTTGAGGATTGGAGCAAGGTAGAAGGTTGACAGTAGAAAACACAGAATATATAGAAATTGATGTAAAGGTAGATGTTGATGTCGTGGTAGAAGTTGGTGTGGAGGTAGATGTTGGTGTGGAGGTAGATGTTGGTGTGGAGGTAGAAATTGATGTGAAGGTAGATGTTGGTGTGGAGGTAGATGTTGGTGTGGAGGTAGAAATTGATGTGAAAGTAGATGTTGGTGTGGAGGTAGATGTTGGTGTGGAGGTAGAAATTGATGTGAAGGTAGATGTTGGTGTAAAGGTAGATGTTGGTGTGGAGGTAGATGTTGGTGTGGAGGTAGATGTTGGTGTGGAGGGAGATGTTGGTGTGGAGGTAGATGTTGGTGTGGAGGTTGATGATGGTGTGGAGGTAGATGTTGGTGTTGATGTAGATGTTGGTGTGTAGGTATATGTTGGTGTGGAGGTAGAGGTTGGTGTGGAGGTAGATGTTGGTGTGGAGGTAGATGTTGGTGTGGAGGTATATGTTGGTGTGGAGGAAAATGTTGGAGTCGATGTAGATGTTGGTGTGTAGGTAGATGTTGATGTGGAGGTAGATGTTGATGTGGAGGTAGATGTTGGTGTGGAGGTAGATGTTGGTGTGGAGGTATATTATGGTGTGGAGGAAGATGTTGGGGTGGAGGTAGATGTTGGTGTGAAGGTAGATGTTGGTGTTGAGGTAGATGTTGGTGTGGAGGTAGATGTTGGTGTGGAGGTAGATGATGGTGTGGAGGTAGATGTTGGTTTGGAGGTAGATGTTGGTGTGGAGGTAGATGTAGGTGTGGAGGTAGAGGCAAAAACATGTGTGGGATAAGAAATTGAATTAGTGGCAGGTGTGTTTAAGATAGAGTTAGTGGCAGGTGTGTTGGAGAGTTAGTGGCAGATATGTTGAAGATAGAGTTAGTGACAGGTGTGTTGAAGATAGAGTTAATGGCAGGTATGTTGGAGATAGAGTTAGTGGCAGGTGTGTCGCAGAGTTAGTGGCAGGTGTGTTGAGAGTAGAGTTAGCGTTGGAGAGTTAGTGGCAGGTGTGTTGAAGATAGAGTTAGTGGCAAGAGTGTTAAAGATAGAGTTAGTGACAGGTGTTTGGAGAGTTAGTGGCAGGTGTGTTGAAGATATAGTTAGTGGCAGGTGTGTTGGAGAGTTAGTGGCAGGTGTGTTGAAGATAAAGTTAGTGGCAGGTGTGTTGGAGATAGAGTTAGTGGCAGGTGTGTTGAAGATAGAGTTAGTGATAGGTGTGTTGGAGATATAGTTAGTTGCAGGTGTGTTGGAGAGTTAGTGGCAGGTGCGTTGAAGATAGAGTTAGTGGCAGGTGTGTTGAAGATAGAGTTAGTGGCAGGTGTGTTGAAGATAGAGTTAGTGGCAGGTGTGTTGAAGATAGAATTAGTGGCTGGTGTGTTGAAGATAGAGTTAGTGGCAGGTGTGTTGAAGATAGAGTTAGTGGCAGGTGTGTTGAAGATAGAGTTAGTGGCAGGTGTGTTGAAGATAGAGTTAGTGGCAGGTGTGTTGAAGATAGAGTTAGTGGCAGGTGTGTTGAAGATAGAGTTAGTGGCTGGTGTGTTGAAGATAGAGTTAGTGGCAGGTGTGTAATTGGAGGGAGGTGTGGAATTGGAGTCAGATGTTGGAGGTGTAGATATGATTGCAGATAGTGACAAGTGTTGGACAAGACGGGGGGTGGTATAAACAGGCTATAAAGACGTGGGTATAATGGAGGCGATTACAGCAGATATTATAGTGGGTATTATATAACGCTAGGCGGCTAGGGTATACCATCTTGTTTATATACGGGTAACAACAAATACATCACATACAGTGTTAGTATGGTAGATATCATATTACGTCGTGATCAATATTCTACCGAAAACTACACAAACTATTCCCTTGCAAATTAGCACAAATAACATAATAAGTCACTAACGAAGACGACCGACTCCTCCCCTCCAACCCAGCAACAAAAAGTCACTAACACAGACGACCAACCATCTCTGCCATACCCATAGCTTACTCTGACTGTTCCTTTAACTTATATATTTTCTAGATCTCAAGTGACAGCGTCTTTTCCGTGGATTGACCTCCCAATCTACCAAGATTGGAAGCCAAAGCGTCACATTTGTCCCTTGCCCCTCAACTTTCTCTTCATAATTGCTGAGGGGCACAGGGCCCTGGGTAGGGCTTTGGTTTCCCGGGCGTTTCTGCACCCTCCTCAGCTCCCCGCCATGGAGTGGCTTCGGTCACCCAGGCTTTGTTGTGGTCGGCAGGGAGGGTTCTGTGGGGGCGCTCGGTTATGGCCTTGGAATTGCTCGGGGCCTTGGGGCTGTTCGGCCAGGCAGCTTGGGGAACAACAACAACAACAACAACAACCAACCTCCCGCCACACAAAAATAAAATAAAATAAATACGTAAATAAATAATTCTAAAAAAAATAATAATAATAATAATAATAATCTATCTTACCTTACCTAGTGATACCTTGTGATGAGTTCGCCACACTTCTAGCGGCACCGAGGAGCGCGCTGCCCTACGTTCTGGGTGGTGATTTGGTGCAGCAGACTGTTCGAAGGGGCAGCACGCTCCCCTTCGAAGATGGGCTCGTCTGGCTTTTTTTGCAGTTTGACATCGAGGGCTTTCTAGAAGTTGTCTAACGAGATGCCCCTCATGTCTCTTACTCGCCGTGGGAGTTTGTTGAAGAGACGTGGGCCTCTGTGTGATAACTAGCCCTCTCGCAGAGAGCCCATAGCACCCATGTTATTCATCCTGGGGATATCACACTCCCAACCTCTCCTATCACTGAATTTCATGTCTATCGGGGTATGTAGGTTTGGTACTAAACCCTCTGCGATTTTCCACGTGTATATTATTAGGTAACGTTCTCTTCTACGCTCCAGCGAGTACAGCACGAATACAGTTTCCGTGCTCTTAAACGCTCCCAATAGTGTAGCTGTTTTACCGAACTTATATGCTATCTATCTACTGCCGGATGCCGTGATCCCAGAAGGAGTGGCCACGAACGAAACGCCTCCTTGCACTTCATCACCTATTTCGACCACTATTCACCTTCATTACTTTTTCTTGGGTACTCTTCACCTCTCCAGCCACTCTCGCTTTACAAATTCCGGACTTTTCCAATCCCATTTACTATCTATCTATAATCGTCCGTCTAGAAACTTATATTTTCTTCATTTCCGCAGCTGATCCACCTTGCTCGTCTCTTTATCTGTGTTTCCTTTGCATATTCCTTTTAAAGCCATGAACTGTCTCTAATTAATTTTCTTTTATGACCAACTATATAATTCAAAGTTATCTCTTTGTTCCGCTGGCTAAGTCTCTCTGTCTCGTGTGTACAGTAATGCAATTTCATCTATCTCCTTATTATAAATGTCTTGATGGTGTAATGGTTAGAGCGTGTAAGTTCTGTATGTGGTATCCTGGGTTCGAAACTTGGGAGAATCACATGCTTTCATTAATATCAATTGGGGGGTTATTGATGTTAAGAACGTTGTTAAAAATAATTAACGTGTACTCTCTCTCTCCCCCCCCCCCCTGTCTCTCTCTCTCTCTCTCTCTCTCAACCGGAATACTATTACAGCAAATGTTATCCACGGTCAATGTTGTTTTAATATAATTAACCCTCAAGCTACTTTCTTCGATACTTTATCAGTCTCCGATATTTTACATACATCTATTAAATCATTGGTTCTAGTTATATCACGTATATCGCATTCATTTCCTTTTAAGGGGACCCACCACGCTTTTTTCTCTTTCTCTCCCTCTCTCTTTGGCTAGTATCAATTTGGCCCCATTCAGCCAACTGTTTTAAGACGTTTACCCGCATCCAGGTGCCAATATTTTCCTAGCGAGCGGTAGCGAGCCAGCATATATATATATTTTTGTTTACAGCAAGCTAAATTTGTAAATTTTTCGTAAAAAAAAATCTCCGGCGAATCCGGATTTCCCCATACAATGCTAACTCGCTATCGCTTGCCAGGAAGAAATCGACACCTGGATGGGGATAAACGTCTTAAAACAGTTGGCTGAATGGGGCCAAATGGATACAACAGAGAAAGAGAGAAAAGGTGACCCCCCTTAAGTTAATTGTTTCCTCTACTCAATTTCTCCTATTTAGTTGCAATCAATCAATTATGTAATGAACAATTATATATACTATAATGTAGTTCATTGAGTTACATATAATGTATTATATCCCCCTAAGTACATTTTATATGCAATTACTGGGGTGTATTTATGTACTAAGTTAATAAAGCCTTCATGCATAACAAAAAATCGCTACATTGAGAGCAATATAATTAGTATTGTCGAAATTTAGTGGCCATACCACTTAGACAAATTATTAGAGCGTATAATACATGCGACCCTGCTAACACATTTGGCTCACTGTATTTATTGAGAGCGTAAAATATAAAATTTTATATATTAAACATTAATCACTTTGTACTTATTCTTATAAAATTGTTGTGATATATTTACAAATACGGTACTCAGCCTATAATTTCAAACAAGAGGAAAACAAATAAAAATAATATATAGTATTGATACTACTACTACTAATAATAATAATAATACTACTACTACTACTAATAATAATAATAATAATAATAATAATAGTAAAAATAATAAGAATCGCAAATTTGATAATTCTTTTCAGTTCCTGATTTAATATAAATTGTCCTATGTGACTATGCCATCACTTAGATCAATCAATCTTTCCTTCATCCTATGAATTAGACTGCTTTAAACTTCGTGTGTCCAGGCATTTTGACTACAACGTCCCTTGAATTTGGCTCTATGTCATGTTTTGGTTTTGGGGGAGACACTCGTTACAGGCAGCCTGACTTTTGTCTCCTTCATACACATATAAGTAACAAACAATCTTCTCTCCGTATCCTTTGATCATATTCCCCTTTTTGTTTCTTTTGTGTTTGTCATTTGAACTTTTCTTCTTCTCACTATTTCTTTTCATTCAATCACGTAGTTACTCTTATCTTCCCTACCACCCATCTCTCTCTTTTTGTTTTCTCTCTCTCTCTCTCACACACACACACACACACACACACCCGTCTATAGTGAGAATGGTACCATACAGATCCACCCTAAGCCTTCGTTTCCGATGTCGCCAATTGGCTAAAAATACAGACTACACACACATCCACAGCCATTCCAACGATACATATAACACCTACACATATAGGAGGCGGGAAATAACGAGCATGCTCACTCCCGCAATACAATACAACTAAAATAAGTACACACATACTCATGCACATACACACACAGCCCGTAGCCTAGTAGGTAGAGCTCTCGTCTCACACACGAGGGGTCGGGGGTTCAATCCCCGGCCGGGCGGAGACAAATTGGGCTTGTCTCCTTTCATGTGTTAGCCTCAGTTCACCTAGCTGTAAATAGGTACCTGGAATAAGTGGACGACGTTGTGACGTCCCATCTGGGGTTGGCAAAAAATGGTACAAGGCGAGATGGGTATCATATGGTTCACCTAAGCTGATGGCTACCTAAGCCTTCGGGCGAGACGGTACCGTCTATAGTGAGAATGGTACCATACAGATCCACCCTAAGCTTTCGTTTCCGATGTCGCCAATTGGCTAAAATACAGACTACACACACATCCACAGCCATTCCAACAGTACATAAAAACACTTAACATGCATTTCACGCAATACATTCCCAGTTAAGGAGGCGCGATAATAATGAGCTTAGCTCGCATTGCGTGGATTCCCCTTGACGAACAAGTAACTGAGTAACTGAGTAACAAACACCTCTCCTCCTACCCCTCCTAACTATTTAATCAAGTTCCTAAGAAGCGAATAAGAAGCCTCGGTACAAGCCTACCACGCACTCCCTGCCAAGCTTCAATATTTTCTCAATTATTTTCTTTAAACCCCTTCTGTACCGGCGACGTCTTTTTTCATTTTATTCTAGCTATATTTAGACGATTGTGTGGAGTTTAAGAAGGATCTGTGTTAGTAAAATGGGTTAGGCGACATAGTTCGAAGCCTGTTTATTGCCGGAGGCCTTTTATAGACTGAATAAAATCATCAAATAGTAGCCAGAATAATGGTAAAAAGACGTCGCAGGTACAGAAAGGGTTCAATACTTTATCCATCTAATTGTTATTTACTACTCTATAAGCTACACCTGTTTGTGCCTCATATATGTAAACTATTTAAAGTGTGATGAGTTGTTTATTATGTCCAATGAATGATTTAGCCCTTCAGCACCATGACGCCTTTTTACCTTTGATTCTGGCTAATATTAGATGATTGTATGCAGTTTAAGAAGGACCTATGTTATTAAGAGGGTTTATTGCAATCGTATGTACCCCTTTCAGTCCTAGCGGAAGATTATACACTCAAGAAAATCGTTTAATCTATATTTTTATTAATTTCACCACAACATCAAACCCATCTAATGAAATTAATGAAAGCATTTATGTGATCCAACGGGATTCGAACCTGGGTTATCACACACATATTTTTAAACACTCTAACCATTACACCACCAGGACAGTTAAAGGTTTATGCACACGCCTACGACTTATTATCCATTCTCGAATACTGGATATTAATTTATTCATGTTCATATTCCCAACCGCGCTATGGTAGCCTAATGTTTAAGTGAGAGGAAAAAATATTCATGGGGCACAGATCATACAGACCGGCCTCGCTACGAAATATCCCTGAACCTACTGATAATCTATAATTTTATTAATTTCACCACGACACCAAACACCTCCAATGAAATTAATGAAAGCATATAATTGTGATCCACCGGGATTCGAACCTGGGTTATCACACACAGATTTTTAACACTCCACGAGCGGCTAGGTCGGTAACTTCTACTACCTGCCAAGCGGGTGGTTTTACCCTAAACTAGCATATTTTCCGTGCTCTTTTTCATGCATAAACAAGAGCCAGAGCGTAATACAATTATGTATCTGTGAAAGGGCGATAATTGAGCTTTCCAATGACACTAGAACCATCCTTCTACGACCACCGGTTCTCTTGCAACGATCGTGCAACACGAAGGAAAAATCGCAAAAATACGGTAATTTCCTTACATTATAGGTTTGACTCCTGTAAGGAGATAAAGAAAACCTAATATTTAGTAGTGGCCCCGTAATCATTGACGAACATGCCTATTACATAAGGCATCCTCTTCAAACACTAATCCGCCGTAGTTTGAATCTACCGCGCAGAGCATTTAAAAACTGAGGAGCCTTCATCATGAGCGCACGCGACCTCACTCATGGCTTGTCATTATGAATTGGGTTCTCACTACGAAAAAAACTTCGTAAAAAATAAAAAGAAAAAGAAAATAAGAATAACTATCCAATAAGCTTTCCATCATATCGTGGATGTACTTGTGTGGATTTCTGACCAGACGCTGATTCAGGCGTCATTCCTCCTTCACTGACATATCAAGTAAACTAAAATCCTTAATACATCAACGAATGGGAAGGGGACGGTCGGGAGGGCCCCAGTCGTCAATGATTACGGGGCCACTACTAAATATTAGGTTTTCTTTATCTCCTTACAGGAGTCAAACCTATAATTTATTAGTGGCCCCTCCATCATTGACGAACATGCCTGATATCTAAGACTGGAGGGGGACATTCGTAATCATATCATAACTCTAGAAAAGCAGATAATAAAAACAACCACATAGTATTCTTACTTTTGAAAAATGTATTTAATACGGCGTAGGCCGGAAATATACAAGAAAAAGGGGTTCAGGCAGGTGCGTGCTTCAAAGAAGCCTGCCCGACAAAAATGGGTAACCCTGAAGATTCTGAACACAGATCTGTAGTTACAAAAGGCACCCCCTCAACGAGTGGTGACAAAAATAATAAGTTATAAGTTTATATGTGCACATCATAAACCCCAAAATACATGTGGAGATCAATTGCAAATGAACTCCATTGAACTAATATTACATTGCTTTCGCAGCTAAAACTACTATAACAACACCGTTGTTTTGTACTAAACCTTGTACTAGCACAATTCTCGCAGAGAAATTTTCATATCACATTTTAACCTTAAATTGTATCACAGCTCTCATACTCCGGCGGGGTCTAGGGTGTCCTATGTCAACTGACTGCACCCCCCCCCCCCCCCTCCGTGAAAGTAAACATAAGTGACTGCAGGGCCACCTAGACCCTCTGCCTTAAAGCTATACATGGTAAGGAAGGTTTGTCTAGAGCAACTGACAAGTATCTAGAGAGAAACGTATGATTAGACGCCCACAACTGTGTGGACGCAATATCTTCAACTGAAAAGTTTTTCAGGAAACGTAAAGAGGCCGCCCACTTGCGTAAATCGTGGGCCCTACCCACAACGCCGGGATTACTCTCTTTAATGACTTCTACCAGAAGAGAGGCTAATCGCCGTTTAAGTAAGCGTTTACCCGTACTCGCTACCCATAAAGCACCTTGGGGGTTTTGAGGAGCTATTCTCAAATATTTGGTTAGAGCTTGCACTGGACATAAATTATGATGCACCTTTCCCCTTTTTAACGCCGGCACCGTGAACTCAGAAAACACGTGTGCACTATGCTCATTCTTGGCTACAAACGCCGGGGAGGGTGCAATGGAAATTGAATCATTAAGTCTACCAAACCTAAGACAATTAGGTGTGTTGCTCATCGCCGCCAGCTCAGACACTCTGTTTCCGGTGGCCAAAGCCAAAAGGAAAACTGCCTTCTTTAAGATTAAAGCAAAGTCTGCAGTATTTTGATACAGACGAGAATGAAGTAAAGACAAAGCTTTGTCCAGAGACCAAGTAGGCATGAGCTGACGGGGAGGTGGGCGGAGTTTAAAACACGCTCTCATAAATCCTGTTTCCTCCGTCACCGGTATGGATAGACCTGTAAGGTCGAAAAAGGGCACTCTAATCGCAGTTAAGTGATTCTTCAAAGTTACCACAGATAAACGTTTCTGCTCAAACAGATAGTTCAATTAATTAAAAACCAATGCCACTGAGGGTACAGTTTGTTCCGTTCTAACAATCCAAGAAGTAAAAGCTTTCCAATGTGATTGATATTGTCGCTTAGTAGACTGAGTATATTGATTGAGCAATTTATTGGTCACATCCCTACCGTATGGTGCTAGCCACTTGGCCTCCTGAATGTCCATAATGCAAAAGTCAGCGAGGTCGCTAGGTTGCCAATCGTGTCTAAGTGGAAGTACCCGACCGGGAGCGATACCGGGTCCGGGCACCACATTATTAATTGCTGGTACCACACCTGCGCCGGCCACAGGGGCGCGATTAGCGAGACTAAGCCTCGATAAACTCGTAGTTTGTTCACTACGTGGCACATTAGTGACGCATCTGGCGGCGGAAACAGATAGATGGAGCTCCATCTGTTCCAGTCTGTCACTAGGGCGTCTGGCCCCCCTGCCGGCGTTATCGCCCGGCGGGTGAGGTATAGAGGGAGCTTGTGAGTCTCCTCGGACGCAAAAAGATCCACTTGTGGATGGGAGAGCTCCGCAATCATTAGGTTGAAAATGGGTTGCTTGAGCTCCCATTCTACTGTCGTGCTCTGTCTCCGGGACAGAGCGTCTGCCCAGACGTTCGCTACGCCTGGGAGATAAGATGCGTGAAGATAAATATCTAGACTGCTGGCTAGAACAAAAATCTCTTCCGACACGAGTAGCAACTTCCTTGACCTCGTTGACCCTTGTTTCTGAATACAGTGAACTGCATTCAGTGGAAGTAGTGAGAGCTGTTGTGCCTGGCACATTGGAAATTGGGCATGACACAAGCGGATGGCTAGGTATTTTCGCTAAAGCAAAGGATGTAGCCAGAGGTCGCACATTCGTCGACATCGCGGGATCTCCCGTATCAGGAGGAGTTTCCGGCGTAGGGCCCAAGAACCTATTAAGTGCATTCAATAGTAGTCCATCAATCTCTTCCGCCGGTACACACCTAGCCGATGACGAACTCCGTGGAGATTCGACAGTACCCTGAGAGTCGCCTAAAAGGTAACTGGACTCTTCAACCTCCATCTCTGAGACCAGAGATCGTTGTTCTTCATCCGTTAAGTCTGGCTTATCATGGGAAGATCCCGCCGAAACCGGGACCTCCACATGTTGCCATGTTAAAACTGGGGTAGAAGATGGTACATCGGCATCCCGTGAACGTCAGCACTAGTTGAGTCACAAAGGGATGTGTTCTGTCCTGCCAGGACTGTGAGTATCGCCATACACCTTGGCTGTGGCTGTCCCTCGCTTGCGAGCTCGGTATACTCTCTAAAAGAGAGCCCTGTAAAGGTTTATGATAATTAAAAGCTCCCATAGCTCATTAACACATTGAAAGCAGAGCTGGTGAGCAAAATCATAAAGTATACTAATTAATTTAATTTATATTTAATTGTATTAAAATAAATTACTATAAATAAACACAATATTATCCTAATATAATCATAGAAAATATATATGGTTATTATTATTCAGTGATTAAATTATTTCATTAACAAATGAAAATAATATATAGGGATACCTGATCTTAACGGCGTTGAACATACAGCAATGAGAGGTTCAAGTGCCGACATGGCAGAGACTGGGGGAAAACTACCCCGCCCCCGGGAACTACCTGGTCACCTGGTGCAACACCGGTACTCCGCCCTGGAAAGAGAATTTTCCGGGGATTAATGCTCATAGGGTTACACCCAAAAAATGGTACAAAATATGTGTCACAAGACCGCCGGTCAACGAACCGTAGCACTCCACCACTACTTTTCGTTTTCCTTTAGTTTCATATTAAAGATTTCAGGATATATTTACCTGTCCAGAAGATTTTTAAGCATATCTTTTGAATCCTCCTAAAGATGAAGTATATCTTTATTAAAGATGAAGTCTTTCAAGTATCCTTTACACTTGAAACATTAGTAAGATTCCGGCATCTTTTTATCCCATAAAAAGTCTAAGCCTATCCTAATCTCTAATCCGGCTTCTCCCAGAAGCCCTCATAGATCGCCGTCTTGAAGGCCGTGACACCCTATTGTATCAATCAATTGTTTGGCAAATGATCGCGAATTGCTAATCAGTTAATATAACCACCCGAAGGTATAACCGCCGGGTTTTATATGCAATGTCAAACCAATTGTACCTGCCCCAGACCTTTTTTGTAAAAAGGTCGCCGGGAGAGAAAGACTAAACAAACAAACAACATTGTTCCAATTGTTTATTAAGGATTTCAGCATATCTTTTACCTGTTCGAAAGAATTAAGCATAACTTCTGAATCCTCATAAAGATGAAACATATCTTTATTAAAGATGAAGTCCTTCAAGTATCCCTTTACACTTGAAACACTAGTAAGATTCAGGCATCTTTTTATCCCATAAAAAGTCTAAGCCTATCTTAATCTCTAATCCGGCTTCTGCCAGAAGCCCTCATAGATCGCCGTCTTGACGGCCGTGATACCCTATTGTATCAATCAATTGTTTGGCAAATTATCGCGAATCGCAAATTCGTTAATATAACCACCCGAAGGTACAACCGCCGGGTTTTATATGCAATGTCAAACCACTTATACCTGCCCCAGACCTCTTTGTAAAAAAGGTCGCCGGGAGGGAAAGACCAAACAAAATAACTGTGTGGAGCCCCCCTCACCGGGAATAACACAGGAAGCCTGATCCCAGGCTTGACCACAGAAAACGCAGTTTCTGATGAGCCCTCAAGCGACCAAACTCGTCGGGGTAACTTACCTATTTTAGCCATCCTGACTAAAACTCGGTAACCAAAAACGGTGTTCTCGGAGCAACGAGAAAAAACGCCGGAAAGGTAACCCACACCAAACGAGACATAACAGGAGGGCGTAATGCATAAAGCAATGAATAACACAGGAAGCCTGATCCCAGGCTCGACCACAGAAAAACGCAGTTTCTGATGAGCCCTCAAGCGACCAAACTCGTCGGGGTAACTTACCTATTTTAGCCATCCTGACTAAAACTCGGTAAACCAAAACGGTGTTCTCGGAGCAACGAGAAAAACGCCGGAAAGGTAACCCCCACCAAACGAGACATTTTAACACATTTTATACAAAGTGTGTGCGCAAAAATAGGGATACCTGAACAGGAGGGCGTAATGCATACAGCAAAAACCGGGGCAAAGGTAGCCATGACAGAGACTGGAGGGAAACTACTCCAGGTTCTGCCTAGACCCGCCGGGACCCAGCTCTGGAAAATTTAAAATTTCCAGGAATTAATGCTCATAAGGATAACCCACTCATGTTCGCACACAGGTGTTAAATAACCCGCCGGGTAACGAGACGTAATACTCAACGACCACAGCTCGCCACGCGGTGGGGTTTCCTAAGTAAAAGATTTCAGAATATCTTAATTTGTCCAAAAGATTTATGAATACCCTCTGACATAATATATAAAGACCATCATGGCGTTTATAAGTGATTAAGTCTTTCCGGTGGTGTTTGTTTCCATATTAAATATTGGAAAAAAAAACCTAAAAAAGACGCCGGCCCCCGAATTATCTCGTAGATAAAAAACTGGGAAGCCTGACAAATATACGAGATCTAACTTCTGCCGAAGTATCTTTTAGATCGCCGTATGTTGAAGGCGGCGATACAAAACGTATCCCTCAAATGTCTGGTTAACTAACTGAATTGTAAATTCGTTATTCTCATCCGTGCAAGAAACACCCGCCGGGTGTGAATAATAGTTTAAAAAACGTTAACCCCAAATGTGCCCTAAAGCGCCGTATGTTGAAGGAGACGATACACAAAGCATCCCTCAATTGACTAGTCAACTAAACTGAATTTTGCAAATTCGGTCATCCCAACCTTCCAGGTTGCACCCACCGGGTGAATTAAAGTTTAAAAACAACCGCCGGGTTTTATATGCAATGTCAAACCACTTATACCTGCCCCAGACCTCTTTGTAAAAAAGGTCGCCGGGAGGGAAAGACCAAACAAAATAACTGTGTGGAGCCCCCCTCACCGGGAATAACACAGGAAGCCTGATCCCAGGCTTGACCACAGAAAACGCAGTTTCTGATGAGCCCTCAAGCGACCAAACTCGTCGGGGTAACTTACCTATTTTAGCCATCCTGACTAAAACTCGGTAACCAAAAACGGTGTTCTCGGAGCAACGAGAAAAAACGCCGGAAAGGTAACCCACACCAAACGAGACATAACAGGAGGGCGTAATGCATAAAGCAATGAATAACACAGGAAGCCTGATCCCAGGCTCGACCACAGAAAAACGCAGTTTCTGATGAGCCCTCAAGCGACCAAACTCGTCGGGGTAACTTACCTATTTTAGCCATCCTGACTAAAACTCGGTAAACCAAAACGGTGTTCTCGGAGCAACGAGAAAAACGCCGGAAAGGTAACCCCCACCAAACGAGACATTTTAACACATTTTATACAAAGTGTGTGCGCAAAAATAGGGATACCTGAACAGGAGGGCGTAATGCAAACAGCAAAAACCGGGGCAAAGGTAGCCATGACAGAGACTGGAGGGAAACTACTCCAGGTTCTGCATAGACCCGCCGGGACCCAGCTCTGGAAAATTTAAAATTTCCAGGAATTAATGCTCATAAGGTTAACCCACTCATGTTCGCACACAGGTGTTAAATAACCCGCCGGGTAACGAGACGTAATACTCAACGACCACAGCTCGCCACGCGGTGGGGTTTCCTAAGTAAAAGATTTCAGAATATCTTAATTTGTCCAAAAGATTTATGAATACCCTCTGACATAATATATAAAGACCATCATGGCGTTTATAAGTGATTAAGTCTTTCCGGTGGTGTTGGGTTCCATATTAAATATTGAAAAAAACCCCAAAAAAACAGGCCGGCCCCCGAATTATCTCGTAGATAAAAAACTGGGAAGCCTGACAAATATACGAGATCTAACTTCTGCCGAAGTATCTTTTAGATCGCCGTATGTTGAAGGCGGCGATACAAAACGTATCCCTCAAATGTCTGGTTAACTAACTGAATTGTAAATTCGTTATTCTCATCCGTGCAAGAAACACCCGCCGGGTGTGAATAATAGTTTAAAAAACGTTAACCCCAAATGTGCCCTAAAGCGCCGTATGTTGAAGGAGGCGATACACAAAGCATCCCTCAATTGACTGGTCAACTAAACTGAATTTTGCAAATTCGGTCATCCCAACCTACCAGGTTGCACCCACCGGGTGAATTAAAGTTTAAAAGTTAACCCCAATTGTTCCTATCCCCACTTCTTTGAAACAGATCGCCGGGGAGGAAATACAACTACAGCATAGTTTTATATTGGCTTTGCAAAACCGAAAAAACTACAAACAACACGTGTCCGTATGAACACTGTTAGATGGGTACAGCCAACCCGCCGGGATGAAACAGGCACCCCAGAGACGCAGACCTGGGGAGCCACAGACACCCACTCGCCGGGGAAACAAGCCTGTTTTAAACCACGCGTGGCCAAAACTAGGCAACCAGCCGGGGTTATCAAGGTGAAACCGAGAAAAAACCCGCCGGAAAAAACCCACCCCGTCCAGATACCATCTGAACGCAACACCGGACCGAGGCGTAGCTAAAACACAACTAACGCCGGCCCAACATAGTCCGTGGAATTAGCCAAAACACAACTAACCCAGGACACATAAATAGTCCGTGGAATTAGCCAATACACAACTAAACCAGGATACACATGACACAGTAGTACATATTTAGAAAATAAATCAATAACACTTGTATATGTGATAAAGCTACGAGAGGCTGGCTAGGCCTAGGCAGACGGATAACAGTAACATGTCGGAATATAAACAAAAAGCACTGAATTATATCACAACAGGAACCACCGCCAACACACCACTGTAGCAAACACTTCCGGCAAAGGGAAGAACTGACTCGGGACCCAGAAAAAACTTCACTAAGTGAAGAAAAATACGCTGGGAACGACAGCCAAAATACGCTACCTCATCAGAAAGATAAAAGGAAGCAATAATGCGTAATGAAAGCCGCCTGCATCACAAAGCTAGCTAACTGTGAAAAAATTCACCTGTCCACAACAGGACCACGAGGGTACATCCGAAATAGATGCCCCAAACATACGACCCAAAATACACTGCACTGCGGGCAACCAGCCCAGGACACTCCTGCTACGCATATCCTAACCTTACTCGATACATCCCGGAGTAAACCAATGAGAAAAAACTCACTAGGGACGCAACAAATGCGGAACCCGCGGAGCGTGGGGAGACAGGTCCGGGCAGGCTGAGCGCAGAGCAGAGAAGGAGGAATGACGCCTGAATCAGCGTCTGGTCAGAAATCCACACAAGTACATCCACGATATGATGGAAAGCTTATTGGATAGTTATTCTTATTTTGTTTTATTTTTTATTTTTTACGAAGTTTTTTTGTAGTGAGAACCCAATTCATAATGATTGAAGCCATGAGTGAGGTCGCGTGCGCTCATGATGAAGGCTCCTCAGTTTTTAAATGCTCTGCGCGGTAGATTCAAACTACGGCGGATTAGTGTTTGAAGAGGATGCCTTATGTAATAGGCATGTTCGTCAATGATGGAGGGGCCACTAATAAATAATTCCCTGTCTAGCGAGGTAGTGGGTGTGGATGTGTGAGGAGGGGAGGTTAGTCGTGGTGCGGGAGCCGTGCCGAACGGTCAGAGTCAACCTACGCTCCTCCCACCACTCGTCTCTCTCTCAGAGCCAATTATGTGCTAAACATTGCACACTGCCTTAAGTCGGGCCCCGCCACATAGTCCTTGGTTCTCTGGACCGCCTTAAGTCGGGCCCCGCTAATAAGGGGTTAAACACTCTAACCATTACACCAGTAACCAGAATATGATGAAAATTACGTAATGGTGGTGAAGGGGTACTTCTCCCTGTTCTTCACTGTCTTCTCCTTTCCTTCCTCCTTTGTTGTGTCTATCATATTTATTGCTCATCATTACCCTAGCTTGTTCTCATCTTATCCCTTATTATTTAGCAACTCGTACTCTCGCTCGGTACGGATATCAATCTCTCTCCATCTTCATAATAATTTCTTCTTTTCGCTCTTAATCTTCATACTTCCCTTCTCTTCCTTACCTCTCTCAACCCTTCTCCTTCGGTATCCTGTTTCTCTCTCTTTCTGTTATCGTGTTCTGGGCATTCCGTCTTCATTCACCCATTATCAATATCTCGTTCTGCAACAATGCAAACTAACTAACTAACTCTCTCTCTCTCTCTCTCTCTCTCTCTCTCTCTCTATATATATATATATATATATATGTATGTATGTATGTCTATCTATCTATATATCTATCTATCTATCTATCACCATATTTATCCTAAACCCTCTTCCCATTTCAAAGAAGACGCCTCTCATAATGTGGGAAGGGAGGAGGACGTGGACGATATTACCTGCGGGGGTTCACTACTAAGGGGGTATATGTGTTATATGTTTGTCTTTCCATCTATTAATATCTTTATTCAAATTTTACTTTCCTTCCTAAACCTCCATCAAGCTTATACAAGCAAATTTTCAAGATCCTCCTTCGAGATCAATTTGTACATTTTTCGGTAGAAACGTGTCCTGGCCGAAGTCCGGTTCCTCCAAAGTAACAGGCTCGCTATCGCTTGCCAGGAAAAAATCGACACCTAAATTTCACGAAAGATCTTAATATTGACAAACAAATGGGGCGGATGGTCATACAATGAACAAACTAATGGGGCGAGCCTTAACATTTCAAAACCAATGGGGCTAAACATGAGGGAGAAGGAGGATCCAGAGAAACAACATACCTCCCCTTAATGCGACTACACCCTGTTCCAAATAGTTAAGCCAGAAATCGTGAACACCAACCTCTGTAACTCACAAACGACTAAAGTAACCGAGCTAATATTTCTACCATTTGGGAAGGGTCAGCCAGGGAATTGGTGTAGAAATTTACAGCCCATTTGCTCTAGTCCTTTTTGAGTTAGAGAGCTTAGGGTTCACAAATGCTAGACTACCTATTTGTAACAGGGTATAGCAAGGTTGTACATATCTTAAAGGGGATTGTTAATTTTTTGGTAAAAATTTTAATTTATGTATTATTTGTTTTAGTTTTCACCCTAGACCTCCATCAAATTTAAAATAACAACCCCAGGATCCCCCTTCAAAATATATTTGTTCATTTTTCGGTAGAAAAATGTCCCGGCCAAAGGCCGTTTCCTCCTAAATCACAGGCTCGCTATCGCTCGCCAGGAAACAATCGACACCTAAATGACACGACAAGTCTTAATACTGACACAGAAAAGGGGCGAAAGGTTTTAAAATCGCCAAACTAATAGGCTGAACGTCTTAAAATCTGAACTTTAATGGAGCTAAGCTGTCATGCACATCATCTTTTTGTGCCACTCACACATATTGCCAAACACAAACATTGTGAGAATTCGATAGTAAACAAAGCGGAATTTACCTATAAACTCACAAGAGTTAACTTACTTTTATTTGTTGATAGGGATAGATAGCTCAATGATAGTGGTAGGAATAGATAGAAGATATAGTGAATTATAAGATATAAGAATTAGGATGACTTAGCAGGAAACAGGTGGTTGTATTGGAGCGGCTAGAAGGAGATCTTGATGAGTTGTAGCAAAAGCGAGTCTGAGGTTTGTGGCGATGAACCCGCCAGTTCCGAGAATGGCGCATGCGCAGTTATATTCCACCAATGCGTCATTTAACTAACTAAAAGGATATACCGGATTGATAATAATGATAACCCGATATATTTATGGATAATAAACCCATATAAACTTAATACGAAATAGTATATATCTTTTATATAGATATATAACTTAGCCTAATTCTGGCGCCTAATTTGAACTTCCAGTATGTTTACTTAACCTAAACTGTCGAGTTACTTACGAGTCTCGACACATTCCCACCACCAATATATACATTATCTACAATAATCCCACAGCGATGTTAGATCTCCATAGCTGTGAAGAGCTAACATCGGCTCGGCGAAGAGGTAATCTTCCAACAGGATCAATACTGGCAGATGGTCCAGCGACCGCTGGTAACATAGGGGTGGAGTCGTGAGACCTAACACCATCACCAGTGACCGCCGGTTGAGGGATCGAAATGCTTTCGATTTCCTGTTCCAATGGATACAACTTGACGATGGGTCGAGTGGTCAGGCCAGTCTTTGTTCTAATCTGGACCACTCTAACCAGATCATCTCGTCCGGGATAGAGTCTAACTACCCTACCAAGTTTCCAAAGGACACAAGGTCCCTCGTCATGTATAAGCACGATGTCATTTATCTTTGGCCATACACTGCTTGATGAGCCTCTTTTAGTCTTATAGGCTTCTCGTAGTGATGCCAAGTATTCACTAGACCAACACCTCCATAGGTCCCTGATCAATTAATTGATGTAATTGTACCTGCTGTGTATCGCTGCTTTACTATCGTAACTAGGATCCTGCCGCTCATCTGGCTGAATTAGGTCCTTTGGGAAGTCACAAATCTACGACCTTTAACCAGCATGGATGGAGTAATAGGGCAAGGGTCCTCCAGATCACCCGAGACATATGTTAAAGGGCGATCATTCACGGTAGCCTCCAGCTCCAATAGGACGGTAGTTAGTTCCTCAAAGGAGACTAGAGCACGACCTAGTACTTTTTTAAGCCCAGCATTCACAATACCTTACCTTTGGATACCTTTGGATGTGTTCGCCGCTCTTCTAGCGGCACCAAGGAGCGCGACGCCCCTCGTTATGGGTGGTGATTTGGTGCAGTAGACTGTTTGAAGCGACAGCTCGCTCCCTTGCGAGGATGGGCTCATCTGGCACTTTTTGCAGTTCGACATCTAGGGCTCTCTTGAAGTTGTCTAACGAGATGCCCCTCATGTCTCTTACTCACCGTGGGAGTTTGTTGAAGAGACGTGGGCCTCTGTGTGATAACCAGCCCTCTCGCAGAGAGCCCATAGCACCCCTGTTATTCATCCGGGGGATTTCGCATTCCCAGCCTCTCCTATCACTGAATTTCATGACTATCGGAGTATGTAGGTTTGGTACTAAACCCTCTGCGATTTTTCACGTGTATATTATTAGGTAACGTTCTCTTCTACGTTCCAGTGAGTACAGATTCAGTGCTCTTAAACGCTCCCAATAGTGTAGATGTTTCATCGAACTTATATGCGAAGTGAAATTTCTTTGTACACTCTCTATGTCATTTATTTCACCTGCTTTGTATGGGGATGTTAATACGCTACAGTATTCAAGCCGCGGTAGCACTAGAGATTTGAAGAGCGTTATCATAGGCAATTCACCGCGTGTTTTAAAAGTACGCAGAATCCAACCCGTTAGACGTTTCGCAGCCGCAACTTTGATCTGGTTATGTACTTTGAAACCCATATTTTCAGACATTAATACCCCAAGGTCTTTCACACTGTCTTTCCGTTCTATTATGTGGTTAGATTCTGTTAAGTAATTTGTAATTTCTTTAACACCATTATTATCTCCGTACCGTATTAATTGGAATTTTTCCGCATTGAATTGCATGTTGTTTTCCCTGGTCCACTGGAACACTACATTCATGTCTTGCTGCAGTCAGCCTGTGTCCTCTTGTGTGTTTACTATCTTGCTTAATTTTGTGTCATCAGCAAAAGACGACACCGTACTGTGTCTGGTGTTGGTATCTATGTCGCAAATTAGTATGAGGAACAGAAGGGGCGCTAGCACTGTTCCTTGGGGCACTGAGCTTTTGACATCCGAAGGCTCAGAAGTGACTTGGTTTACTGCTACCGATTGTTTTCGGTTTACGAGGAAATTGTATATCCACCGTCCGATTTTCCCAGTTATACCCTTTGCTTTCAGTTTGTGGGCTATTATACCATGGTCACATTTATCAAATGCCTTAGCAAAATCGGTGTAAATGACATCCACGTTTTTCTTTTCTTCTAGCGCTTTAAGAATTTTGTCATAGTGTTCCAAAAGTTGTGAGAGACATGATCTTCCCGCTCTGAACCCATGTTGACCAGTGTTGTGTAGTTCATTTGTCTCCATGAATGTTGAAATTTTGCTTCGCAGGACTCGCTCGAAAACTTTAATGATGTGAGAGGTTAGAGCTACCGGGCGGTAGTTTTTTGGTAGTGCTTTACTCCCTCCTTTATGCAGTGGGGCAATTATTGCGTTTTTCAAGCTATCTGGTATGTCACCAGTGTCTAGACTCCTTCTCCACATTATAGCCAGGGGTTTTGAGAGGTTTCCTTACATTTTTTCATTAGGATCGAATTCCATGAGTCCGGGCCTGGTGCCGAGTGGGATGGCATGTTGGAAATGGCCTCTTCTATGTCTTTTGGACCGAAATCAATATCCAGCATCTGAGGGGTTTCCGTGGGGGAGGTTTCCATGAAAAATATATTTTGGTCTCTGATGACTTTTGTTTCATCAGGCTCACTGAATGCCATTTCATACTGCCTGCTTAACACCTTACGAGCGGCCTATGCGGTTTATTTATGTGTACCGCACAGCGGGGTGTTTTTAGCCAAAATAGGGCTGTTTACGTGATCATTTTCATGCCTAAATAAGACCCAGAACGTAAAACAAGTACCTATCCCTGAAAGGGCATAAACAGAGCTTTCGAATGACACCATAACGATCCTTGTATGATGGATAGTTTTCTTGCAATAACCGTGCAACGTGAGTGCAAAAAGCAGGTAATTCGGTACTTTCAGTACATAATTGAGTATGTAGCGAGTGAGAGAGGGAGGAGGGAGCTGAGATTTGTGTCAGTAGGTTCGCCGCGGTGGTCTGGAGCAGTCATACGCTCGCTAGTCTCCTGCCACCACTTGTCTCTCTCTCTCAGCCACATTACGTGCTGAAATTGCCACTCGAGTTATGTCGAGCGCCGCCACATAGTCCAGCTTTATTTAACTCGACTTATGTTGCTCGCCGCTAAATAAGGGTTAAGAGTTCGCTCATTTCCTTTTTGTCCCCTGTGAAAGAGCCGTCCCCTTTGCTCAGTGGGCCGATGTTGTTTTAGGCTTTTGTTTGGCGTATGAAAAGAAGTATTTGGAATTTTCCTTTATACCTGCAATAGCTTTCCTCTCCTCTTCCATATGTTGTAGTTCATATGATATTCTTAGCCTTTGTTCAATTTCCACAATTTCTCTATCTATTTCGACTTTTTGCCTATCCTGTAGATTTTGATGTGTGCGTCTTTGTGTGAGTAATTTTCTTCTTCTGTACAGCCTCCTCCTTTCCCGATCTTGTTTGCTTCTTCGTTTTGTTTGTCTTGCAGGTATATGGTGACTACAGATTTGGGTCATGGTTTCTGTTATTAAGACTAGACATTCTGCTGGTGCCAGGTTATCCATTAAATCTTCCCAGTCTATTTCCTCCATTTCTTGATTTACCTCTTCCCACCTAATGTTTTTGTTATTGAAGTTAAATTTACTGAAGGGGCCGGTTTTTGTTCTCGATTCTGAGGTTGTCTGTACACTTTCTAAGGTTGTTTTGATCTCAATTAATTTATGATCCGAGTATGTTGTGTCCGATATGTTAATGCTGTGTACTAGAGAGTCGTTGTTAGTGAAGACCAGGTCTAAGATATTATTTTCCCGTGTGGGTTCAGCAATATGTTGGGTAAGACTAAAAAAATCAAAAAGTTCAAAAAGCTCTCTCGTATTAGTATTTGCTTCTCCGGTGTTATTTGCCACTAACTGGTTTCTAGTTGTCTCCATTTAATGTTTGGTAGGTTAAAGTCTCCTAGCTATATAATATTTGGTGTTGGGTTCCCCAGGGTTTCCACTTCTGATTTTATTTTGTTGAGCTGGGTTTTGAATTCTTCTCGGGATGAGTCTGGAGGCCTGTATGTAACAATTACTGCTAAATTTAGGGATTCTATTTTAACTCCAAGTATTTCCACCACTTCATTACTGTTATTTAGGAATTCAGTACATATCAGTGAGTCATGTATGTACAAGGCTACACCTCCATGTGATCTATGCGTTCTGTCTGCCCTATGTAGGTTGTAACCAGGAATCCATACATCACTATCTTCCTGATCTTTAATGTGAGTTTCTGTGAGAGCCGCAAATATAGCGTTTCCTTCTTCTAGCAGGCCCCTAATAAATGGTACTTTGTTCGTGGTTCTATTTTTTAGGCCTTGGATATTTGCAAACAATATTGGGGAGGGATTGTTTGGAGTACTATGTGTACCTAATAGTCTTCGGGATGTATTGGCCACTCTTGGGAGGCCAGGAGGTGCTCGAGGTGTTCTATGTGCTCTTCCATCTCCCTCAGTCTCTTCATCTTCATCTGCCCTTTCCCTCCTTGCCTTTTTCCTCTGTCTCGTCCTCGCATAGCTAGAGAGTTTTTTGGGCTACCATTTGTGTTAGGTCTAGCATATCTCCAAGTCCCTTTAATATGAAAAGCTGGGCATTTCATATTTTAGCAGGTCTTGTTCTCAAGTGATGTCTTGCAAAGGGATGGGTGGTGGTATTTGCAGGTTTCACCAAATGTACATTTTCCATGACTGGTTATGTTGTTGCAAATTTTGGGATGAGGAAATCTACATGAATTCCCATTATATTCGCCCTTTTGACCAAAGTAGCACCTTCTTTCCAGATAATATCTGCACACTGGTGTAGACAACCCCAGTAGGTGTGGCTGGGGCTGCAAGGGGTTATGTGGTGAGCAAAGTGTGGTTGTGGGTGATAGTGGGCTTGGTGTATGGGTGGGTGAGGCCTGCAGGGGGGTGGAGTTACGGGTCGGTTGTAGGTGGGCAGGTGGCAGTGGTGAGGGGGGAGACGATGTGGAAGGGGAGCCTGATATGGGGGCTTGTTGCATCCTACGTTCATCCTGCAATTGTATTTGATCAACAGCAGTAGGGTGGTCAATGGCCATAGATGGGATTAATGTGGGTGTTTTCTGGGTCTGGGGAGGTGTGGGGAGATGTGCGGCAGGGTTTGTGGATATGTAGGGTGCGAAAGGTTGTTGTTCGGCAGGCGATGTGTGTTGATGTGCAGGAGGCAATGTGGGCATTATCATGGGAAGGTGTGCGTGTGTGGGTTGTGATATTTGTATGGGCCCTGAGGCCCCAATAGTTCCCCATTTTCTGTGAAAGGTAGCTATGTCTTGGCTATATTTCAGTCTATCTTGTACTTCTGTATTTTCTACAGTCTGTATGACTTGCCATGTGATATCGAAACAACTATCGCAGAAATGGAGGTTCTTCCCTCTTGTATTGTACGCCTCATTTATTGATGTCAATCCTATGCAAATCCAGTGGTATGGTTGCTTGCATATCCGACATGCGGTGCCTTTATGCATGTGTATATTAATCTTACAACTAGTACATTTGTCTCTGGTAAACATTTTTGTTTGTTTTTTTGTTTTTGTTTTTGTTTTTGTTTTTCCACCCGCCCTTACATGGGGGAGAGAGAGAGAGAGAGAGAGAGAGAGGGGGGGGGGGGGGCTTGGAGGACAAGGAGGTGTTTGTTACGCGGTTTGTGGGGAGTGGGGGGGGGGGGGGGTGCCACTCGTTTACACTCGTTATGTTTAAACTTTAAGTAACTTTAAGTAACACTTTCAATAATTATCTTATGAAACAGAATTCTCACTGCCCTAACCACTTTTCCCGTTTTTGGTCGACTGTTTAGCGGAATATACGGCACTCTAGGAAAATAACGAACTTTCCAGGCTACCTATATATAGTATCTATTTTAATTTTCATATTTTACCTATCAACTAGATTGAACACTGCTCAGGTTCGAATTTTCACCACATTTGGTTGCGTGGGAGATCTTTCTCTCCAATAACGTCACTACTAACCAGCGATATGGTCGAGAAATAATCTGCACTGATTTAATTTGTTTATTTATATATTGTTTTTCTCTGTTTGCTATTATTTACGATTTTTGTTTTGTCGGTACCCTTTCCTGTCGAGGTTAAGTTTCGCTTTTGGTAAAATCGTATAGGGGGAGGGGAGGGGACGTGTCCAGGAGAGCGAGGGGATACATGTGTTTATGGTCTTTGCGGTCACCGAGGGTATTTTGTTTACAGCATACGTCGTGTTCCCAAGCTAAATGTTAAAAGTTCCCTGACTTTAATTCTCTGTATTATACTTTCCTAGTTTATTTACGTGATATACGATGTTCACTATCACTTTTAACTTAGGCTTCCTATTTTCCCATAGCCCTGTTTGATTTCATAGGACTATATAGCTAACACTTTGCTTTGGGACGTAACGGTTTTTTCTTTCCCTTCTTCTTTCCACCCGCCTTATGGGCTTGCCCTAGGTCTGTCCTAGACCAGCGCCATGGCACTGCTGTAGGAGTTAACGGATTTTTTCTCCAAAACGCGTATATCTCTCCAGATATTTTATCAATCGGTTCGATTTTCCACTTCACAGGACCGCGACACTACGTTTGTTTTTTAGTGTGATTTTTTTAAAGTTTAATCACCAGTATCCCGCGGGATAGTTGAAAAATCCCGGACCGCGATGGACGTGACCCTCTTCTCTGACCCTCCTCTCCTCTCTGACCTATGGCTCTCTCCCAAATAGCTCCGAACCAAGGCGCACATGCTGGGATAAAACGCCATTCACATCGGATTTCGGAAAGATGAGCCTGAAGACTGGGATCGCTTTGAATGTCTTCCAAGTGTCTGGAAGCTCCCACAAATGTAGCAGCATTGTCGCTTAACATTATCTGTGGAAATCCCTGCCTACTACAAAATCTCCGGAATGCATGGATAAAGCTGTTACAGGTCATACTGCTAACTACTTCTATGTGAATAGCTCTTGTAGTAGCGCACGTAAATAAAAGCATATAAGCCTTGTTGTTGTGTGAGCCCCGGACAGGAATTGCTCCTGTATAATCAACCCCCGTGACCTCGAAGGGATCTCTAGGAGTAGTCCTGATGTCTGGTAGAGGAGGTACTCTAGCTTTCTCGTAGGTATTACCCTGTATTTTACGACAGGTTATACACTTACTGGTCACTTGTTTTACCGCTTGTCTTATCTTAGGAATCCACCACCTCTGCCGTATATATGCGACCACGTGTTTAACTCCATAGTGACAACAGACACGATGACACATATTGATGAGCATGGTAGTGAAAGGATGTTTGAAAGGCAGTAGTATCGGATATTTCATTGAATCCGGAAGAGCTGCTAACTTCAATCTACCTTCACATACAATTAATCCTCCTTTCATGACAAGTCCTAATTGCTTTACCAAATTATTGCGAGTACCCTTGTCACCAGACAGCATCTCGTACTCCTTTGGGAAGCATTCCTGCTGAATCTTTGAGCTATAATCTTTTCTGCTACTTTTAGTTCTTTTATGCTGAGGAGGGCACTGTCTGTGGGAGACGTCCCTTTAATATTTGCCTTCAAATTATTCTTGTATCGAATAGTCCATGCAACTATCCGAATTAATTTATCATAACTACCATATTTTTCCCAGTTCCATAACTGTGTGTCTTGTTTATCATTGGTCCCAATGACTTGGCTAGTTACTTTTGGCATTGGGTCATCTGGTAATATGTCTTCTGTCCCCTCCCACCAAAACGCAGAAGATTTCAGATGTTTTGCCGAAACACCTCTAGACAGTAAGTCACTAGGGTTTTCTTTAGAGGACATGTACCGGAATTCTACAGTCAGAAGAAGGGATTTTATTTCGTCAACACAGTTTGCGACATACACTGGAAGCTTCTTCATACTACGCAACCAATGCAATGTAACCTGGCTGTCGTACCATAAAACAATTTTGTTGACTTTTACAATATTATGATAAGCTTCCTCCACAAATTTGATTAATCTGGTGGCTAGTAAAGCAGCAGTTTGCTCTAGTCTTGGTATTGTTATGGATCTTATGGGAGCGACCTTTGCTTTAGCGATGACCAGACAGCTATGTTCCAGGCTCACAAAATATATTGCAGTGCCATAGGCGACACCACTTGCATCGCTAAACGCATGAAGTTCCACTGCATCAGCATATACCGTCCTCCGAGGATAAGTAAATTCACAGCAGAGGTGCAGGTCCTTGGTAACTGTAGACCATTCGGTAGCGCAGTCGTCAGGTAGCGGATCGTCCCAATCTAGGTTCAGTCTCCATAA
Source organism: Paralithodes platypus (assembly GCA_032716605.1). Classification (NCBI taxonomy): domain Eukaryota; kingdom Metazoa; phylum Arthropoda; class Malacostraca; order Decapoda; family Lithodidae; genus Paralithodes; species Paralithodes platypus. The sequence continues at coordinate 13,537,212 of CM064493.1, read as the reverse complement.
TTGCTGTAAGAAAATTCTGGACCTTATTGTAACGGGCAATAGTACACCGAGTGGATCGAACAGTTGTGCCGCCACTCTTAAGCACTCTCTCTTTGTTGCCTCATTGGCCTCTGGGAGACTTGCATTGAACGTCAAGAGGTCAGAGTCAGGTAACCATAAGAGTCCTAATGTCTTCACTCGCTCTTGATTCTTGGCAGCAACACCATCCAATTGCAGGAGGTCACGCAGTTGAGGACTATTGGTAGCCCATTCACTGAGATATAAATGTGCTTGAGACATTATTCTTTGGGCATCCCAGTAATGCTGAATGACAGTCTCTTCATCACTGCCTGTACCCTGGAGGTTGTCAATGTACAAACCTTCCTTAACAGCCTCCACAGCTCCGGGATCCTCTTTAATAATGGAAAGATGTTTTAAGATCGTGGCATTAAGAAGAAACTGAGCAAGTCGCCCCGAACAACACTACCTTAAATCGGTAGCAAAGTAAGGGTGAAGATAAGTCCAAGGGGTCCTTTGGCCACAGAAATCGGGTGTAATCACGATCTTCTTCATGAAGTCTCAACATGAGAAAGGCTTTCTCGATGTCACTTATCCAGGCATATTCGTGTACCCTGAATCGCAGCAATATGTTTGCTAGATCTGGCACCAGTGATGGCCCGGTGTAAAGGCAGTCATTAAGACTTGGCCTGCCTTTGCCAATACTAGCGGAACAGTCGTACACAATACGAACGGGCGTCGTTGTGCTATTCTTGGTGACCCCGTGATGTGCCAAATAATGACTGTTTTCAGTAACACCGAAAGGAACCTCTTCAATAAAATCACGATGAAGTTGATCTTGGATAACGTTGGTGTAGTGACTACAATAGACAGGTTCTTGTTTGAAACGCTTCTGCAGACCCCTTAGGCGACCCGCTGCTAAACCATAATTAGAAGGCAGCTTCTCTTTATGTTGGTTCCATGGCAGTCTGACTTCATATTGCTGATTCTGTGCAGAGTATGTTACTGTCTCCTTGTATACAGTATGTCCAACGCAGTCATGTTTTCCTTTGAATCTTCGCTTAGAGAAATTCCTAGATGATCCAGTTCCCACATACATTTTAATTCATTATGACATGGATTACTTGATTCCGTGGATATATATTGATCCATCGGGGTGACCGCAACTTTCAAAATAGTAACTACCTCTACTTGGGCGCTAGACTTGTCGTTATGGCAGGAGCCACTTAGTGCATAGCCAAATTTAGTGGGTAAGAAAATTATGTTACCCTCCTTTTTGTACCCTGGCCGCACTAAGTCATAATAATAATCGGCACCAACCAACAAGTCCAGTCGAGATGTCTGTGACATTAGAGGATCAGCTAATTTGTAACCCTTGTTTCGCAAAACTCTCATGTCTGCTTCAAGGCATTCTGATCCTTTGTGATCTGGGAGAGTTTCTACCACAACTGCTTGTAGAGGATAGTTTCTGCCCCGGAACTTGTATTTGAAGGACACTACTGAGTACTTTCTGCTCTCACATGCTCCGGTAAACCTCGCAACTCTACCTCTTCATCACCCACTTTTATATAATGGATAGAGTCTAGAGCGGAATTTAAAATGAAGGTGCGCTGTGAGCACTGATCCAGCAGTGTTCTCATCTTGACTGTTCCTCTTGATTCCTTAACTGTTGGCAGCATAACAGTTGGGAGGATAATACTAGTCTTCTTTTACGACACAGACATCGTGGTAGTTTGCATCTTGGTCTTTGTTACCTGTTGAGGTTTTTGCTCCTTCTTTGCACCGTCCCATTGAGATCTGGACTGACAAAGGATATGGTAGTGTCTGTTTTGACAGAACTTGCAGCTGCGGATGTCAGGGTTCACACAACCATTGCTCCCGTGGGTTGAAGATAAGCACCCGGTGCAAAGGTTGAGTTGCTTTGCATGTTTTACTTTCAGAGCACTGGTTTTGAATTTGAGACACTTAAACCATGCCTGGGCCCCTTCGCACAACTTGCAACCCTTCCTTAGCACTGAGGCCTCCTGCACCGCAAAGGATGCTGAAGCAACTGGTATGTGTGGTGTAGTCCGTTCTCCTACACTTTCCATGTTAAACACTTCTGTCTGGTAAGCCTGGATAAACCTTTCTAGGTCCAGACCTTCTTCACCTAAAGTTCTCTTTAATGTTTCCTTTAGTGGGAATGGCAATTTATTTATGAGAATTACAACACTAGCTTCATGAAGGGTAATTTGTAGGGTCTCTATTGACCTCAGTGTACTTTCAAAACTAGCATAGAATCCCTTTAGGTCCTCGACATTGTAAGAGGGAGGATTCAAAGTAGTAAGGTTAGTTATATGTGCCGCCTTAATTCTATCCCTGTGCCCATAGGTTTTCTTTAGAAGGGCAACCGCTGTTTGGTAGCTGGCTCCCTCAATTGCGAAACCTTCAATGAGTTGTTTTGCCTCGCCATTCAGTTGACCTCTTAAGTAGGTGAATTTTTGGATGTCACTGAGCTCCGCATTGCTGTGGACGCTACAGTGGAACATATCCCAGAATCCCAGCCATAGAGTGGGATCACTGTCAAACACAGGAAGGGTTATTTTCGGCAATCTTATACCGACATTTTTGTTAACTGCGGCACGATTTGGCTCCTTGTGTTTTAGCTTACCTTTGAGGAGGATGATAACTTTATCAAGACACTCTATATAATCCACGTCTGTTTCTATGTCCGCAAAATACTCGACGTCATCTTCATAGAGCGTTTCCATTTCGCGCCGACATAAATTTAAATCTTCGAGCTGTCTTAATACCGAAGCTAATTTAGCCTCAATCGCATAATTATCTGCATTAACTAAAAATGTAGTAATATCTTTGGTGATCCTAGTCAAACCACTCTTGATACCCCCCTTGCGTCGCTAATACTGGGACAGTGTCAGCGACATGATGGCAATACACAGGAAATAGAATAGAATAATACTATATCTTACCTATATGAATGTAAAGCGCACTCAGAAAGTTAGCTGACGCCAATAAAGGCAAGATATAGGGAACCCTGACTTAAAGGTAATAATTAATTAAACGTATGATGCCGGGGTAGGGCAATAAGCGGGAAGTATGATGCGGAACGCAATAATAAAAGTAAACGAATGCATAAATATCTCCACACTTAAATTTAAATGGTAAACCTTACATAATATGCGGCAAAATGTTGTTACAGTACACTATGGAAGGGAGGCCAAAGGGTGTATAACAAGCCAATTTAAATTGTAAACCTATAATAAACTAGGCTAGCCCAACATCTAATGGTACCAAAAAAAAATGTGGTAATTACCCCCTTTTAACCCTGGATAGGAATCATAGTGCCAAAAACGGAACGTGGTGGTGCGCGGAAACCGATATATGATCACCGCGCACCCAAATTTTGTTGCTCCGCCCTCAAATCTCGCTCCCCGGGAGGGACGAGTCAGTCTGTCCTCACCCTCTAACCAAGTCAGTCCTGCACCGCTCGCTCCTCCATCTAGACCGCCTAGAAGTTCAATCTGTACCAGTTCTGGGACGCCAATTCCCGGTAAGTAACATTTCTACATTCGTGAAAGTTTTTGGAATTTGTGGATTTTATCTATAATGTGTTATACTTAGGGATCTATCATGTTTACACAAGCTAGGGGGAAGGTATTGCACCATGTTACCACAATCAGGCGCGGGTTAAGATGCCAGATGTCGCCACTAGATTTTTTTATTTTGAGATTTATTTTTTGTCCTCAGCCATGGCCCGACGAAGACTCACCCCTGACGAAATAAATAACCTCCTGAAGGAGTCTGATGAGGACTCTAGTCAGTCTGAAGAAAATATAGATGAAGAAAGTGAACATGATGACATCGAGGATGATCTCGTGGACATGCCACTGATGGCAACACCCCATGACGCTACCTCGCCAGTTTTGGCGCCAATCCTGGCGCCAAAACCACCCACGGATGCTCCCACACCACCCACGGATGCTCCCACACCACCCACGGATGCTCCCACACCACCCACGGATGCTCCCACACCACCCACAGATGCTCCCACACCACCCAGAGCTCCCTCACCACGTAAGACAAGGAGTACCTTGGCTACTCTTCGTAGAGACTTTTCATTTAGGGACCGGGAGCAGCAGGAGAAGACCGAAAAAAGGCAGAGATGTCGCGTCTGCCCACCCACCTCCAACATCAAGACCAGGATGGTGTGTCAGCTCTGCAAACAATCAACCTGTCCGCACCACCTAATGAAGACCTGCGTGCATTGCCACTCTTGAAGGTAAGAAACTACATATTGTGTATTCATTTTTATTGGGTTTCTAAGTCTCAAAGTAACTAAACTTACAAACTAGGGGTCATAATTGTCAAAAAAAACAAAATGAAAAGTAGGGCTCTCAATGTAACGTAAAATATTACTTTTTTTGGCTTTTTTCGTTTGGCAAATTTTTTTTTTTTTTTTGTATGTGTTATTGGATCGTTATTGATACTCCATGTGAAATGGGATACAAATCCATGCATATTTACTCACCCCATGACCTTTGGAAAGTGTGTTCGATTTTCACAGATTTGCGGCCGGAGCGGCGCCTGGAGATAAGGTTAACCCTTTGAGTCCTGTGTCCCAACGAATAAGGCAAACTCACAATATATATGCTCATTTGGTTCACAGGTTTTATATCTATGCTCAGTGTATGTTTTAGCCATATTCATTGACAAATATTATATTTATGAATATTTTCCCTAAGATTTTTGGCCAAAAAAGTCGGCCCTCTCAAATTTCAATCAACGTAAAATAATAATGTAGCTATATATTAGTTCCTATTCCAATTTCAGTATGTTACATGTATTCTAGGATAGTTAGGGAATTCCCATATGGAATCTTGTCATTCTAAGTCAATATTCAGGTACCCAAATGAATTTTTACAAATACGACATGTTTTTTTGGAGTAAACAATTTTAACCCTTTTTTATTGTTTCCACAGCTCGCGCCCTATGGGACCCAGCAGCTCAAGACCCCAACCTGTCATGCCTCCACCATCCCTCTACAATCCCTCCAATTTTCAGCCCCCTCAGACGTACTTGAGTTTTTTTTTTTTTTTTTTTTTTTTAATTTCTATTTTTTTTAGATAATATTATGATACATTTATTATAAATATGAAATTTACTTTGATTTTCAATTACACTCTCCATAATGTTAAGGAAGCTTTATATTTATTGTAGCAAGTGACAACAAAAATCTATCTCAATTACCGGATTTTATATGAATATTTATATGCGGTGTGCCACACTTGGTACGAGAGGACCTTAATCGGAACACAAATCCTACGATACCTATCCAGGGTTTTAGTTAAGACCAAACAAATTCAATTTAACCCTTATAATACTACTTTACATTAATTTAAGTGTTGCAATTATACCTAGCCTATAGCCTACCAATTATTACTCAGATCTACCTTAGAGAAATTACCCGCCTCCCATTCCTCATCTGACTGGTCCCTTAAAGCCTGAACATCTCCCAGCTTTGCGAAGTGCTCCTGGGCAGAAGCCACGACCCTCTTGAACAGGTCTTCGCTGGCCCCAAGCCCCCCCGCCAAAGGCGCCAGACGGAAATTCCGCCATACGGAAATACATGGCGGCGGGTCATATGGTCGGGCAAAATAAGCGGGACCCAGCGGAAATCAGGCCTCAGACAACAAACACGAGCTCTCAAGCCTACAGGGGACACCAGGGAAGAGGAAATAGGGAACAGAAAGAAGGAATAGCCAGGAAAAAGTAGATAACAGGAAAGCAGAAGAAAGAAAAGACTAAGAAGAAAAGATAGCAGAAGGCAAAACTCAGAGGTTACGAAGGACCATATTGTGAGAATTCGATAGTAAACAAAGCGGAATTTACCTATAAACTCACAAGAGTTAACTTACTTTTATTAGTTGATAGGGATAGATAGCTCAACGATAGTGGTAGGAATAGATGGAAGATATAGTGGCCACTAAGAAATAAGAATTAGGATGACTTAGCAGGAAACAGGTGGTTGTATTGGAGCGGCTAGAAGGAGATGTTCTTGAGGTCGTAGCGAAAGCGAGTCTGAGGTTTGTGGCGATGAACCCGCCAGTTCCGAGAATGACGCATGCGGAGTTATATTCCACTAATGCGTCATTTAACTAACTAAAAGGATATACCGGATTAATTATAATGATAACCCGATATATTTATGGATAATAAACTCATATTAACTTAATACGAAATAGTATATATCTTTTATATAGATATATAACTTAGCCTAATACTGGCGCCTAATTTGAACTTCCAGTATGTTTACTTAACCTATACTGTCGAGTTACTTACGAGTCTCGACACATATACAGTACAGTACAGTACACGTATCGGACACTGCCAATGCACGTTCTCACCGTCATTGAGGAACTATTGACACCTATCAACACCTCGTTCACTGAGAGCTATATTCACTCAAGTCCCTCAACATACACCAACACACACACACACACACACACACACACACACACACACACACACACACATACACATAGACACACCAGGAAAGAAACAAAGTCATTCAAAACACACTCTCAATCATTACTAACATACCGGTATCACACACACATAGACACACCAGGAAAGAAACAAAGTAATTCAAAACACACTCACATTCATTACTAGCGTACCAGTATCACACACACACACACACATAGACACACCAGGAAAGAAACAGTCATCCAAAACACACGCCCATTCATTAATAACATCACATACACAAACACCAACAAGGTAAACAAACACCCCAACCCACTCATCTTACCTTACCCAGCCCTCTACAACACACACACATACACTCACCTTATAGTCAGGTTCACCGTGTCATGCCGTGGGAATTGCGTGCCAAAAGCGATTTTATTGTTTAAATGCCATCTATAGGGTGTTAATAAACAGAACAACTTGGGTGGCAATTTTACTTTTGGGAATTTGTTTATCAACACCCTATAGATGGTATTTAAACAATAAAATCGCTTTTGGCACGCAATTGCCACGGCATGACACAGTGAACCTGACTATTATTTAGGCATAAATTATACTGTGATATTTACACGATATGATTGTGTAAGTTTATATATATATAAGAAAAAACGACAAATGTATGATAAAACATGTAATATTCATGACATGACTTCATAGCACTGATACAAATAAAGGAAATAAAAATATACTTTTCTGTAATCATCACACATTCATACCACCCTTTACCACCAGTAATTACTCCACTCAACATCTAGATGAATATTAACAATAGACTAAATTAATGTAAAATCTTAAATGAATCTTATGGGGTCATTTGGTGCTCTTAATACATTGGCTAACTGATTGGCTACATGTCATCTTCGTTACAAATACTGTAGTCTTTCACGTTTCCACAGTCGGTACATTTGCATAATGCTGTGCATGGCAGGCGATTTTTATGGCATGAACAGTTCACTTTCTCCTTGCACGCACCTTTGCATCCACACCTAACTAGTTCAAGTATTGCACGTGGTGCTGGCTTTTCAAGACATTGTACTGGTATAAGGTTTTTGTCGTCATTTAGTTTCCATCCATTGCCCTCTGGGAGCAGGTTCTTTGGCCTTGGTTCTTGGTAGGTTTTGTCTCTTTTGGACATCAGGTTGGCACGTTGTATGTGAGGTTTGAGAGTGCTTCGCATCGGTGGAAGCTTTTCACCCTCCAAGTTCTTGACCTTGAACAGCTCCCATCGAAGATCTGGCAATGTGACGCACAAACTTTTGCTGGAGTATACACTGCAGACGAACGTCTCGACATTGACAACATCAGCTTCATGAAGACTGTCTGGACATCCAAAGATCTGGAAAGTCTTGATAATCTTGCTGCTCGAAGGTAGTTGCAGGAACTTGGTTATCCACGCTTTCTTCGATATACTGAAGAACTTTCCACCCCAATCCGCGCCAGTGAAGTTGTGCAGTCCTATGAAAGCCTTTGACTTCTCCGTTCCAATCGCAGTGCACCTCTCTTTGATGTCAATTGTCCGGAAGAACTTCCCTCTGCCAGTTAACATCTTCAATTGTCCTGGGATGGTGTGGTTGGCAACAAGATCTATCAACAACAAGAACACATCTGTGTCTGGGGACCACACATACATGTCTCGCGTTGACGTTCCTTGTCTTGCTGCATCGATGACATGAAGCGGGATCTGTGTGTCAGCTTCCTCGTGATTGTGAGTGGACATATTCTGACTGATGATGTTGTTTGCATTGGTGTATACTGATGACCCGTACACAACAACAAGCCCTTTGTTACTCCCAGAGAAATGCTTTAGCAATCGTTTCCCAAGAAATTCTGTGAGCTGGGACTTGGTGTCTACATGAGAGAGCAGAAGCTTCATAGGTACATTGCGTATGTTCATCGCGTCTTGTATTATGAACTTCACTGGTTGTGCTGAGCCTGCTCGCTTGGAACGTGTTTTTTCTTTCATAGATCCCGTTATATAGTGGTCGAGATGATTCGTCCTTCACTGTACCAATTCATCATGTTGTCGATTCTCTTGACAAATGCATCCGCCAGGTCACTAATTGTGTGCATCCCTGGAAGCTTCTTCATACCCTGTACGACCGCTTGTCCATCAATGATGATGACCCTTTCTCTGGCAAACCTGGATTCCATCAACCCCAACTCGTCATCGTCAACAGAAAAACTTGTTGGGTGCGGACCGACATAATCCTCGATGGATTCTGGGTGTTCTTCGACGCCCTCTGTGGTACCCTCCATTCCCTCATCGTTGGTGAGAGCAACGATTTCAGTTGGTACCTCATAAATGCGTGGCGTAGTGTTGTCTGATCCAGTTACTGGTGGTGTACAGTATATGACTCGATTTCCTTCATGAACGAGCTCTTGTCACTCGGGATCAGCAGTGTCCCATCTGTTGCAAAGAGGGAACGAGGTGTGACCGCCATTTCAAACTTTCCGATTGTGTCTCTCAATTTGTCTACTAGTTCTGGTCGAGACTGTTGAATTACTAGGAAGCGAGCTAGTAACTGGCGATCTTCACGAAGCTTCACAACTTTGTTTCCAACTCCATAGCTTGTCTTCTTCACACAAGTGCTGTGTGTCTTCAGCTTCATCTTCTCAATTCTGGCCCATAGAGAAATGGGAGAAGCATCTACAAGTCTGTCAGCCACAAACTGTTCATATCGATTCGTCCCTTTGAAGTCTCTGTCCAGGATATCGCTTTTCGCACTTTCGGGTACAGCCATCATCGACCCAATGTTCACCAACTGCATGTCAGTGGCGAATGGGTTAGTTTCGCAATGTTCTTCAAGGCCACGTTTCATTGTATCCACATTTGCAGAGAACCGCTGGGCTATTGTTCCTGATAGTTGATAATGTTCTTGTTGAGTTGCATCAGTGGTCAAAGTGTAGTGGCGTCGGAAATCACTGACAATACGGGTCAACTCTGGTGCTGTCAGCAGGAAGCGAGTCAGTGCAGACACATTTTGCGTGATTCCTGTGATCCCTCCCACTACCTTGAGTCTTCGGATTTCTTGTTCGAGGGTTTGATCCACAAACAGGTTGCAGAACGGTGTTCCTGTCTTCTTGAAACATAAGTCAACATCTTTAAGTGCACTCCATGTGTCAGGGTCGTCAGTCTTCAGTGCATTCATTTGAGCCAAATGAACTGGCATCACTCTGGCATACTTGTACAGGTGAGCAAAGAAATACTTGACCTGATTGTCAGGGGCGGCCAAATATTCTTCCCAGTCACCTTGTCTACACGCTCGGAGTAAGTGTAGTAGGCACTCGACTTGATGCACATAATTCATGAGGAATTTACAACTTCTCCATCATTTGATGTTGTCATCTTCTCTTCGATGCTCTCAGTGTAGCTTGCACATATGTTGCCAAAGACTGTGGTGCTTTCTTTCTTTCGACCGTGCAGAACTTCTCGGAGCTGTTGGCACTGATCTGCAATGACTGAGGTGTCATCATCATCAAGCTACTCGTACTTCATGACGTAGCATGCCAAGGCATTTACTGTGTGGTACTCGATACCCCGCGTGAATGCTTTCCCACCATAGATGTGACGCAGTGTTGTTGGAGAATAGATGCCCTTTTCTATGGCGACCGTGTCAAGACCGCTGCCTTCGATGTACTTTCCTAGTGCATGCAGGGCTGCAAAACATATGTGGAGCTCCCCTGCACGTAGAACCCAATTGATGTTCCCCTCTGATTCTTGGATCTTCACTGCTCTCGCATAGAGATCAAGGTCTAGAGTGATAACAGTTTTTCTGTCAGGACCCATCACAACAGCAGATATATGCTGTGTCAGTGAAAGGACGGTATATAGTGTCGCGTAATCCGTTGGAGCCTGTCGAAAGAGTGGTGCAACAACTTCACTTTGTGTTTTTGTTGATTTGCAATCTTTGAGTTGCAGAAGCAAGGAATTTGTTGCAGACTAAGTAGGCATGAGAGACTGCCGAGGTGGATGTTTGTTCAGTCTACTGGTCGGCCGAGATCCTTGTTGGTGGTCACACATCTCTGGCATTGTCGTGTCCTCATTGGTGTCTTCTTCCACAACCGGATCAAGGTCTTCTGTCAAAGTACCTTCTGCTGTATGGTCGTCAAAGCTTGTGTTGGCGTTGATTGTGATATCTTCACTGTTACATTGGACAGTGTTGTTGCCTAGATGCCAAGCAAGCATCCAAGAGCGGTCCATTGTGGCGTATCTCTTCAGAAGTCCAAAGTTCGCGTTGATCTTGTAGGTATCAAACTTGGTAGCTTTGAGGATGATCCGTGGGTCTTCAAGGTACACTACATTCTGCTTTACAGGTGTTACTTTGTCCGGTATTATGAGCGGCTGACTCACTGCTTCACCTTCATCTGTGTCTTCTTGATTCATGACGACCACTGTTCCGTGCAATGTATTCTGTCCATCGCACGTGTCTTCCAGGAATTCGATGTTGTCTATGTGTTACGACCGGGACTACAAATAAAACAAGGGCACTTAATGATTGGACTAGTAATAGGGCACTATGCAACAACGGTACGCTAGATCCAAACCCTCGAACTTATATGCCAGCGAACAAAAACACCTATACCCTCCAGAGTTAATCTGCGATAGCGGGGTATCCTTAACTGGGCATAAATGTACTCTACTTCAGACTAACCCACATTGGTATAGCCTGATAACAAACAAGATGCAAGTTACGTTAAAATGCATAAGAACGAATCTATGGAAAGATCAATTAAATCACTGCAAGATTTAATACAACAAAAAGATGCTTCAATACAGTTACTCTTAACAACAATAAACTCTTCACTCCTATCTGAAAGAAAGTGAAGTATAGTCCTACAGCATAGACCTGGAAACTTCTGAAGAAAGTCTGATGCTCATAAGATGCTCGTATCTTAAACTATATAAAGGCAGGAGGCAGGACACCACACGTGTAAATCGAATACACTAAAAGATAGGACATATAATGTTAACTGACACGAGAATACTATAAATGCGCAACGGTAGCAATGCTCGACACTAAAAGAAGTAATTCCTCATCAACGAAACAGTCTGCTATGGTTGTGCGGCTCAACAACAACCTAGACTAATAAATGCTGTGAATAATAATGCGTACATATCAAAGAGCTTATATTAAATACTAACAAGTGTCTACTCGATTAATAATGTCTAGTTGGGATACTCTAGGTAAGGAACTGGGGTTGAGCAAGACAGGCTCGTAGCCTAGCGATGTCCTTAAGACTGCATCCTTTAAGTTACGTTAATTGACTAGGGTGCTCTCTTGATATATCCAAATCACAAGTATCTGGTTCTATCCTGGCGACCCTCTAAAGACAAGCAAAGAGGCAGCAAAGTGTGGAACTGGTACAGGCCAAAACCCTCAGTCAACACAATGCTGCACTTGCAAAGGACGCAGCCGAAAAGACAACCCAGGCTACCACAGGACCGGTCGAAGTAGTGTAGGTATAAGCAAACCGTACACACATCGGAGACAACGACTACATTTACCTTAGCATTAAATAAAAGAGCAGAAACACTAAATCAATAATGGAGACACACAGAGTTCTTAACCTATACTAACTAAGAACCCTCAAACCTATTCTAAGTACATGTAAATATCTCAGAGGACGGCGCATGCAATACAATGGGCCGGCTATGGAAACCGTATGCAGAACCCAAGGGGATAAGTAATTGAATAAAGGCGAGAAGTAATAGAAAAGAAGAAGTTCAGAGAGAGAAACAGTGATAAAGGTGGTGATCGGGGGAGAGTATGCAAGGGGATGTTAGAAGCACGCGCACCAAGCCTGTCCTGAGAAGGGCAGCTCCTGGGAACCCTCATGGAGGAGGTTAGTTAAACAGGAGCCCGCAAGGGCGCGATGGTCGGCCAATCACGGGAGGCAGCACATACATACACACGCACATATTACCACACTGCCTACATCGCTGTTTCTCCTTAACTTTACACAATGCATCTTATATTCTATTAATGATATAAAATACTTCCCGTTGTCACAGACGAAAACAGAGACTACCACTGGACTGTCTGTGACAATGCGATTACTAGGAAAGAAAGAACAACATTCTCTGATAACTGTAGCCCATTTCGATGTCCCTGGCGAGCGCTAGTGGCTAACGAGAGGCGATTCTGCCAACGCTGGTAGACGTCACATATGGCAAAGAAGACGGACTTGCCCTTCTTGACAAATGTCGGTATGCAATAGCCACCCGTGGATTTCATTCTCTCGACCACTCCACACTCCACTCTCTTTTCGATGTTGAGGACACTGCTGTAGCTGGTTCCAAGATGTAGGTCTGACGGAAGTTGACAAGCCGTTTGCTGCGTACTTTGTTGTATACAGAGAGTGCCAAGCCAATGTTCAGCGGTGTCTCTGTGTGTGACACAAATCCAACATCTGACTTCGGCTTATGGTGAACTTGCTTGGTGCTCTTCACATTTTGCACAAGTACTTGTGATACAATGCTGACGGTGTTCTTTATGGCTCCATCCCGCTTACCAGAAACAGAGTGTGCATTTGTGCCAAAGAGTAGCTGCTTCAGAAAGAAAGCTACCATTGGTGGATTTTCAAACGACATGCTACCAGTGAAGTGCCACTTATCTTTGCAATTCAACAACTCATCACGAAGCAACTTAGCAACTCCAACAATGTCGCTAAGTGTTTCCTCTGAATCTTGGGGTACTACTTTATCAACAGCAACTGAAAGGGTTTTACTACTGATGATATGGTCACTTTCATTGAGTCGATGGGGCCTGACAAATTCAGCAGTACTGATATTTTCTGTTATCAAACTTTTTAGGTGGCGTTTGAAGTCGGAGCTATCCACACTAACATCATGTTCAGTCAAAGTTGACAGATACTCATCATTAACATCATTCATACTTAAAACAGCACCAGACGAGAGCGAACATTTGACTGCATTTACAATTTCATTGTCACACATATTCTTGGTGATATTATCATCGACCCCAATACAATCAAATCTGATGGAATAGCATTGGCGTTCAACATTTCGTAAGCATTCTCTGTGATACCACATTTCATATGCAGCGGCATCACCAACTTCCTGCAACAGTGACAGGTTTACTCGGACTTTGTCATCACGTGTGTTCGCTTTTATGTCCAGAAACCAGGTCCCCATCGTATCTGTCAGGATAAGATGCAACTCTCCATCTGTCGGATTGTCACAGAGAAACGCACAGGACTTGGTCTTTGTCTCCATTGGGCGATACCTGCGAACACGTCTGACAGAATCCTCATCATGTGCCAAGGATGGACGTCCGAGTTTAGCTGGTCGCATTTGTGATTCACCAGATGATGTTTCACAAAATCTCTTTTGGGCTCTCTCCAGCATGCCTTTGTGCACTACGAGTTTGTAACATTCTTTGTGGTAATGGATGTTTTCCGTATCAGATGCAGACAACTTTGACAGATTTTCAGTCAGAGGTGCATACTGCATTTCTCCATACTGTGCTCGCTTCTCGGCAAAGTTCTTTATGTTACCAATAGAATCTGATGTAACATTCTGTACAAAGGTGTAGCCCTTCCGCTTGCCTTTATCGCAAATGATGCAGGTGAGTGAGTTCATTGTCACGTCCGTTATAGTTGAATCTCAACAGGCCTCGCTTCGAAACAGGTGAACTTCTTCATAAGTGCATATCTGGAAATAAATAAACAATTATCAATTCCAGATATCAACTAAATATTTGGTACATAAATGAATGATGATATGAGGAAGACACCTGATTTGTTTCATAATTTTCCTATTAATATTTTAAGAGATCAAAATAGTTATAACAATATTAGCGCTTTCATTTCGGGCGATAAACTGCGAAATGACGGAACCCCCCTTTAAGCCCCCACTAAAACCCAAATTCCTAAAAGTAAAATTGCCACCCAAGTTTTTCTGTCTACTAAGACCCTATAGATGCCTGTATTACCCGTCACGCATCAAGAGTTAGCAGAGATCGTAAATACCTGGGCAGGTATCCATAAACTGTCTCGGACATATTCCTAAGCTTGGGACAGTCCTAAGTCTTGAGAATATCTCCTAACTTTGATAATATTCCTAGGAGTTATTCATAAAGTGTCCCAAGCCTTATGGTCGTTGCACACTGACACAACAGCCCCTTCAAGACTGGCACGAACACCCACGACACATACAAATCCTGTGTCTTGCCGAATTTACTAGAGATCGTGGCAAAAATGGCTGGCATCGTTAGAGTCGTATCTCTACTGTATCTCTACCGTATCTCTTCCGCACGACTTGATAAGACTCCAGCGATGCCGATACGGTGGAGAAACGAATGCTACGAAGAAGATAGGAAAAGTCGTGGGAAGGGTACACGACTAGTCCACGGAAAAGATGCGACCCAAAAGATTGCGATACAACTCACAAGAATTGTATCGACGCCGCATCGACGCCGTGAGACGTGCAACCGGATTGAGGCTATACGCGTGGTTGCAACTCGACCGTTGCCAATTTTCCGCACGGAAGAGATACGGTCCGCACGGCAGGCCTACGCACCAAACGACGTTGATACGGGCCATACGGTACTCTGAAAAAAAGGCACCGGATAAAACGGCACAGGAAAAAAAGGCACTGGAAAAAAGGCACAGGAAAAAAAGGCACTGGAAAATGTCACAAATTAAGGACTAGGAAAAAATGGCACATAATACAAAATGTTGTATTAGGATGTAATAGATCAATAAAATGTGTTTCGATGCAATATGCAATATTGCATAATGTAATTATATATATCTGGTAGTGTACTCACCATAGGTTAGGTTAGATTAGGTTAAGTTAGGTTAGAATTTAAGAAACCGGAATTCTGCATAAGGCCGACCAGCCCACATGAGGCAGATCCCATTCACACCCAACCCATATCATTCATGTGACTTTGCACTTAAAATTTTCTACCGTTCCTGAGCTAACCACACACTTCCACAACTCTGTTCCCAAACCAGTGCTTACCTATATCTTTTCTAAAGCAAAACTTATCCAATTTAAAGCCATTTTAACGGGTTATCTCACCGTTATTAAGCCTTAATATCTTATTACTATCTCCCTTATTGATACCTTTCATCCACTTAAACACCTCTATCATATCTCCTATACATCTTCGTCTTTCTAATGAATGCAAGCCAAGGGTTATCAGCCTCTCCTCTTATGATACATTTCTAACAATGTGGATCATTTGCGGCATTCTTCGTTGGACTGCCTCCCAGAGAGTTAATATCCATTCTATAATAAGGACACCAACACTGAACAGCATAGTCCAAGTGAGGTCTCAGATTAGGTCAGGTTAGGTTAAATAGAAATATAGTGTAATTAAAGCAAAATCTAGAAGTACAATAAATATAACAAATATATAACAATTATGTAATTCTTGAATAATAAATCATTTAGGTATAAATCCTGGATAATAAAGTTGTATGAGATTTTCATAATATGCCATTTTTTCCAACCCCGAAGAATATGCCATTTTTTCAGGTGCCTTTTTTTCCTACATTCGGGCCATACGGCTTTGATACAGACCATACGTCTTTGATACGGACAACTCGATTGTGATACGGCGAGTTCGTGATGGAGACCAGACTCAGACGATTTTTTACAGTTGCTAGGGGATTCCCACGAAATTTTAAACAGCTCAAAATCTCGTATCGACCCCCGATACGTCGCTTGGACCGTGAAAGTCACCCACGGCTAATTCCCAATATCCACGATTATTTTGCCGATTAGCTGTATCAGGCTGAAATTTTGAGTCGGGAATTCGCCTGGAGGAGCTTTCGTGTCAGTGTGCAACGACCTTTAGGACTGTCTGCTGGGAAAAGTTAGGACTGCTCTGGAGTTGTTGTTGTTATTGTTGTTCCCTAAGCTACCTGGTCGAACAGCCCCGAGTCCTTTAGGAAGGCCATGGCCACGGTCGGGCTTTCCCACAGAGCTCTCAAAGAGTGTAAATTGTGTTGTTGGCGTAAGTGGTTGTGTGAAATGCAGTCTTCTATGATGTGTTTAATGGTATGGGGTGCTGTGTCACAACCCGGGCAGGTGTCGACAACGGAGTCATCCAGTCTCTTCTGATAGCTCAGAGCTGGATGGTGTCCGCATCTCAGCCTGGCCAGGTGGACTCTGTCCTCGCGAGGAAGGGAGGATTCAGAAGGATGGATTTCGGGAGGTCGTGCTTGCAGCTGCGTGTTGTCTATGAGTGAGTGGATGAAACGGCGAGTGATTCGAGTATGGATGTGCTTCCGGAAGTTGGTTTGGGGTTGGCAGGGAGGGAGAGAAGACAATATTTGTGTGTGATAGCGTGTGCTGGGTGTTGTTTTGATATTTCTTGGTGTCTGTGGTTGTGCTGCCATGTAGTGTAGTGGGTGGTGTTGATTCGTGGAGGCTGCTGCCATGAATTACTGCCTCTCATGTCTAGATGATCTTTGACTTTGAGGACTTTGGTTTCTTGATGTAGGTGATCTGTGGGTGTAGTAGCTGTGCATCCTGTGATGATTTTCAGGGCTTTATTTTGAATAGTCTGTAAGGTCTTATGATGTGTTTCAGCTAGGTTAGAAGCCCAGGCCGGGCTTGCGAATTCCATAACTGATCTTATGTATTGTTTGTAGACTGTGGTGGTGTTTTTTTTTTTTTTTCCAAATTTTGTGTGGGCAAGTGATCTGAGGGCGTTAAGTCTGGGTGTCAGTTTCTTTTTCGTGTTTGTGGTGTGCTGTTTGAATGTCATTTGGGTGTCGTATGTTACTCCTAGGATTTTGGGTGTGTGTGTGTGTGTTAGGGGTGTGTTGCTTATGTTGAGTCCCGGGACGTAATCGTGCTCTCCTGTCCAGCTTGTGAGGAGGGTTGCAGTGGATTTAGCTGGGGCTAAATTGAGTCTGTTTGTAGTGCACCATTCATGTAATGTGTCGAGATAGTCTTGAAGGAGTCTTGTTGCTGTGTCTGGGTTTTGGTGCGTGCTTGTGAGTGTTATGTCGTCTGCGTAGGAGGCTATGGTTATTTGGGGTTAATTTGGTGTATTTATATCATGCATGTACAGATTGAAGAGTGCGGGCGACAGGACGGAACCTTGCGGGACTTCGTTTGGGATATTTCTAATGCTAGATGACTGACCGGCAAAAGATACGTGTGCACATCTGCCTGCTAAGAAGTTGGCCAGCCATCTTTTTGTGTTGTTGTGCATGTTTGTGTTGTAGATTTTGTTTGTTAGGTTGTGGCGGGGGATGGCATCGAAGGCTCTACTAATGTCGAGTGTGGCAAGTACTGATCTGTGTGGTGGTCTAGCTGAGTTGATGCCATCAAAAGCTCTTTGTGTAAGGTTTGTAAGAAGAGTGTTTGTAGAGTGCAATGGCCTGAAGCCGTGTTGTGTTGGAGAAAGGGGTGAGTCAGGTGTCATCAGTTGTAGTACAAGGCACTCTGCTCTATGACTTTGGAGGGGGTGCAAAGGAGCGTGATAGGGCGGTGTGAGGAGGGTAGCGTGGGGTCTTTGTTAGGTTTGGGGAATGTGATGATGATACCATGCTTCCAGATGTCTGGTATTGTGTTGTGTGAGTAGCTGTAGTTTGATATGTTAGTGAGTGCTTGTATGCCTTGTGGTCCCAGGTGTCTGAGGTGAATGTTGCTTATGTTGCCTAGGCCACAGGCGGGTGAGAGCTTGAGATTGTTGATGATATGCTTTGTCTGGTTGTTGGTGAAGGGTGTATAGTCAGGGTCTGTGGGGAATTGTCTTTTTCGTCGGATGACACGTCGGTTGTCTTTGTGGGGTTTTAGGTGACTGACATGAGAGAAGTGATTGATGAGTGTGTTTGCTTGTTGTTTACGTGAAGGAGTAGAGTCTGTTGTTGTGATTGCAGCATGTGATTGTGTTGTGTTGCTGTTGGAAAGTGTGATGCTGTTTAGTGTTTTGTAGAGTTTTTTGGGGTTTGTTTTGTGATTGAGTGTTTGTAGGAAGTTATTCCAATTTAGTGTTTGTTGTTCTTGTATTTTGTTGTTAGTCTGGATGTTGAGTGCTTGAATTTGTTGATTGATGTCTTGTGTGTGGGGTGCTGGGGAGTGCATCAGTGTGTCGCGTTGTATGATGAGGTTTTGAATTTCTGGTGAGAAGTTGGGGTTGTGTTTTTTTATGTTACCTCTTGGAATGTGTTTCTTGTCGGCGTTTTGGATAGTCGTGTTGAATGTGTGTACAGCATTGTTGATGTTAGTGATGGGTGTACTGTTTAAGGTTTCAAAGTGTTGTTCTGTCTCATTTGTGAAAACTTCCCAGTTAGCTCTTTTATAGTTAGTGTAAGTGTGTCTGTGGCTAGCTGGGGTGAGTCTTGTTTTGGTGGTGATAATGATCGGGAGGTGGTCTGAGCCTAAGGTTCTGACCACCCTCCAGGATGTTGTGGGTGCGAGTTCAGGGAAGCAAAAGGTGATATCAGGAGATGATGGGGTGTAGAGGGCTTGGTGGGGAGTATGGGTAAGCTGATGAATGTTATTGAGGATATATAGATTGTCTGTTTGGTGTTGTAAGACCAGCCCTCTGTCTGTGTCTGCTCTGGAGTTGTCCTAAGGAGTTAGGAACACTCCTACATGGCACCACGGTAGCAAAACAATCTTCGTAATCTCGTAATTTGACAATATATTTAGGTTACACTTACAATAATAGTGGAGCCAAGTTTCGATTGGGATTAAACTATATTTTCATATGGCCTATAATACGAAAAGATGGTAATAATTTTAAACTAGAAATAACTATGCTGTAAAATACAGTAGCTATTATAGACTACTGTCCTATTAATTCATTGTAGGCTATAGCATTATAATGTTACCTCCACCAACCGACTTTACTCCTAAATATAATACCGAACACGGCGATGTCAATTAGCTGTGAATGTTGGCAATATTATGCACCAATATTGCATAAGGTTAACCCATTGCAAATTATGATGCCTTTTAACACTTATCATTAGACCTAGACAATTATTAAGAGAGCTCATCTTTAACTTCCTTTAGAACTCTAGGTGAGATTGTATCAGGTCCAGGCGCGCGCGCGCGCGCGAGAGAGAGAGAGAGAGAGAGAGAGAGAGAGAGAGAGAGAGAGAGAGAGAGAGAGAGAGAGAGAGAGAGAGAGAGAGAGAGAGAGAGAGAGAGAGAGAGAGAGAGAGGGGGGACCATATTTCCTCCCATCTCCTGCCTAGCAACTGAGGTAATACGATAGTTGTGTCTTACTACATTACCATTATTTGGGAGAGGCGCGGAAGGAAGTCGGTTTGGAAATAGAGAAGATGGCTGGCAAAGGAAAAAGAGCGAAAAAAAGAAACAATTGAATTTGAAAATGGTCGAGAGAGTTAAAGAGTATTAAAGCTAACCTGGCAGAAATTAGTAACGTTGCCTTGCTATACATTATATTACAATAAAGGCAGCGTCACACGAACAGTTTAGAAAGGCAGTAGGCAAATAGAAAGTAGAAATAGGCAGCGTTACCAGATGGATGGGACTTGTCAGCTTTGGTCGGCAACCCATCTAGGGAAGATAACGATATCCTTATACAAATTCGGGTGGATGGGACTTGTCAGCCTTGGTCGGCAACCATCTCGGGGAGACAACCTTATACAAACTCGGGTGGATGGGACTCATCTGAGTCATCAGCCTTGGTGGGCAAACTGTCTAGGGTTATAAACCTCATGCCGATTACCTAAGGGTAGCGCGCTCACCTGTGCCACTTGCAGGTGGTGAACTCTACAATAGACAGAATTCTACAATAGATACACTTTATATATAAATCTGCGGAGTAGTTTACGCGTGGGTTATGGGTCGGTGGTGGTACAGCTGCGACAATTTATCTTGGTAGTAAATTCAACCCGTCCGGCACCTTCTTGCCTAACGAAGACCTCAACCACATTCCCCCCTCGTTGGTCTGTCCCGGCCACAGATGGGTGTCACTGATTACAGGTGAACAAATAAACACAGGTAAATGCTTGTGACACAGGTGGGCACTTGGTGAGCAACGGTGAATACAAATTAACAGTTGACGCTACATTAACTTGGCAAGATAAAATATGAGACGTACGAGCACTGCCCAGTAGCACTCTTGATCTTATTTGAAGCATAAAAGCTGGGGAAGTAAATACAGTATATATATACACAATAAGGAGATAATTACATAGTGACAAGAAATAAATACTTCGTGCCCAAATTTAAAACCACATGTATTTCAAGATATCTTTTTAGATGTTCTTGATGTCAAAGTCCCAATTAAAATACATATACATAAAAGAGTAAGCTCAAGTACTGTATATTATGTTTAGATGATATTTTTACTTACAAAAGACCTTCACATATATTTGCATGACTTTTATGCAGGTTTGTTCGTAATCTAAAGTTCGAAGTCTCTCCGATGCACATTTGTCCACATCCTTTACACTTGATAACGTATCGGTATACACAGTTTCTAGTATACATAGTTTCTAGTATTTACTAATATCGTTCTTAACACCAATGAAATTAATCAAAGCATATGATCCTTCGGGGATTCGAAACCAGGATACATCATACGGAATCTACAAGCAGTCCATATATTTATATTCTTCTAAAGTTATGTCTTTGAATTTGAACGAATATATCTATCTATCACTCTCTCTCTCTCTCTCTCTCTCTCTCTCTCTATATATATATATATATATATATATATATATATATATATATATATATATATATATATCTACATACTGTATAGTATACAATACCATTTATATTAACAAGATATTAAATTACCAATATAAGCATAAACCCTTACAGCCTGAAGTATTTCACTCTCCAATTGCTCTAATGATGAACAGTGACACAAATAATTCTTGTGGCAATGACTCTCTATTCAAAATAGTTTCATGATAAAGGGTCCCCTTCTGAATATAATGTATGTATGCATGTATAATATACTATATATATATATATATATATATATATATATATATATACAGTATATATATATAAATATATACAGTATATATATATATACAGGCACATTCCCCATAGCTGGGGGTGGCCGATTCGAGACAGAGCCCGAACAAAAACGATGTTTAAAGTTTAAATTCTTAGGATCTGGGACAACATTCGCGTTCCTTCGCCCCTTACTCTGTCTCGTCTAATAGGTGAATTTTACAAAGGGTGGAGGATTCCTAGCCTCCTGCCCCAGAAGGATAAGTAGGACAGTAAAAGAGACAGACAGACACGGCTAAGGTTGGGTAGGAGATGCCAAACCACACTATGGAAATGATCAGCCCTCACCCATATAATAAAAATGTAAGAAAAGGAAAGGTACTGATGTTCATTATAGTAATATACTATAACATTATATGAGAACAAAAATATCTCCCAATGCTTTCCACGTCAAGTTTCATTCCACACCAGCCAGCATGAGTATCTCATCCATCCGTCTGGTATTCTCGTTCATTATCCTCCATCTATTGTCATCACTTCGAAGTATATGACCTGTCCAACACCATTATACAATCTCTTGACTGTAAGGGTTCTCTGGTGAATATATTGTGAGAAAGGGAAAGGTCGTACTGAGGCGTGGCGAGGGTGGGGGTGGAAGGGACTCTAGGCCAAGGGATACAGATGATATTTTAATGTAACTTACTTCCACCCATTTGTACTGATGGCACCACAGCACTAGAGGGTTGGTTATCACATACAGTAGATGTGCCTCTTCAACAAACTCCCACTATGAGTAAGAGACAATTAAGAGAGGGGCATCTCGTTAGACATCTTCAAGAGAGCCCTCGATGTCAAAATGCAAAAAGTGCCAGATTAACCCATCTTTCCAGGGGAGCGTGCTGCCACTTCCAACAGTCTTCTGCACCAAATGACAACCCACAATGAAGGGCGGCGGGCTCCTTGGTGCCACTAACAGAGTGGCGAACTCTACATAAGGTACTACCTGATTTCCTCTCTACACACGAACATATTGCTCCCATGTTCTTAATACTTATTTATTTTGTGTGTGTGTGTATATATATATATATATATATATATATATATATATATATATATATATTATATATATATATATATATATATATATATATATATATATATATATATATATATATATACATTTGATATGGAATACGTTCGAGAAAATTACACTCAGGCATGTTATGTTGGATTAAACGAGGCTGGCTATCATTGGTGGCATAAACATCTGCACATAAATAGTCACGCTCAAAACATTATATTTCTCTAGTGTCAACTCAGTCGCCCTCTCCTGAAGAGAATAATCAACGAAATAGAAGAACGCTTATTCAAATTTAATTACTATTGGCGACATATTTTCTCCTCAATAGTAAGTTGAAAACAAATTCCACCTTATATTTGACTAGATATGAACAATGATGCAAATATGGGAATAAAGTACGAAATTTCCTTTTCGGTTGCATAAAATAAACTGTTGAGGAGGAGGGGTGCAGCAAGGAGAAGATGAAGAGCCCCTCGGTCTATTGTTGGGAATGAGGTATGGGGGTGGTCGGACCGGAGTCATGGGGTTATGGGAACTATAGGGACCATGAGTTACTGTCAGCTATTGGAAATCACAAAGAAAATATATGAATAGAGAAGGTGGTAAGATAAATATAACTTGTACAACCTGCAAGAGTTCCGATTGGCCAAGAACTACAACAGTTAACCCCTTCTGTACCGGCGACGTCTTTATACTTTTATTGTAGCTATATTTAAATATTATTGAGCAAAACCTCAGATTAGACTATTGAGTAGTTTAAGAAATATATGTAATAGTAAAAATAGTTAAGTGGGATAATTCAAAGCCTGGTCATTGCTGGAGGCCCTTATTAAGCTGAATATAATCGACTAATAGTTACCATAGTATCAGGAAAAGGACGTCACCAGTACTGAATGGGTTAATGCAAGCTATTGAACATCACAAAGGTAATATAGAGTAGGAAAGGAGGTAAGACAAAAATATGTACACCCTGCAGGAGTTTCAATTGGCCAAGAGCTATTATTTATCTTGATTTACTGATAAATACAATTTATTTCAGTAAGGGAAATTGTAAACACCAATCGAGCAGGGCAATACCCAAGGGAGGCATCATAGGCATGATATAAGGAATTGTTGAAACCCCTGTTTCATTTGTCAGGACTCTCTCACTGTTTCTGCTTGTTTCACATTTACTCAGAGAGTAATCCAGCTAGCTCTCACAAACACCTCCTCCTTCTATTCATTTCAGTACACTAAACAAGCACACCACACTTCTTTTCAATACCAAAAAAACAAAAAATATATATTGAAGATGACCACAAACTGCCCTTAATTTGACTGTTACTCTTTCAACTTTGTGGGAGACATTTGTTACATGCAGCTTTGCCTTTTGTTTCCCTCATACACATAGACAACAATAATTCGTGGGTCGATCTATGTATTACTTTATGCAAATATAGCCATCGATATGTATGCTTGGATACAATAATTAATATCTAATGATAGATATATTTGTATCATTGACGCAGATAACTCTTCATAATTTAATCAGTCACATAGATACATTTGGATAGCGAAACATATGAGTGGTCCACAAATGTGTATGGGTGATTCTACAAACACTATAATTTCAGAAAATGAATAATTCATGATAAGGACAAGAACACATATTTGTGTAGTCATCTCCATCTCCTCATTTGCACCGTAGCGCTGATAAATACAAGTGGAAGGTAAAAGACAAATAAGTAACGTTAAGAGTTTCCTTTCCCGCTAGGTCATCACGTCACCCTTCACTACTGGGTTACCTTGCTCTTCTCCGCATATTGAACTGCCATTATTTATGGGTCGTCTCTGGGTTTGTTTCAGGACCGGCTTTAACTGGGCTTGTATTCGTTTCTGTTTTGAGCTTCGTGTTGTATAATATCTGTATGTATGTATATACTCAGGCACATACCCGATAGCTGGGGATGGTCGACTCGAGACAGAACCCAAACACAAACAACATATAAAGTTCCAAGTTTGTACAATACTAAGCCATTATTTTCAAGAACGTTGGTATTATCGTGCCGTTGGACAGGCTATATCTCCGACCTACATCTGATTTAAGCTATTCTATAGTAGCTAAGCCCCGAGGAAAGAGTTAAGCCGGAATTTATCATACAGAAATACTGATGAGAAAGAAACATAGTCCAGTCCCAATAAACATTTATGAAAAAAATAATTTCCTCTGTACTGTACACACCATTACATATTTCGGTGCAGAAATATTAAAGCGGTAGATCTTCAGATGTGTTTATATATTTATCAATATTCTAGTCTACATAGTAATATAATTAATTATCATAATTTTACATCAAATTAAATTTAAGGTAGACAAAAAAATATAATCAAGAAAATAATATGGTTTGCCATTGAAAGTTCTTTTTGCATAAACACTATGCAATATAATTTCTTATGTGAGTAATAATATTAAATTGTAAATAAATAATAGCAACAGCAACAGCAACACAACACAATCACATGCTGCAATCACAACAACAGACTCTACTCCTTCATGTAAACAAAAGCAAACACTCTCATTAATCACTTCTCTCATATCAGCCACCTAAAACCCCTTAAAGACGACCAACGTAAGAGACAATTCCCCACAGACCCTGACTATGCACCCATCACTAACTGCCAGACAAAGCACATCATCAACAATCTCAAACTCTCACCCCCCTGTGGCCTAGACAACATAAGGCCGCATCATACAGAACTCGAATCCACCAGAACCCACTGGAATCGAACTTTTCACCGGAATTGACGAGAATTACGCGGCCTTAATCGAGTGTGACTTCAGAGTAGAATGCGACCCGTCAATGACCGGAATGTAACTCGAACGTAACTCGATGGACTCGAATGTAACCCAAATATGAGTCGATGTTAACCAGTAAGTGACTCGAAGGAAACCGGATGTGGAAAGAAGACTATTCAATCCCAAGTCGAATGCAACTCGAATAACCAGAATGAGACTGGAATGTCAGTATATCATGACCAGAATTACATGAAGTTAAGTCGAACGTAAGTGGAACTAAGTTGAACGTAACTCGAACGTAAGTGGAACGTGACTCGAATAGGCAGGTGACTCGATGAGGAACCTTTGAGTATATAAAGGGAGGATTGGTTCACAGGCACAATGGAGCATTCTTGGTTGAGCCCGAGAACTGTTCATCTCCTACTGTACTTAGCACTTCTCCACTTTATCTTCCTCTCTCCAAAACTCTCCAATCTCCTACTTTACTCAAGCCATCATCATCATCATCACGCACACCAGTAGTAACAGGGCACTCACCACGGCAACATAAGCACTTTCAATCACATACACGTACACGAGGGGAGGGGGGGGATAGGGTTTTTCTGGACCCCCTTCTCCCTCATGTTTAGCCCCATTAGTTTTTGAGATGTTATGACGTTCATTCCATTAGTTTGGCGGTTATAAAAAAAAATTGCCCTATTTCTTTGTTAATAGTAAGACCTTTCGTGCCATTTAGGCATAGGTTTATTTCCTGGCGAGCGATAGCGAGCCTGTAACTTTAGGAGGAACTAGCCATCGGCTGGGACACTTCTACCGAAAAATGTACAAATTAATCTCGAATTGAGTGTGTTTTTTAAGCTTTGATGGATGTCTAGCGAAGAAAGTAAAAACCAAAAAATATATATAGGCTAAATAAAAAATAGACCAAAAAGTAACCCTACCCCCTTAACTCACACAGCTGGGGTGAAGGAAGAACACTTTTCATTGGTAGACACAACTGAGGGGAAGCCGGAGTTAAGGTGTGGAGAGTTAGATGAGTAAGTTTGATTCCAGGTACTACTTGAAATACAATGGCCTCGTATAGGGCCGATTTTATATTTTATTTAATTTATTATTATTATTATTTTTTTCAATCCGTTATATATTTGGGGCCGCACTTAGTCGAGTTATATTCTGGTTGTATTCCAGTTACCTTCTAGTTGGATTCCACTTGTATTCTAGTACTTCTAGTCATGTTCGAGTCGACATCCAGTGTACACTCGATACATCAAGCAAGTATGCAGTCATCTACCAGTCATATTCTAGTCGGCATCCAGTTGTATTCTTCTTAATTCGAGTTATATTCAACTCTCATTCCATTACATTCAATTTTAAAGTGGCATAATCAACTTGTCATCCAGTTGACTTCCGGTCATTATCGAGTGGCATCGAGTTACATTCAAGTAATTCGAGTCGGCATCGACTATAAAAATTACATCAGAACATGACCAGAATAGGTAGAATGCGACTCTAATTCGACCAGGATACGACTAGAATGTAACTTGATAATTTTTAACGGTGTTTTCACTCGATAAATCGTAGAAAGTTAACGCATGCACTAACTTTTTGCTCACTCACTCGATCAATCGAGTGACGACTAGAACATCACTCTAAACACAAGAATAGACAAGAATCTAACTAGAACACATACAAGAATAGACCAGAATGGGGAAGAAGTGGCTAAAATTTGAATTTTTGAATTCATTCTGGTGGGTTCTGGTGGATTCGAGTTCTGTATGACGCGGCCTATAAGCAACATACACCTAAGACACCTGGGACCACAAGGCATACAAGCACTCACTAACATATCAAACTACAGTTATTCACACAACACAATACCAGACATCTGGAAGCATGGTATCATCATCACTTTCCCCAAACCAAACAAAGACTCCACGCTACCCTCCTCACACCGCTCTATCACAGTCCTCTGCACCCCCTCTACCCCTCCAAAGTCTTAGAACACCTTGTACTACAACTGATTACACACACCTTACCCCTAGCTCCAACACAACATGGCTTCAGGCTACTGCACTCCACAAACACTTCTTACAGACCTTACACAAAGACCTTTTGACGGCATCAACTCAACCAGACCACCACACAGATCACTACTTGCAACACTCGACATTAGTAAAGCCTTCGGTGCCATCCCCCGCCACAACCCAACAAACTAAATCTACAACACAAACATGCACAACAACACAAAAAGGTGGGTGGCCAACTTCCTAGCAGGCAGATGTGCACACGTATCTTTTGCCGGTCAGTCATCTAGCATCAGAAATTTCCCAAACGGAGTCCCGCAAGGATCCGTCCTGTCGCCCGCACTCTTTAATCTGTACATGCATGATATAAATACACCCAATACACCCCAAATAAACATATCCTCCTATGCAGACTACATAACACTCACATGCACACACAAAGATCCAGCCACTGCAACAAGTCTCCTCAACACATTACATGACTGGTGCACTACAAACAGACTTAATTTAACCCCAGCCAAATCCACTGCAACCCTCCTCACAAGCTGGACAGGAGATCATGCATACTCCCCGCAACGCACCATAAATAACATAACCCTAACACACACACACTCACCCAAAATCCTAGGAGTAACATATGATACTCAAATTACATTCAAACAGCACACCACAAACATTAAAAAGAAACTGACACCCAGACTTAACGCGCTCAGGTCACTTGCCCAGACAAAATTTGGACACAACAATGAAACCACCACCACAGTTTACAAACAATACAGAAGATCAGTGATGGAATACGCAAGTCCGGCCTGGGCTTCTAACCTAGCTGAAACACATCATAAGACCTTACAGACTATTCAAAATAAAGCCCTAAAAATCATCACAGGCTGCACAGCTACTTCACCTACAGATCACCTACATCAAGAAACCAACGTCCTGAAAGTAAAAGACCATCTGGACATGAGACGCACTCAATTCCTGGCAGCAGCCTCCACGAATCAACACCACCCACTACACTACATGGCAACACATTCACAGACACCAAGAAATATTAAAACAACACCCAGCACACGCTATCACACACAAATACTATCTTCTCTCCCTCCCTGCCCACCCCAAACCAGCTTCCAGAAGCACATCCGTACTCATATCTATCGCCGTTTCATCCGCTCACTCATAGACAACACGCAGCTGCAGGCACGACGTCCCGAAATCCATCCTTCTGAATCCTCCCTTCCTCGCGAGGACAAAGTCCACCTGCCAGGCTGAGATGCGGACACCATCCAGCCCTTCTGAGCTATCAGAGGAGACTGGATGACTCCGTCGTCGACTCCTGCCCAGGTTGTAACACAGCACCCCATACTATTAAACACATCATAGAAGACTGCATTTCACACATCCACTTATGCCAACAACACAATCTACACTCCTTGAGAGCTCTGTGGGAATGCCCGACCGTGGCCATGGCCTTCCTTAGGGACTCGGGGCTGTTCGGCCAGGTAGCTTAGGGAACAACAACAACAAAACTGCTAGTTTACTAATTTTAATTGTAGATGTGTTAATATAGTGATGCAGCTTGTATCAGTTCAGTGTATACCCACTCACTACCAACACCCGCTAAAACTGTTCCCTCTCCCTCCACACTGTACAAACTTCACCCAAGGTTTGTTTATTCCCTAAACACGGGGGCCAATTCTAAAACACTTCTCCTCGCTAGAAAAACCCTGCCAGCTTGCGAAATTTCACTTTCTTTCCTTTGATCATTTACAAAAGCGTTAAAGATGAATATATCGTATTTCAAGATTATATAAAATATACAAATATTTTGTGCCTTATAGTAATAATTATATTTTCATTTGTCTGGTTACATATAAATCCAGCAAGTGTAAATTATAATAGTATAATTTTTTCAACTGCAGTGATATCGTTTCCTAAATATCCTCTTTAAAGAAGTAGCAATATAATTCGAGAATAATATCATTGTTCAGGTGCGTTCTTTTCTTCATATATTCCTCGCTTATGTTATAATATTATCTTATAATCACTGTACCTATTAATCCACCTTAACCCTAAAACCAGGTAGCTCCTGTAATTTGGACAAACACAGATATATATATATATATATATATATATATATATATATATATATATATATATACTGTATACTGTATGTTATATATATATATATATATATATGTTAGTAAAGCCAGGTAATAAATTTTCTTTAATACATACGAGGTTGAAAGAAATGGCAATTTCTGCGTTGGAAATTTTATTATTCAAAGTTTCCAGGTCTCTGATGAGTTTTCGCTGGGTGGCAGGAAGTAGATGAAGGAGATGAGCAAAATTCATGGTGGTACAGGGTTACATAAATGTACATGATGATACAGGATATACGACGCGTTTCACTGGACAACCAGCATTATCAAGTAAGGAAGGAATGATATAAA
Source organism: Paralithodes platypus (assembly GCA_032716605.1). NCBI lineage: Eukaryota > Metazoa > Arthropoda > Malacostraca > Decapoda > Lithodidae > Paralithodes > Paralithodes platypus. The sequence continues at coordinate 13,507,421 of CM064493.1, read as the reverse complement.
AGGTAAACAGGAAGGGTATATATAGAGGGTGGAGGATCAGAGGAGGCGGAAAACAGGGGGCAAAAGTCTGCTATTGGTGGAAGCGTAAACTAGGAGAGAGAAGGGGTTAACCGCTCCACGCATGCGCACTGGATGCGGGATGGTGGTCAGTAGGTGGGGTCGAAGCTGATTGGCTGCGTGTCGAGGGGCGTGGCCTAAGTTGTGTGGCGCCTGCAGAAGACGAAGCTGAAGGAGGTAGCGCGGGGGGCTGCGTCAAGGGCACCGGGGGGCGAGGAGGGGTGTTAGGTCCTGTAGGGTAGTGCCTTTTGGCAGAAGGAAGGATCTGAAGGTCCAGAGTTTGGTTGTTGATGTTGGGATGTAAGGCTTGGATATATAAAGCTTCGAGTATAGGTAATCTCCTTGGGTCACTTTCTTTATCGAGTATGGTGGTGTGTTTCTCTAACTCGTTGCGTGTGAGGTATATATATATATATATATATATATATATATATATATATATATATATTTATATATATATATATATATACAGTATATATATATATATATATATATATATACAGTATATATAATTATATATATATATATATATATATATATATATATATATATATATATATGTACGCATGTATGTATGTATCTATGTATATACTCAGGGACATACCCCTTTGCTGGGGGTGGCCGACTCAAGACAGCCGGAACAGAAATCTTTAAAGTTCCTATTCTTAGGGACCATATTCATTTCGCGTTCCCTCGACCCTTTTTCCGTCTCGTTGAGTAGGAGGATTCCTAGCCTCCTGCCGCGAAAATGTATATGTAAATATATAGGTAATATATATGTAATATGTATGTATACAAAATATATGTATGACATATATTAAACCTTCAATGGTACTAAAATAGTCTTTTATTTGGCTTTCTGGCCATCATCTGAATCATATTTGAGTAAGTTTCTGTGAGTATTAAAATTAGCAGGCACTTTTGTATGAAATTTTCTAAATTAAAAACATACCTTGATATAAAAAATAAAAAAAATACTTACCAAACTAGTTGAAACACTAAAGGCTGATGGTTTGATGATGGGGGAACCCACTGTGTACCCCAGAACACCCAGAACATCCATGCTTACCTGTTGACAAGTAGAAAAACGCAATGTATTAGAAACATTCGTATAAAAAGGTATATACTATCAAATCACTATAAATCAGCCATAAAATAATGGGAATGTATTGATGTACAATATAATGGTTATACAGTCACAACAGGTGAATTAGAATTTTGGCATTTAAACGACAGTTTAAACAATTATATTACTTGTTGAAAAGTAGAGAAATGCAATTTATTAGAAACATTCGTAAACAAATGTAGATACTGTCAAATCATTGTAAATTAACCATACAATTATGGGGAATTATCGAGACACAACATGATGGTTATACAGTCACAACAGGTGCATTAAAATTTGGCATTTAAACGACAGGTTAAAATTTAAATTTCGGAGTTACATACATCCAAAGCGAGAAGTTGGGGCTGTAGAGTGTGGAGGGAGGGAGCTACTGTAGCTGAGCAACACCTCGTGCCTCTACCAAAGCTTGACACAGACTGACTTTCGCACCCCTCACCAAGCAGGTGGGAGAAGGGGTTCCACAATAACCAAATCGCCCCTTTAAATTTCCATGAACTAAAGTGGTCTAATGGTAACAGGGATAAAGAAGGAAGGCCGTCTCCGTACAGAAATGGTTAACCGGAAGCTCTACCGGCGGATGGGTAGCCCAGGTAATAAGGTGCAGGACCGTCTGTGAGGAGGTTTTAATCCATCCATACCAACAAATCATTTTTAACCCCTTCTGCACCAGCGACGTCTTTTTAATTATATGTTAGCTACATTTAGGCGATTGTATGAAGCTTAGGAAGGATATTCGGTAGATCAAATAATTATTTGAAATATTCTGTAGCCTTTTAATTGGTAAACATCCTTCCTAAGCTGAATAAAGTAGTCTAATAGTTGTCAGAATATAATGCTAAAGAAGTCACCGGTGCAGAAAAGGAGAAGGGTTTATTTATTGGAAAATTTATTTATTCGTATATTTTATTTTCCTCCGTAGACCTCCATTAGGCTTCAAAAATCATCCCCAAGATCCCAGATGAATTTATATATACTCACGAAACTTTGCAGATTCTTGTTCAAACATCATTGGCACTGTTGAACGAGTTTCCATTATTTCAGGTTTACAGATAGGCTTTATTTTTGGGGTATTTATATATTATTTACATAAGTATTTTTCGATTCCTAACTAGACCTCCATCAACATTAAATAAACATCCCCAAGACATTTGGTATACATTTTGTTAATTTTTCGGTAGAAAAAACCCGATTCCTCATAAGATTTTAGGCTCGATAAATGGCACTAAAGGTCTTTATATTGACAAAGAAATATGGAGAAAGATCATAAAATAGCCACACTAATGGAACAAACGCCATAACATCTCAAAACAAATAGGGCTAAACATGAGGGAGAAAGAGGGACCATAAAAACCACCCATCCCCCCTAACAGTACATGAGGTGCAGCCGTGATAAAGGATGAACAAGTTAACGAGACTGTTTAGGTTGATGTTAGTCCATCACTTCTTTAACACTCTCTGGTCCGATCTCTTGTGGGTTATTAGCATATTTTGTTTATTTATTATTGGAGATTTTACTTGTTTTTTATTTTGTTTAGCAATCTATTTTAGTGTGTCCCCTAGGCTAACAAGAACTACCGTACTATCCAGACTTCCTTCAAATTAGAAAATAGCCCACACCCCCTTCAAGCTAATTTTGTTTATTTTTCGATAGAATAATTTCCCAGCCAAAGCCCGATTTCTTCTAAGTTACAGGCATGCTATCGCTCGCCCAGAAATAATCGACACTTGAATGGGGTGAAGTGTCTAAATATCACCAAATTAATGGGATGAAACGTTTCACTTGAAATCTCCAAACTGGTGGAGCGAAACAGGGGAAGCCCAAAAAGACCTCCTTCGGATCATATAGGGTTAACACTCATAAATAATAAGGTACTTATATACTTATATTCGTAAATTCGTATCCACAGATCTACTTCCGTAATAATTAGAAATACGTGCAATCCACGAAAATTATAAGTGAGCTAGATACTATGGCATCCAAGTGTACAGTTGGTCTAGGATGAAAGTATACAGTTTTTCGTCTGCTATAGCCACACATGGTTTGTCATGTTGGCAGCCATGACAGCCTTTCCACTAGCCCAAACCATCCCAACACACATCGGGTTTATTATATTGATACATTAATTAATATACGGAGTGCTTCGAAAAAGCGTTTCCATAAATATCAAAAGTTAGAGAATGATTCATAAATCTTCAGGGTGACTAAATACTGTTATGGAGATAGCAAAACAAAGCTGGGGGCATACGCTGGAACAGTGCGTAGCCGCGGCGCTCGCCTCCGTTTCATTGCCCTTTGGATCACATATAATCCAGTCTTGGGGATGAAAGTGAAATATCAATATTTACCTACTTATTAATTAACAAGTATTATTAGATTCCTCTTTCTACTCATTATTTATTATGAATGTTATAATGTTAAGTGTATATCGTAATATCTTTTATAGCCACTCCATATTCGTCTACTTTAGATACACAAAAATCTAATTCCTAAACGTGGACGTAAGGAAGCCTGTGTGTTCAATAGGGTAATGACCCAGCAATTGTACTCATCTTGCGAACGCCATTGCTTTATGAGTCAGTCCTCGAAGCATAATGAGGCTTTACTTGTGATTTTTATTTATTTATTTATTTATTTATTATTATTTTATTTTTATCAGCAGAACACCTGCAAACCAACTGCAACATTGATATCACCATACCCTACATTATTAGCCACATATTACCACGTGTGAAAATGGACCTGTATTCCACTGAAATATCGTATATAGGTAGACGTTTTGATTTTCGTTTTCACTCTCGCATTTCTTGTATATATATCTATCAATAACATTAAGTGTTTAATATCTCCGAAGTGATATTCACGTCAAAGATTATAGAACAATATATTCATATTTCCGTCTGACAACTAAGTCCAGGAACACGTTTTTAAACACCCTGTGGGTGGGCGGGCTCTGAGATATGGCTAGTCCAGGGCTGCCAACATAACAAACTATGTGTGGCTATAGCAGACGAAAAACTGTATACTTTCATCCTTGACCAACTGTACATAGTGATACCAAAGTGGTGTTAAGAATAAGAAATATATTCCATGTGTGTAGTATAAATTACACATCTTGAGAAATGCTTGCCCGATTTGGCTGAGGATTCAAGTGTGGGAGTAAAACCGAGACCCGTATTAGGACCATAGGAGAGGCCAACTTCATAATTATTGCCTCTCACTTTACCCTATTCCAAATTGTTAGGCCAGAAACCGTGAACCCTAAACTCTGTAACTAAAAAAGGGCTAGAGCAAATGGACTGTAAATTTCCACACCTATTCCCTGGATTACCCATCTCAAATTGTAGAAATATTAGCTCGATTACTTTAGTCGTTTGTGAGTTATAGAAGTTAGCTGTCAAGAGTTTTGGTCTACTTACTTGGAACCGGGTTTAGTATTTATGTAGCATTCTCAGGGTGGGTTTTGGAACTCTAGGTTTTATCAGGGTTAACCCTTTCACCACCAGTACGTAATTTTCTTCATATGCTGGTTACCATTAGAATTTTTTGTTTTTTTTGTCATCTACCTATACGACTCAAATTGGTAAATACGATATCAATAAACCCTCTTAGTAACATAGGTCCTTCTTAAACTGCATGCAATAATTTAATTTTAGCCAGAATCAAAGGTAAAAAGGCGTCATGGTGTTGAAGGGGTTAACCCTTTGAGGATCATAACACGTTTTGATAGTATCATCTGAGTTACTCTATCCAGGAATATTCTGTTCTGTAGGGGTTACTTCAAGGACACCTTACTCTATCAGAGTTTATTTAAGCACTTTCGGCTCTGTCAGTGTTTATTCAAGGACTCTCAACTCAATCAAGGTTAATTAAGCAACTCTAGGCTCTACCAAGGTCTATTTAGGGACTACCGGCTATACCAAGGTCTATAGAGGGACTCCCCACCGTACACGAACAACCTCCGCCTAAAACGAGGTTCATAAATCGAAAATATGAGATCTGTAAACGAAAAGCCCCGTCAATATTAGTCTGTCTCTGCCCTCATACTGTATATCTGTACCCATAACAAACATTCGACAATAATGGTGCACAGATATATTTTAGTTGATTTTAGTAGTTTTTTTAGTAGTAGTTTTGAGTTTTCTTTTTGTTATCAGCAGGATTAGAAATACAATACAAACCCATTGTTCGATAATCATACTACCAAAATGGCGCGCAATCAGTCTCTCCTTCATCCTATTACTGCTTTAAACTTCGTCTGCCCAAGCATTGTGACCCCGTCCCTTGAATTTGGCTCTGTCACTGTTTTGGCTTTGGGGGAGAGACACTCGTTACAGGCAGCCTGCCTTTTGTCTCCTTCATACACATAAGAACAAACAAAGGCCGATCTCTCTTCCCATACCTTTCCCTAGACTCCCCCACCCCCGTACAACATCACCGGGGTACAACAATGGTCCCGTCAGCCAGGCCTCCCGTATATCTCTGGGATGTCACAATAAAAGCTATACGGTGCTCTTTGATAATAAAATGGGGAAAGCGGGGACCTCCATAAAAGCGCTTTCCTGATAATAGTGCTAAAACCCGGTAGAGAGTTCTTGGGTTAGGGGTCGCTACTTGAAGGCTGTGATACAAGACAAAAATAATAAATATATAAATAAATACAGTAAATACATATACAAATATAACAAAACAAAAAATATCAAAAGAGTATCCTTTCCTGGTATTGACGCTAATACCCGGTAGTCTTGGGTTAGGGGTCGCTACTCCAAGGCTGTGATACAAGTAAAATAAAATACAAATATATATAATAAGGTATCCTTCCGTTAGGGGATACAATAAAGATAAATATCAGTGAAGTAAATGACTGCTTAATCTCAGTAATATGGTAAGATAGGTGGTAGGTATTTAGAAACTTTAGTATAACAGAGGAAGGGAAAACAAAGACAAAACAAACAACGTCCATGTGCCTAAAGGCATCCTCCAAAAACTCTTGTAGGATGTAAATTTGTGGATGTAAATTTGTGGTTTGCAACTCCAAGGAGGTGAGCATATACAAAAGACAGGCATATATGGATTATGGATACAACGAAAAGTAGCTTTCCTTAGAAACAAACACAATATACATACCTAAAGAAGGCTCATCCAACAGGCAGCTGAGAAAGATATGTCCACTTTCCATTCCTATCAGACCATCAAAGCCCTTGTCTTGATGTCCACATACTGTATATCTACAACGTCTCTACAATGTATGCCGTTTTGGCCGAATCGACCATGTACTACACATAATGTGTGTGTGTGTATGTGTGTGTGTGTGTGTGTGTGTGTGTGTGTGTGTACACCAATGTTAATTATATATATGCTGTATTCTTTAATTGTTTACCTACATCGGCGAATGCAATAAATATGAACTACAACAATTACTTAATAAAAATAGCTTTAAGAAAAGTTACCAAATGCAATTAAACTATGAGGCTAATTCTATCAACATATTTATTACGAACTACGATACGTGTTTCATCGCATAGATTAGTTTTGCTTTAACCACACCCATACTTCAATTAGTTTCTGCATTTATTTTCGTAAAAGAAGTACAACTAAATAATCTAAAGTTCGTATCGGATTGTATCGTCTTAACTGAGTTACTTTACACATAGTTATATATATTTGAAACCATTCATATTAGTTGCCTTCCTTTGTAAGCCTTTTTCAATTCAATACAAAACACAAATAGAACATATATCTACAACAAACAAAATAGAGTATATAATAAATTAGATATCACTAATAAACGTGAGATACCGGTACCAAAATATCTATCTATCTATCTATCTCTATATGAATATATATATATATATATATATATATATATATATATATATATATATATATATATATATATATATAGGCTATATATAAAATGACATGTAATACCGCCCTTTCCTCTACACTGGGATCATCTGATAGGCCTGGTAAACCAACAATGACACGCCCTTTTCTAGCGGCCCTAAAACTCCCCTAAGGTTCCTTCTGTAGCAATCCCATCACCACTGCCCAGGTATTATGTTAACCCCTTCTGTACCGCGACGTATTTTTCACTATATTCTGGCTACTGTTAGACGATTTTATTCAGTTTAAAAAGGGCCTCCCAGCAATCAACAGGCTTCGAACCATATCACTTAACCCTACTTTAAATTTCTGCATGACTGCATTTCACACAACCACTTACGCCAACAACACAATCTACACTCAATGAGAGCTCTGTGGGAAAGCCCGATCGTGGCCATGGCCTTCCTCAGGGACTCGGGGCTGTTCGGCCAGGCAGCTTAGGGAACAACAACAACAACAACAACAACAACCCTTTCTACTACCCCAGATCCTGCTTAAACTGCATACAATCGTCAAAATGTAGCTAGACTAAAATAACAAAGACGTCGCCGGTACAGAAGGGGTTAATTAACAGGTAGCTCCATAAAGGCTTCGATACATAAACACTCGGGCGTGAAGTTGGGGGCAAAGTATATACGGGCAAAAATTCCCCCCCCCCCCCCCCCCCCCGAGTCAAACAGAGACAAAGACACTCCTCCCTTTGTTTCTGATTATAATCACCATTAGAGAAGTTTTATTCGCAAGGTTTCACATACACACAAAGTTAACGCTAAGCTTGCAACTACTTAACTCGCGTGTTGCCTAAGGTCATGCCAGACAACAATAATGATAAGTAGGGTAAACATATATTAAAATCTTCCATCACAACCATTTAACTGGGCTCAAATGCAGAAACTTGCCTCCCTGACCTAACTACCTCTTGTGGCTACGTAGATTAAGGGGAGAGATGGTTGCTTTTTCTGGACCCCCTTCTACTTCATGTTTAGCCCTCATAATTTTGAGATTTTAAGATTTTAAGACGTACGTTTGATTAGTTGGTGATATTACGACCTTTCACTCCATTTCTTTGTCTATATTAGGACCTTTCTTGCCATTTAGGTGTCGATGTTTTCCTGGCGAGCGATAGCCAGCCTGTACTTTTAAGAAGAACCGGAAGATATTTTTCTACCGAAAAATGTACAAATTTATCTCGAAGAAGGGTCTATTATATATATATATATATACATTATTATACATATATATATATATATATATATATATACTGTATATATTTTGATGGAGGTCTAGCGAGGAAACTAAAAAAATAAATAAATAAATATATAAACAGACCAAAACATAATATCCCCTAGCCAGTAGCTCTCGTGCCTGCGTAGATTAATACCTGGACCATCTCCTGAACTCTCCCTGGGCCAGGATACAACAGTAGTATAATTAGCATGGCACACTTATACCCGCCAGCCTCGCCAGAGTAATCATTTATCTTGGAATAATACCGCTGTTTAATTGTATTTCTCCACTGCAATTGATATGGCCGGGTTCCTTCTTAGTCTTCTTGTTTATTTAACTCCCACTACCTCTCCGCATTTTCCTTATCATAATTTCCACTCTGAGGAACGTCCATAGACCAACCCCCAAAATACATATTGATCATTACCAAAAATGTATTGTCTGTTTATCAAGAGGAAGATGTATCTGCAATTGTTAAAAATGGAGATTGATTGTTAGAGGTTGTCTAAACGGTCTGGATTTTCCTATGGACGGATCCAAAGTCAAGAACATAATTAGAGACTCCAATAAAGATATCTAAGCATTATAATTTCCCGTGTTTTTTTTTCCCGGCGCCTGTCCCTCCCCTTGCTAATATATATACTTTAATTAATTTCATTGGGGGTATGGTGGTGAGATTAATAAAAATAATATATATATATATATATATATATATATATATATATATATATATATCCCACCCTTTCTCATTCTTAAGTCAGCTGTTTTAGATTTACAAAAGAACGACCAATACTTGCATTACTGTATGTCTACAAATATTTTAATAATGTAAGCATGTTACCTTTCCTTTACGTATTTTGTTTTTGTATTAAAGTGTCATTTACAAAATAGTGTCTTATCAAGCTTATTTTAGTTCCCTAATAGTTTATCATATTATACCTCTTTATATTCAACAACAACAACAACAACTATGCGGTTAAAAAGGTCAGAAAAGAGTTGGGGTGTCGAGGAAGAATGTTGGACGGAACGAGGGGTGCCGGAGTGCCAAGCTTGCCCTACCATCATCATCAATAGTGCCTCTCTGGTCCCTGCTAAGAACAACAACTTGCGACAGCACCTTATATCCATCCTTTTATAAAACATATTTGGCTGACAGAGCAAAAATGTAGATACAAAATTACTTGATAGCCATTACAAAACAATTTATTAGCTTTTGTATCAGCAGCGAAATATACCAAACTAAACCATCCGTGAGTAAAATCAACATCCCAAGATTGCAGCTTACAATACACCTTTTCTTAATCATCCAACTATTCTGACTGTCAGCATCACAAACACGATACTATGTTGCAAATACCCAATAGAAATATTAAATGTAAACTAGCATGAATGGCATTGTCCTCGAGAGCCAGCAGTAACATATGGCCAATTTAGAAGCAAATCTTTCACCAACCATTTCAGGATGGGTGATATCCTTTTAATTTTATGCTGGCTACTATTAGACGATTATATTCAGTTTAAGAACCTCTAGCGATTAAAAGGCTACACACGATCTGAATTCATCTAAAGCCTATAGCTACCACAGATCCTAAAACTCAAATATATTGTATGTGATAGTAAAATAATGCAGGTGGAACACGAGGTGCCAAAGTGCCGGCACCCGACCCTTCTGTCTTCACGCTCGTTCACGATTTTATAAAGCCATGTATATATTGACAAGGCTGTGATTTGTAAGCTTAAATGATTGTGTCAGGCTCTGTCTTATTACTGGAGTTTAGTGAAGATGTTCTTTAGGGACTTATTGTATTTCACAAATTATGACATTTGATTTATCATGTCGTTAATTTTCCAAGTCTAAAGCTCGGTTCACACATGCACGAATTAACGTCACGTCCGTCCCCGACCAAGAAAATAGGCAGGACGGCATCAATCTGGAGGCCCCATGTTCCGTTCCAACGTTCCAACCGTTCCAACGTTTTTTTGCCGCCGTTCTCATCCCGTTATATTCGTCGTCTAGACACCGCCAGTCGTCGTCTAGACGCCGCCAGGCTGCGTCTAGACGACAATTGCTCCCGTGTGTGTCCCCTGGGTGTTCCCGACATAACAAGTTTTCTGGCAGTTGCCCCGACCCATACGGACCATTTTATGCATGCATAAAAAGGACGCCGCCCAGGCACGGCGAATTAAGGGTCGGGGACGGACGGGACGTTAATTCGTGCATGTGTGAACCGAGCTTAAGCATTTTAGATGCACATTGATCCCCACAAATTTGTGGTGTATGCGTGTCTGCCTACTGTGACCTGCACCTATCCGGGAGATCTGGGACCTGAGAATCTTTTGCTGGAGACCCGTCATATTCCTTGGTCTCTGGGTCTTCTCCTGGGCATCCTAGATGTGTGTGAATTCTATATATTAATTATTATTTGTTATTTCTCTTCGGGCTCTGTCTCGAGTCGGCCACCATCAGCTATGGGGTACATGACTGAGTATACAGTATACATACAATATATTCAAATAGTTTTAACTTTACTGTTTCTTTCATCGCCGTCTTACCAAAGCTACATTTATATCTTCCAATAATTAAGTCATTTATATAATTTTATGCTTTAAACTTTTTGTTTATGTTGCGTTGTTTTGGCAATTTCTTAATGGCCCCGGCGAGAGCTGCTCCCCCAGAATCAAACGTTTTTAATGTAATTTAATTTATCCGTACCGGTAGTCATTTTCTTTACAGATTTATTATAACTAAATACAAAAACATGTATTGTATAAAATACGCATAATCATATCCGTCTGCATGCATTATCGTATTTTGTTTTACTTTCAACACTAGTTTGTGCGACTAGGCTAGCCACCCTCCTAAGATAACTACCTAGAGAATAGAACGAATTGACTCGAAAAATGGAGGCAATTCATTAGTGGTCAGACCCTCGTGGATCAAGACGCTTGGCAATAAATAGATAGATTGAATCCTACTTATAAATATACAGTATATATATATATATATATATATATATATATATATATATATATATATATATATATATTGAGAATATATCACAAATACACGTGAGCCACTAAATGTTTCTAATCTCTCAGTGGGGATCGAACCGTCGACCATCAGGACGATAGCCGACGCTTTAATCAATTACACCACGGCAGTCTGAAAGACACTCAGCCATCTATCCTATTTATGTTAGGGAGAAGGGAAACCCACTAGGCGAATATATTTCAATTCAAACTTGGTTGTAGGATCCATATTTCCAGAATACCATACACGGATTTCTGAGTGTCCCGACGCAACTCGGGTCGAAATTGATTTCATTTAATTCTAACCCACAAAGCATGAGAGTTACAAATATTGAGAATATATCACAAATACACGTGAGCCACTAAATGTTTCTAATCTCTCTGTGGGGATCGAACCGTCGACCATCAGGACGATAGCCGACGCTTTAATCAATTACACCACGGCAGTCTAAAAGACACTCAGCCTTCTATCCTATTCTGTGGGTTAGAATTAAATTAAATCAATTTCGACCCGAGTTGCGTCGGGATACTCAGAAATCCGTATATGGTATTCTGGAAATATGGATCCTACAACTAGGTTAGAATTGAAATATATTCGCCTAGTGGGTTTCCCTTCTCCCTAACATAAATAGGATAGAAGGCTGAGTGTCTTTTAGACTGCCGTGGTGTAATTGATTAAAGCGTCGGCTATCGTCCTGATGGTCGATGGTTCGATCCGCCTGGTGCGGAGGAGGCGCCGCACAGGAGGTGCAATGGAGGAGTGAGAGATACGTGACCGCTGGAACACCTATGGTCAACCTTTCCACAATTTTATCCCGATTTCCAAGATCGTTTCGGCAATATTGCTCTTTAGCGGTCGCGGTATTCCTAGATAAGAGCCGCAGTCGCATTGTAACCGCGAGGAGAGCCATATTGCATATGATGGTAATGAAAGAGGGACGAAAGATTGCTGAGTGTAGCGTCCAGTCGTGACCGCAGGATGGTGGAGGAGGATGCTTTCCCTTGGGATCCACAACACACTAGTGCCGTGGACACCACCACCACCACCATCACTCCTCCTACCAACACCCCCACCCCCACCTACACCACCAATACCACCAACACCATCAACACCACCAACTCTTGCTTCTCGATCGTTTGTGTGGTCGCCTCCCTTTTCTGGCTTGACCTGCGTTGTCCCCTGTCGTGTAAGTTCGGTGGAGGTCGTATACTCCCACTCCCACTGCCTCATATGGACTCTACATGAGTATTGTCACTAATTTTAAAACAGAATAAATCTACGGCTGCAGATCCGACTTACCACTGATTAAATCTGTGGCTGAAGAACCGACGTAGCGACTTTCCTTGCAATTTTAGTGTACTGCTTTGTTGTGTACCCTAATTGATGAACCCCTTCGGTATAATGATGCCATATTTGTTTTATTCTGGCTAACACAAATCGATGTTATTTAACCCATTCAGTACCGGTGACATATTTTGCATTATATTCCGGCAACCATTAAAGCATTTTTGTAAGCTTAGGAGGAACCTATAACCATTAAACTGATACAAACTATCTCAATTAATCCTTTTAACTACCTCAGATCCTTCATAAACTGCACAAAATCATTAGAATATACTGTAGTTCGGAAACCAATGAAAAAGACGTCGCTGGTACAGAAAGTGTTACATTGGAAAACACTTCTCACAGTCAAGGAGTTTAAAACTACCTTTGTCAGTCCTCAAAACAAAAACATATTTTGCTTTCTTGGATTCGTGAAACACCAGACTATTTAAATAATTTCAGAAAAAGTGTTTAACTAGATACTATAGTATGAATGTTACAAAGACGTGGCAAAGAGATTCGCTCAAAGTCTAGATGAGAACCAGCCAAACAGAGCCACCTGCAATGATGCAGGTGATGTTGGACTGACCGCCTCCTATCACCAGGGTACACTTGGATGCCATAGTCTCTAGCCCACTCATAAGAATTCGTGGACCCCTATGTTTTTATTTATGAAAGTATAACTATCTGAATTGATTATTTACTTTTTATTAGATAGTATAAATAGGTTTGTAGTGATGCATATAACATTATATTCATATATTCGTCTCCAGATATATATGCTTCCATATTAAAAAATAGGTGAAGTCCACGAATATTTATGAGTGGGACAGACACTATGGCATCCGAGTGTACAAATAAGACATCCTCCCTAGCTCTTGATCATGCTCTTCACCCTTTCTTTTTATTTTGTCTAACAGTAGATGATTTTACTCAGTTCTTGGGGTATCAGTGAAAGTGCGAGTTGCATGTTTGTTCACTTGGTTCCCTGAAAATAAATACCCATTAAGCGGTAAAATTAGCTTATGTTAGTCATATTGTACTATACTATAGACACCGTATTAATAGGCTAAAATCTACGCTTAAAACAAAATCATATGTCGTATTAACCAGAATATACTTGCTATACTTCCATCAATAACCAGATGCATCAGCTTGTCAGAGGGACTAGATGTTCGTTCGCTAAGACAATACAACTCTCATTACAATTAATTGTATTGTCTTTAATTCAAATTATGACAACTGTTGTAAATCGGACAACCTAAATCGTGTAATTCTAACCTGGCCACATGTAAAAAGTTGGCGTTTTCAGTGTATTGATTGATATATATATATATATATATTTTTTTTTGTTTTTTTCTATGTGATTGAGGGAGGCAAAAGGCAGAACTGCCTATAGCGAGTGCCTCCCCCATAGTTGAAAGAGTGACAGGGCCAAAATCAAGGGACGTTCGAGCCAAAATGCCTGGACACACTGACTTTGAAGCAATTTAAGTCATAGGAAGAGGGAAAGACTGATTCTGGGAGAGAGTTCCAGAGCTCAGCTGTTAAGTAGAAGAAAGTTTGAGAGTAACGTTTCACTCTTGGGTTGGAGAGTTGCACAGAGTAGGGGTGGGATTGAGTTGCAAGACGGGTACCACGTGCCCTACGTAAAGGATACACTGGGAAAGTTCTGAGGAACACTGATTATTATAGTAGCGATAGAATAGCGAGAGAGATGCAACATTGCGGCGGAGAGAGAGAGATTGCAGAGAGTTGGTGAGTGGACGGGAGTTAATGATACGAAAGGCCTTCCTTTCAACTTTGTCTAGGAGAGCGGTGTGAGAGGAACCTCCCCACACATGTGAACAATACTCAATACAAGGACGCACTATGCCCCTGTACAGAGCAAGAAGCTGTGCAGGGGAAAAGAACCCCCTAAGGCGGTTGAGCACACCCAGCTTCTGGGAGGCTGCCTTAGCAATACTGGTAATATGGTCCTTCCAAATGAGAGCAGAAGAAAAGGAGACACCAAGAATATTGAGAGAAGATGAAGGATTGATTTTTGTATTGTTGAAGAATAAGGGATAGTCTGAATATATATATATATATATATATATATATATATATATATAAATAAATATATAAATATATATATATATATATATATATATATATATATATATAATATATATATATATATATATATATATATATATATAATTAGGCAGAGAGATGGCCCGGGAAACAAATAACTCCGCGATAATTCAGTGTTGTTATGTTGATCTTCTTCGTGCCATCTGGGTGCAAGGCTGACGTCATCGTTTTTACAGACAATATCTTTAACACTTTCAGCATGATGACTCCATTTTCCATTTAATTGTGACTAACATTAGACAATTTCACTCAGACTCAGAGTGCCCCGTGATAGTCATACGAATAGTATATACTTAGGCACATGTATATCAGTTAATGTCATAAGAATAGTAGGAATAAATTGTTTCTGTTGAATGCCTGAATTGCTTCCAAAGAGTTATATCAGTTAATATCAGAATAAATTGAAAAAAGTAATATCGCATGGAAGTGGACAAGACCTACATACTACGCCTAACTTATGCTGAACCGACCCTCTTCGTTTCATCTGGGTACAAAGATGACAGTCTCTTCTTACTGATCATGCCCTGCACCTGATGCCTCCTCACACGCGCTCAGAATAAATATAACGGTGCTGTGAGTGACGTGTATCTTTATTTAGTTGTCAAGGCCGTGTTCATGGTTAGGCTGGGCCACCCCATAGCTGGGGGTGGCCGACTCGAGACCGAGCCCGAACAGAAACAACAAAATACAATATATATAGAAAATTCACACACATCTAGCTCACCCAGGAAAAGAGTCTAAGGTAATGTAGACATAAAAAGTAAGCCTACACCAAACAATGCTATCGACTCCCGACACCAATCCACGACTAATACTGCTCGTGTGGCACCTGCTGAAGTCATTCCTCACCTAAGCCATTCACCGGGCAACACATAATAGTCGGCGGATATTATGAACACTACCGGTAATGCTTTTATCTCTTGTTGATGAGTCACCCAGCAAGAAGTGAACCTTATTGTCTTCTGTCCACTACTCGAGCGTTACAGCACACACTCCCGCCGGCTATAACTAATATCTCGGGGATCTTCTCATGAGGTGACGCCCTATAAAAGTCAGGCATAATATAATAAAGCTGACACACACACAAAACGCAGTATCATTGTGCACTTAAGGGGGTAGTAGTTATTTTGGGTTCCATGTCATCTCAACCAGTAGACCATTTCAACCAGTAGCTCTCAACCAGTGCCAAATTAACCCAGACCAACCAAACCAGTGCCAAAGTATAGTACTAACCTAACCTAACCTAACCGTATTGGTTGATTTGGTACTGGTTGAGAGCTACTGGTTGAAATGGTCTACTGGTTGAGTTGACAGGTCACCGTTATTTTGTGGTCTATTAATTTAATTGATTAATGTATTTTCTAATTTCCCTGCTAGACCTCCATTAAGCTTTAAAAAACACCCCCTAGACGCCCTTTCAAGATAAATGTCTAAATTTTTCGGCAGAAAAATTACCGGTTCCTCCTAAAATTACTGCTCGTTATCGCTTGCCAGAAAAAAACGACACCTAAATGACACGAAGGTTTTAATATAGATAACAAGTGGGGCGAAACGTCTTAAAACCGCCAAACTAATGGAATGAACGTCTTAAAATATGAAAACTAATGGCGCTAAACATGCGAGAGAAAGCGGTACAGAAAACCCAATTACCTCCCCGTTAAGTGCTTTAAAAGAATGACTCTACCCGAGATGCATTATCGGCGAGGCAAACATTAACCCCTTCAGTACCGGTGACAACATTGTCACTCTATTCTGACAATTATTAGATGATTTTATTCAGCTTAGGAAGGACGTCTACCCATAAAAGGCTCCCAGACTATCTCAATTAATCCTTTCAGCTACCACCTATCCTTCCTAAGCTTCATAAAATCGTCTACATGTAGCTGAAATCAAATTGAGAATACGTCGCCGGTACAAAAGGAGATAACTGGCAGTTAGTTAGTTTCTCAAGTTCAATGCTTACGTTTTAGTTATATTATGGCCAACCGTAGACGATTTGACTAAGCCTGGGCTATAGCCATTGATGGAGTAAAACCTATTGACTGCCACAAGTCCTTCCCAAACTTTATGTATGTATGTATATACTCAGGCACATGCCCCATAGCTGGGGGTGGCCTACTCGAGACACAGCTCGAACAGAAACAACAAAATCAAATACAAATATTAAATTCACACACACCTAGGTCGTGCAGAAGAAGACCCAGACACCAAGGCCCATTTGGGGTTCCCAGCAAAGATTCCCAGGTCTCAAACCAGCCGGAGAGGTTCCAGTCTCGGCAGACAGATATGCAGCGGAGCGCACCTGCCAACATCACTTCCAAGCATGGCCTTTCACAACATACACCGGTTCCCCGGGCCGTGCACATGACGGACTATGATCTAGTCCAACTGGCACTTGACCCCCACTCCCAACTACCGCGTTATCACTCATCGATTCACAATGATTCATTCATTTCTATTTATCACCACTACTCTTGCCTGTTCTTTAGTCACCTCTCTATCTTCCAATGTTTGTTTTGTTCACACCATCTTTCCATCTTTTACCGAGGTCTTCCTCTCAATCTATTTCCCCTTGTTGCTGACGCATATATTCTCTTTGTAAATCTTTCATCGTCCATTCGTACAACATATCCATACCAGCATAGCACCCTTCTTTCCACTCTGGCCGATAGGGGTTCCTGTTGTCCCACTCT
This sequence comes from Paralithodes platypus, assembly GCA_032716605.1. Classification (NCBI taxonomy): domain Eukaryota; kingdom Metazoa; phylum Arthropoda; class Malacostraca; order Decapoda; family Lithodidae; genus Paralithodes; species Paralithodes platypus. Next base: position 13,489,944 of record CM064493.1, on the reverse strand, counting down.
CCTACTTACCTCTTCAATTCTCAATCTGTCTCTATTCGTCACTCCAAACATACTCCTCAAGCAGCTCATCTCCATCACATCCATCACATCACATTGAGGTGTGGCAGAGTGGTCTTGCCACTGGACTGGTAATCCAATGGACCCGGGTTCGAATCCCAATATGTCAATGGGAAGATATTATTGGGATGGAATTTGTGCTGTACCTAGTTTCAGTGCATTACCACAGCAAACCGAAATGCCAAAACAAATACCCTCATTGTTCCCTGATTAAAATAGCACTGTATGAATATTCCCATATTCAAAGTATGCTACAGGGGGGCAATGTCTAGTGAGTTAATTGCTCAATAGGTGGCGTTCTGAAAGTGAGGGTCCGAGTCTGTGGGATAAGACTGTGAAGCGCAGAGCCGAAGCGGCTTCAGAGATGGAGTTGCTTCGAGCCGTGAATAGGTGCTTCGCATATCTCACTCCCTAGACTGGAACAAGACCTCACGGGCCTCACCGTGTTCAGCGGTAGAGTGTGCAGGCTCTCAGCCTATGCCCGAGAGGGAGTTGTTGGAATATATATAGAGAAAAACAAAAAACCCAATTTCTTTTCTCTTGCATATTCAGATCCCATGTTTCAGCCCCATACATAACTGTTGGTACGAACTGAATACGGTATATTAATATAATGAGAGCCCAAATTAAATTTAGAAAGCCTCATCATATAGAAAGGGTTAAGATCTATAAACAAATACCCTCACTGAGCTGCATAATCGGCGGCCAGAAAGTTAAATGAAGATTGTGACACATTTTGACAGATTATTCTGGCTATCATTAGACGATTTGATGTTTAAGAGGGATTTGTGGGAAATAAAAGGGTAAAGACAATCTCAAATAACCCTCTGGCTTCCATCTACGGTCTACCCTTCCTAATCTTAAAAATGTTATTTAATAATAGCCGGAAAACAGAAAAGAAATGCGTATTGGATCTTGAAAGGGTTAAAACCCGCATCAAAGGAAGAGGACCATCAAGTGACTAATGGCTTTATCATCCTTAAGTTACGACTGGCAGTAAAACAAGTCCCTAACAACCAACCTCCCAGCCTACCAGCGGGGCCTGACATGACCATACACAGACTCCTCGTAATTGGTCAGGGTATCATGGCAACACCCTCCCAACACTTAACAATCACAAGTAGGTTTTTGTTTTTCCAGATCCCCCATAGAATACAGCACCTCTCTCTCTCTTGTACCTTCTTCTGCACTATAATTTTCTTCCACTACTGGTGGATGGGACTCGTCAGCCTTGGTCGGCAACCCATCTAGGGAAGACAACCTTATACAAATCCAGGTGGATGGGACTTGTCAGCCTTGGTCGGCAACCTGTCTAGGGGAGTAAACCTTATACAAAATAACGAAGGGCGGTGCGCTCATCGATGCAACTTGCAGGAGGCGAACGTTACACACACACACACACACACACACCAACCTTTTGTTTCACTTATATAATTTCAGGTCCTCCCTGAAATTAAAACCCCTCCCAACCCACGCACCCACCCTCACAACCACCAGTCAGCCGTAGATTTCATAGATCATACCTCCCTTTATATATACTGTACATTATGTTTACAGCCGTCATATACGGTACAGCTCCACCGAACCTTACACTAGTACCCTTGTTTATATTCCCAAATTTAGGACACTGGTACCCCGAGCTGAGGCTACTCTCGCATGTGTCTCACTTTAAGCCATAACATTTAATGACACTCTGCCGGGATAAAAACAACACCTAGTTTTATGTATCTTTATATTTTATTTCAATGATGTATTTATATACTTATGTAACTATTTTGTTTGTCTTAAACATAAATCAGTGGCATACTGTCCAATTTCGAACGTATTTACACACTCAACCTATTATTTTTTTGTGCTTTGACCGTCCTAGGACAATCACTACAATTTACCAAACTCAAACCAACCTATTTGCAATTCACTAAACCTCATCCTATCGAATTAAATTAACTGACTATAAGTTTGGTTAAGATAGAATAAATTAAGGTACCGAAAAAAGAACCGTACTGAAGAGGTGCAATTACATCCATAATTTTGGAATGCAGACGGGACAATACGAGAGAGAGAGAGAGAGAGAGAGAGAGAGAGAGAGAGAGAGAGAGAGTATGTGAGTGTGTGTGTGAGGGAGTGAGAGTGAGTGTGTGTGTGCATAAGTGAGAGAGAGAGAGAGAGAGAGAGCGTGGGAGAGACAGAGAGTGACAAGCGATTGCCGAAAGGAGAGGATAACAAGGAAAGGGCGGGGGTAAGGAGCTGAGAAGAGGAATGTTTAGGGGGGGGGGGGGGGGGTTTTGTTTAACCCCCCCCCCCCCCCCCCCGCCAACATCCCTCTTCCCAGCCCCTTCCCCCCGCCCCTTCCTTGTTATCCTCTCCTCTCGGCAATCTCATGAACACCCAAGGCCAATTATAACTGAATATTCAGGACCGCGAGCTATTATTCGCCAGGTTTACATGTTGCACTACTTAAGGGGAGATTTCCACTTGAGTGACTTTTTTCTTGACCCCTTTCTCCCTCATGTCTAGCCCCATTGCTTTCGAGATTTTAAGACGTTCGCCCCAAATAGTTTAATTTTAAGAATGTATGCCCCATTCTGTCAATTTTAAGACCTTTCGTGCCATTTAGGTGTCGATTTTATCTTGGCGAGCGATAGCGAGCCTGTAATTTAAGAGTAAACGGCCTTCGGCCAAGACATTTCTCTATCGAAAAATGTACAAATTTATCTTGAAAGAGGGTCAAGGGGTGATTTTTTTTAGATTGCTGGAGGAGTAGGAAACAAACTAAAAACCTCCCCTTAAGCGACCGTATCGGAACCCTGATCTCACGGTAAACATCGACCAAGACGCGTAATAAAACATCTACACAGTTCAACACACACCCGCACCGATTTGTCCTGCAAACAAAAACTCCTGCTTTTACAAACTGATGGAATTCACACCTACACAGCACTCCATACGCCCACACACACCATATACAGAGAGAGAGAGAGAGAGAGAGAGAGAGAGAGAGAGAGAGAGAGAGAGAGAGAGAGAGATGAGAGAGAGATGAGAGAGAGAGAGAGAGAGAGAGAGAGAGAGAGAGAGAGAGAGAGAGAGAGAGACCCGTTAAGCTGTTCTCTCAACCAAATGATCAAGTCACATCCATCCTACACCACCCAGTTGTAAACACTCCATTAGAATCAATCCTCCCTGCAACCCCCAAATACCCCAAACAACAGTTTACTCAAAACTTACAAATATATATAATGATATAGCATCCACTTTAATATTCCTCCTTGCAATCCCCAAAAAGCTGCACAACTATTTAAAAAATCTAAATGATTATCAATATATATTTTTAATTCCCGTTAGAACTCCCCATTGCCTCAACACTGCACAATGACAAAACCCTATCGCCCCCATCCTCCCCCCCCCCCCCCAACCAGCCTCCCCCCAACCTAAACAAACAAACAAAAACAAAAACAAAAAACACAATACATTTTATTTGTTTTCTTTCCTTGCAACACCACACAACTACAACACAACGAAAACTAGCTAAACATGGCCCGCATCCATTTGTACAGACAGTTTTATATTATCATTCGCTTTTTGTTGACAGGAATCAGCTTACACAAATTAATCCAACTCCCTGCTATTTGCCATGACTCGAGGGGGGGATGGTTTGGTCTGTAAGGCGAGAGGGTCTGTACATATCATCAGGAGGAACACGGACGGCTTCTGGCATACTCAGTCACCTACACCACTTCCTACTCCTCACACAACCTTACTAACTTCTGTCTACGTATTGTAAAAAAGCCTACATGTTATCTATCCTTAGGTAAAATGTGGAGGTTCGAAGTGAGAAGAAAGGTATATGATGGATACCAGTACATTCTTTTTATACTTGAGGATCATGACGCGTTTAGACAGTTTATTCTGGCTACAATTATAGTACTTTATACAGCTTAGGAAGGATATGTGGGACCTAAAAGGGTAAAGACTAAGACGCGTTTAGACAGTATATTCTGGTTATCAGTAGACGATATATAGCTTAGTAAGGATCTGTGGGACCTAGAAGGTTAAAGACTTGTCTTAATTAACACTCAGACTACCATATTCCCTTCCTAATCTAAATATAATCGTCGAATGATAGCCAGAAAAAAAAACTATCAAAACGCGTCATGCTGGAGCTGTAGGTGCTCAGATGAGAAAGAGAAAGCGGGCGTTTTATAAGAAAATGGTAGATTATCGGGATAATTTCATTATACTTTTACATTATTCGCCAAAGGAAACATTACACAGTCACAAAGGCTGGTAGGTGGAGGCACTAGGTACGATTCTTTATTCCATAGTTTACAAATAACCGGGTTAATATTTAGGATTGAGTGAAGAGGATTATATTTTATTTCATCAAATTCAGATATTCGTGTTGATTAATAAACTTTAATTATATGAACAATAAGAATAATAAAATACATACTACGGGTAGCTTTATAAAGGTATATAACTTTGTTAATGCTAAGAATGAATTATAATCATTGATAACTGGTAATATATGAACATTAAGAAGAAGAATAAAGCAAATTAAAATTATGTTTACGTAGATATATAACTTAGGTGATGCTAATAATGAATTAAAGCATATGGCAATATGTAAACTCTGAAGCGAAATTCTTCCCGCCTGAGCCGGTGTGAGTGGCAGGTTAGGTGACAGAGCAGTAAACAGACCCTTGTCTTGTCTCGGGGGTACCCAGGTGTAAGTTACATGGTCCTATTACTGAAAGGTGTCAAACCCCAGCAATGTTATTTAAACAGTTGAATGAATATGAAAAGGAATACGAGAGAATGAACACGAAAACAAATGTTTTGGCCATTAAATCACTTCCAAAGTATTAATTTGAACTATAAACCACAATTTAATTTTTTCACACACAATAATGTAGACTAAAAATAAAGGATTTGGCTTTCGTTTGACACCCTGTAATTACTGTACGACTGGGTCTCTCCCCCTATGTTTTCATCTCGGAAGACAACTGTTCTGCTGCTTCGGCGGCCGCAATATGAGCACTAAATCCGTCCGCGATGAGCTCAACAAATAACATATTAAGGATGGGTCACATGAGCGCTTTTTCTTGCAACTTACAATCGGCAATGTTATCATGACCATTTTGGAGGGTTCTGTTCACATTAGCGTCGGCAGCTCCAGTGAATGTAGGAAATTATAGTTGTTAATCATATAGAAGCTAGAATTCAGAAGCTCACACTCTACAATTGCCGAGAATAGATGCAAGACAAAATAGCTGGTGTGACTCTGGGCTCACGGTCGGTAGCAGTTGGTACGGATGTATCTGGTGGGTCTGGGGTGCTCTGAACGACCACCATAAACATTTATTGTGTGGTGTACAAGATGGCGGGCGCTGACCACCGTCATAACTCTCACTTCACCTGCTTGCACACCATTTTACTCGCATAAGGAAGCAGAAATCTTTTTGCGTTGACTTTCCATGAGAACAGGGCGTCAGACCGCGGCATATTTTGTTTTAAGACTTGAATGGATATGTGAAAAATACAAGAACATTAACATCATATTGCCTTGTTTTTGGCCAACTGATCACTTCCAAATACATAATAACTGTATTATAAACTTTGCATATACAATAATAAGGACAACAAAAAAGGGACTTGGTTTCGTTTGACACCCTGCATGAGAGGTGATTAAATTGTGTGTTAACTCATGGAGTTGTGATTAATCACAAATTTTGGTTTGACGTGTACTTTTCTTCTTAACCCTCTGAAGATTATAGCGCATTTTGACAGTTTATCCTGGCTATCATTAGACGATTATTTATAGTACAAGAAAATCTGTGAGAGTTATAAGGGTAAAGACTATATCAATTAACCTTCTGACTTCCACATACACCTCCTAATATTAAGAAAAATCGTCTAACACTGGCCAGAAAACAGAAAGGAATTGCGTCACTGGATCTTCTAAGGGTTAATATAATTACCGGTACACTATTATTATAATGCATTAATAGTTCCACAGCGGAAAATTCTACCTTCCTCTCAGTTTAGTGGGAATATTATGTAGGAATATTATTGTTGCACTTGTTGTCTGTTCGAAGGCAAGATGGTCTCCATATTTATAGTGTTGTAGGAGCAATATAACACCGTTGTCTTTATACGTGAATTGGCGATGTACAGTTGTCCACATAAGTCCTGTCCCTCATCGTGATCTTATGTGTGGAAGTAAAATAAGTAAGGATGAATTGCGAGTGTGGTTTCTTTTAGTTATCAGTTGTCTAATAATGAGTTAACCACTGCATTAAATACTACACTCGCAATTCAATCATGCGCATTATATTTCAGGATCGCGAAGATAAACAGAACCAATGTGGCAACTGTACATTCTAAATTCGCAAATGTATAGGGAAATGTTGCGAAATTACAAATAAATACCGGTAGTTGTGTGGAACTATGTTGCCCTAAAAATGGTATTCCTTGATGTTTAAAGGGCAAGCAACTACTTACATATACAGTAATACATTAACACCTTCTGTACTAGCGACGTCTTTGTTTACCATATTCTAGCTATAGTTAGACGATTTGATGCTGCTTAAGAAGAATCTGTGGTATTATATTGGGTTAAGGGAGATAGTTTGAAGCTTGTTAATTGCTGAAAGCCCTCTTTAAACCGAATAATATCGTCCAATAATAGCGACAATGAAGTTAAAAGAACGTCGCCGGTACAGAAGGGGTTAATGCAACTATTAGTATACATACAACCAAAGTTCCTCCACCTACCCACTCTGTTGATGTGAGTGACAACTATAGTATACATACAACCAAAGTTCCTCCACCCACCCACTCTGTTGATGTGAGTGACAACTATAGTATACATACAACCAAAGTTCCTCCACCCACCACTCTGTTGATGTGAGTGACAACTATAGTATACATACAACCAAAGTTCCTCCACCCACCCACTCTGTTGATGTGAGTGACAACTATAGTATACATACAACCAAAGTTCCTCCACCCACCCACTCTGTTGATGTGAGTGACAACTATAGTATACATACAACCAAAGTTCCTCCACCCACCCACTCTGTTGATGTGAGTGACAACTATAGTATACATACAACCAAAGTTCCTCCACCCACCCACTCTGTTGATGTGAGTGACAACTATAGTATACATACAACCAAAGTTCCTCCACCCACCCACTCTGTTGATGTGAGTGACAACTATAGTATACATACAACCAAAGTTCCTCCACCCACCCACTCTGTTGATGTGAGTGACAACTATAGTATACATACAACCAAAGTTCCTCCACCCACCCACTCTGTTGATGTGAGTGACAACGTATAATTTAGGTGATTAAGAGGGCCCAACTCGTTGTTTTCTCTCTCTCTCACCCTCTTGCTCGGGGTTGTATCCATTCGGCCCCATTCAGCCCACTGTTTTAAGACGTTTAACCCCATCCAGGTGTCATTTTTTTCCTGGCGAGCGGTAGCAATCCAGCATAGTTTTAAAAGTGTTTTTGACAGCAGGCAAAATTTATACATTTTTAGATAGGAAAATGTCTCCGGCGAAGCTGAATTTTTACATACAATGCTGGCTCGCTATAGTTCGCCAGGAAGAAATCAACACCTGGATGGGGATAAACGTCTTAAAACAGTAGGCTGAATGGGGCCGAATGGATACAACCCAGAGAAAGAGAGAAAAGGTGAGTAAAAAACAGGTCACCCCCCTTAATGTATATTTTTCATAACAAAGCTCATGTGCATCCATTTTAGAATTCTGTGATAATATGGAATGTTTAATATTTCAGTTTTAATGAAACATGTGAATTGCCTGGAGATAACCCGCCGCATCTCTCGAAGCCAATGTTCCCTGCAATTATCATGTGTGCCTTGCTTGCCCGTATCTACATTTTTTCAGGAAAGGTAAATTTGAATTAGATTGTCAGGGCTGCAAAAAACTAATTGAAATAATCTAGTTTCAAAACACTTGGTATGGCCACGACGGGCCTGTTTTCATTAAGGGAAGGTATTTAGTTTGTTCCCTACTTTTTCATCAAGCTTAAAATTACACCCCCTAGATCCCCTTTCAAGATAAATTTGTAAATTTTTCAGTAGAAAAATGTCCCGGCCGGAGGCCGGTTGCTCTTAAATTACAGGCTCGCTATCGCTCGCCAGGAAAAAATCGACACCTTAATGGCACGAAAGGTCTTAAAATTGACAGAAATGGGGCAAAATGTCTTAACATATCCAAACTACTAGGGCGAAGGTCTTAAAATCTCAAAAGCAATGGGGCTAAACATGAGGGAGAAAGGGGTCCAGAAAAAAATCCCTCAATTGGAAATCTCCCCTTAAAGTAGAACGCCAGCAAGAGTTACAACGTGCAATTAATTATAATATTTTACACACTGATGTATATCACTCATTGTATGTACTGAGAGTTAGATAATTATAATGTATTTTTGGATTCCTCCCGTGCTGATTCATTAACTTTAATTAATTCTGAATATTCTACCTTTGTCATCATCCAGTCTTTAACAACTTACGAATAATTAAACAATCATATGATATTAACTTTTTTTCTATATTTGTGTTTATCTTTTGTATACTGGTCCATAGTAATTTCATTTAAATGGCATGTAAAACATGCACAGTACAGCCATAATTCAATTCTAACGCAGATTATAACAGTTTTACAGTATTTCAGTTTGTGTTACAATGACACAGATTCAATACAAATAAGTAGAGCACCGTACTTGTCTTATAAGCCGTACGGGTCACTATGTCTTCTTAATATCTTTCACAGACAACTGTTTTGAATGTTTAGAGCTAATTATGAAGACAACGCGATTCCCTGTTTGGTTGTGGTGGCGTCTTGTAGTTCACGCACCGAGTATCATGTGTCTGTCACCTCAATGGGGGACAATACAAAATTCGTCTGCTATTTTTCCCGCCTTTGGTTCGCACCAACCTAAATTTGTTGCCATCGAGTGAATTGAATTTTTTAAATCGCAGTCATCAAAATATCACTGGATTTCTATAGTCATGAATGTTACAGACATATTACTCTAACATTCTATTCAGTACATTGTCCAATATACAAAGTATTTATGATTAATAAAACATATTTGATTAGGCCCACAAAAACACATGGCAGTCATTCGAAAAATAGTCCTGTTAATATTTTAATAGATAGGTATCAATGTCCTAAAATTAAAATGATATGTATAAAAACTCGAGATGAACTTATACAATAATTGTCATTAGCCACTTTACTGGATATTAGATTATACAATTATAAACTAGTTTCAGATCTGGCAAGCGCATAATAAATTGATGCCAGTGTTCGCTACCCATAATAGTCATTATACGAAACTTCTCGGACAGTAAACATCTCTTCACCACTTAACTTACTTTGTTAAATTTGACATTAGTTGTGCATCTATGTGCACATTAGTAGTAATGGTGGTAGATATTTGTTTCTCACAGATGGAAATCTTAATATAATGTGGATTATAGTCTTAATAAAGGTAAAATTTTCAGTTATAGATTGTGTCGTGCATGCTGTTACGACCGGGACTCGTTTAAAACAAGGGCTCTTAATCATTGGACTAGAAAGGCACACAGCCACAACGGTAACACTAGATCCAACCCTCGAACTTATAATGCCGGCGCACAAAAACACCTATACCCTCCAGAGTTAAATCTGCGATGATAGCGAGGTATCCTCTAACTCGGTATAAATGCACTACTACTACTACAGGCTGATGATCTCTGATACAGACTGATCACAACAACATACAATTACGTTAATAATGTATACAAGGAAAAGATAGAGATCTTAATTAAATCACTGCAATGATTTAATGCAAACAAGAAGAAGGTATAATTAAAGTTACTCTAAACAATAATAAACTATCACTCCTATATTAAAGAAAGTGAATGAAAGTCCTAAAGCATCGAGCAGGAATCTTCTGAAGAAAGTCTGATGCTGCTTAAGATGATCGAATCGGATTTTGAACTGTTATATAAAGCAGGAACAAGGTATGACAAGTGTAGGGACATACAGGGTTAACTGGCACGGAAATAATAATATATGCGCAATAGTATTATCTCCAACAACAAAAGAAGTACTTCCTCAGGCAACTCAAAAAGCCTGCTCGGGTTGTGCAACTCAACAACAACCAAGGTTTACAGTCAACGTGAATAAAAATGCTGCATACATAACATAAGAGCTTATAATCCTAATCGGGTGTCTGCTAGGCTAATAAAGTCTAGCTGGGATGTCGTAGGCTAGGAAACAATGGCTGAGCAAGCGGCTCGTAGCCTAGCGAGGTCCTTAAGACTGTGCTGCCAAATTACGTTAAATGACGGGGTGCTCTCTTGAGAGATCCAGATCGCTAGTATCTGGTTCTCTCCTGGCGACCCTCTCAAAGTCAAAGCAAAACGAGTTAGCACAGTGTTGGGTGGCAGAGGCAAAAGCCCTCACTCGCAACACAGTGCTAAACTCACAAAGTACACAGTCAGAAAGACCACCTAGGCTTCCCACGCATCCATTGCGATTGTACAAGTTCAACAAAACCTGGTACACATCGGAAATCACAACACGAGTAGCCTTACCCCAGTCTAGCATTAAATAGCCCAGCAGACAGCCAAGGAATAGGTAGGGAGACACTGTGAGTGTGTCGAACCTCCACAGACAAAATGGTAACCCCTCCAAAATGCCTAACTAAACATGTGATATCTGAGTGCTTCAGCATATAATACGATGGCCGATATATGAAATCGTGCAGAACCAAAGGGGAGTTATGATATTAAATAGAGTGGAAGAATGAGAGGTAAGAAGTTGAGAGAGAGAGAAAGTGCTCTATAGGTAGAAGTTGGGGGACAGGTGGCAAGGGAGATGTTAAGGGTATGCTGGTCAGGCAAGCTCTGAAGAGAGTAGCTCCTCGGGACCCATAGGATCACACAAAGGCATGGTGGTCAGCCAATCACAGGCCGCTACGTCACCAGGCAGCAGACCTGCAGAAGGCGCCAGGAACCACCAGCCAATCAAGAGGCGTGAGACGGCAAGCGCGCGAGCCTACGAGCGGGGGGGGAGGCAGCACATGTATACGCATGCACACACTACCACCCCACTGCCTATATGGTCCTCTCTCCTTTACTATATACAAGGCATCTTATGTTCTACTCATGATAAAAATGCTTCCTGTTGTCACAGACGAAAATAAAGACCACCACGAGACTGTCTGTAACAACACAAACACTATGAAAGAAAGAACAACATTGTAGACAGACTGTAGCCCATTTCACTGCCCTGGCGAGCGCTAGTGGCTACCGGGAGGTGATTCTGCCAATGCTGGCAGGCGTCACACCCCGCCCAAGATATAGGATGCTCAACATTAGGCGAGCACGATATCTGACAAGGCAGAATGCCGACAAGACCCGTCACACATAGCCACTCCATCAGAAAGGAAATGTAAAGCTCAAGTCTTACATAAAACAACATATCAACATAAAGAAAATCTTATAACCCCTCCCAAACATAATAGTATAACTTAGCGTACTATGCTCCCTGAGCGAGCTTCACAGAGCCCAGCCTCCTAAGTGAAAGACAGGTTCAACTTAGGACTTTAGCTATAACATAGGCAACTTACAATTAACTATCAAAAGAAAGAGTTTTTATGTGATTTTTTATTTTTATATATATGTTTTTGGCGGCTGCACTTACAGGGGCAAGCCTAGTTTTTTTTTCCACTCTCAACACACACTGACTGAACGGCGAGGGTTCTCCTGCAAACAAACCCTCCCGTGACAAACAATCAGCCAAAACATTAACAGTGCCCTTAGCATGCCACACATCCAACTTGTGTTCCGGCAGCACAACAACACCTGACACTGATAAACTGCTCAGTTCATCACAAGACTGGCACTTCTCTTCGCTCTTTCCGGCAACGGGGCCTGCCAATAACCTTTCACTAGTTCTACCTTCGTGATAGGCGATGCAGCCCCGATGCGGTCTATGGTGTCGTCAACTCTCGATAAGGTATAGGCGTCTGTCAGGGACAATTCACACCCACTCTTGCAATCAACACACACACTGATCTTGCCACTTAACACAGGTTGTAAAGTTACAGGCAACGACCACTCACGACATTCCTTATCCCTCAGACCCTTCGTCAACATGTAATCCAGCTCTGCTTGCACCACAGGATGTCGAGCAGGATTTATACGGTAGGGAATTAAACTGAGCCTTGCACTGTCTCCAGCCTCCATGTCGGATTCTACCCCGTACATCAGGCCTGGAGAAGCAACAAACATGCGGATGCACTGCCACAGCCTAGTAAACAACTTATCTCGCAGAACAACATGCCTAGTGCCCTCCCACAACCCAGCCGAGACCGCAGCTTCTAACCTGTAGTCTCCTTCCTTCTCCACCTTCGTCCCTAGAACAGCCAGGTCATGAGAGGGACAATCAGTACCACCTTTGCAGTCACTCCCATAGTTCATTATTGCTAAGGCTTCCCCGCCGATACCGTACATGAGCACCCCCGCATTCCTTACGACTACATCTGCCTGCGCAGCATCACCGCTATCAGCGACATTGCCAGATACAGTCGGTCTATGGTAGGGCTGTTGCATTCGACTAGAGCAGCATTGGGAGGCTATGCGACGACCGGGCACATCCACTCCACAGCCAACCTCACTAATCTGCTCAATATCCTCCTTCTGACCGCCACCCTTGGCAGCCATGGGTCGACCCTAACCTGACAACCATGTCCATGCCTCGTCGCCCACCTTGAACCACCGAAACAACGAGGCTAACGGTCCGCCAACATTCAAGTGACCTGCCCGCGGAACATCTTGCACCTCCTGAGTTGTGAGGCTCGGGTGCTCGGCACGACCAGTGGGGTATGAACCGAGCTGGTGCTGGAGCGCTGCACACTGCTGCTCAGGCAGGTGCTCTAGCGCTTCCACAGTCACCAGACTCGTGTCCCCCGCCCACTGCTCCGCCGAGACATGACAATCCCAACTCTCCTCCACCTGTGCCCTACTGCCCCCCTCTCCTTCTCCACCTTGGCCGCTGCAGACCAACGCAGGGACAGCAGACTGCTCAGGTGGTTGCCTCACAAACTCCTCCAACAGGTTCACATGACATGTTTCCCCGTCCTTGTGTTTGATCTCGACAGCACCATTACCACACTTCTGAACTTCTGGATCCTCCAACTGCAGTTTACAAATATCTGAGGGAACCAACCTGTCTAAGTTCTTCCGAAGCAACCCAAGTCCTCCCCCAATATCAAACTGAGCGACCCTTTTTTCTCTCTGTGTGTAACGTTGATGCCTCGGAGTCTCTTCCTGCCCTACCTCCTCACTAGCTGTGACAGGTCCTGAGGCTTCTCCAGACTCCAACAATGGTGTCAACACTGAGTCGCCAAGAAGAGCTGCTGGTACTAAACTCTCCAAACTTTTACCAACATTAGCCGTCTTCTTCCAACCGTTCCTCCGTTGATCAGAAGACTGAGGAATAGATAGGCTGTGACACTTTGGATGCAAGAGGTCTTGTAACAACGCACGCCATAGGTTGTACTTGAGACTTCTCTACCCACTCCTGTTCCTCCCTACTCACGTCGGCCAGCTTCTCGGCAACGACTAAGGGTGAAACCTCAGAAGTAGGCTCCGCAAAGTCGTTGCCGAGAAGGAGGTCGATGCCCCCAACAGGCAAGTTCTCCACAATTCCCACATCCAACTCTCGTGTCACACCATCTACCTCCAGTTCCATCCTGACCAACGGGTATGACCTGATAGCATTAATACCTTGCACCACAACCACCCGTGCCGCATTTATTGGTTTACCAGTAAAGTTCTTCATCTAAGTCTGAGAGGCACCCGTGTCTCACAACAGCTCAACTCCTTGCTTCTTACCAGCCCACTTCACGCAGCCACGCCCTCGATGGTCGCAAAAGACATCGCGGACAGGGTTCGAGCCTTCCGGATTCTTCTCCACTGGCTGTGTCCCAGCCTCTGACGTTATACCCCGGGCAAACTCAGACGACTTCGGGGACACCCCAATGTTGCGAACCAAAGACACAACTGCATTAGGTAGCTTGCTTGGACAGGCTCTTGCAAAATACCCCTTCTCATGACAATGAAAACACTCTAACTTCCCCTTGGGCTTCCCTTGAGGTGGGGAAGGGCACTGACCCTTCTTAAACGGGACGGTACTAGGTTTATGGTCAGTTTTGGTGTTGTTGCTCTTGTTCTTAGTGTAATTATGTGTATCAGTGTTTCGGGGAGGGGGAGGGTTACGCTCCTTATTGCCTGCATCACTTCTCTGTGCAAGACCGCACCCACGAATCAAAGATAACCAAAGGTCAGCCATCTCAGCTGCCTCCTGAAGAGTTTTCGGGTTTTTCTCTTTAATATTCAACGTCAGATCGCCCCCCGTACACTTGAAAAATTGTTCGAGAAGCATCAGCTGTTTCAACTCCTCAAACGTAGATGTCTTCTCAGAACGCAGCCAGTTTCTAAATGCATCGGACAGATCCCGGGCATGCTCAAGAAAGGTGCACTCACGACCCTTCGTTACACCCCGGAACTTCAATCTGTACGTCTCTGGTTGTAACTCATATGCCCGCAGGACAGCCTCCTTCAATACCTCATAATCGATGCACGACTCCAAAGTCAACGCATCATATACCTTGAGTCCTTTGCCAATCAACCTAGAGGAAACAAGGGCTGCCCACTTAACCTCGGGCCATTGGTGATCCCGGCACTTCTTCTCAAAAGGCATGAAAAATTCAGTAGCACCCGACTCATCAAATACAGGGACCAACTTGAGCAGGTGTGATAATGACTGATCAAGACCTCGATTCCCAGAACCGAGACGCTGCCCTGTCGACTCCACACGAGACTTCTCAAGATCTATGTCTGCACAGTACTTCGCTTTTCTCTCCTCAGACTCATTCTCTCGCTGCCGTTGCTCGAGCTAATATCTGGCTCTTTTCTCCTCAGCCTGAATCTTAGCCATCTCAAACTGCCGCTGCTGGTTAGCCATCTCAAGCTGGAAGAGCATCTCTGGAGTCAAACCTTGAGGAGGAGGAGATGCAACAATTGGAGACCCACCCATGTACAAACCACGCTGCCAGTGACTATCGGCCTGCGGGAACGTACCCGGCTCCGGAGCCCGAGGGGGCGCCATGGTAGGAGTCGAGTGGAAGTGGAATGGGGGCTGGGCCGAAAGTGCCCCAGCTCCCGCTCCACCCGAAGCCCCACGCACCCCGCCGAGCACCCAGGCCACCAGGTCACCTCTCGACATGCTGCTAGTGCCCACATGCCCCATGACCGTGGCCAAACACTGGAGACCATACCGATCAATCCCCGACACCCGGTCAGCAGTAATAGGTATCTCCAGAAACTTCTTTGCATCCTCCTCACTAGTTATAACTCTAATGCCTTCGGACAAACCCCGCTGCTGCACCTCAGAGTCTGTTTCCCGTACTGTGTCCTCACTGTACACTGATCCGTCGTCCGACATAGTGTCCACAAAAAATTCTCAACGTTTATAAAAAAAAAGAGAAGTACATAAACTCTTATGTAGCACTATTCACTCAAAAATGCTTGAAGACTCTTAAGTGTTATACTACTTGCCAACAAAAAAATCCATGTGTCCACTATATTCCTTTAAACAAAAACAAATGACCACAACACTCTGCAATATTTCTCTAAGTTCACAAAATCCTAAGCAAGGTCGCCATTTGTTACCACAGGGACTCGTATAAAACAAGGGCTCTTAATCATTGGACTAGAAAGGCACACAGCCACAATGGTAACACTAGATCCAACCCTCGAACTTATAATACCGGCGCACAAAAACACCTATACCCTCCAGAATTAAATCTGCGATAGCGGGGTATCCTCTAACTCGGTATAAATGCACTACTACTACAGGCTGATGATCTCTGATACAGCCTGATCACAACAACATACAATTACGTTAATAATGTATACAAGGAAAAGATAGAGATCTTAATTAAATCACTGCAATGATTTAATGCAAACAAGAAGAAGGTATAATTAAAGTTACTCTAAACAATAATAACCTGTCACTCCGATATTAAAGAAAGTGAATGAAAGTCCCAAAGCATCGAGCAGGAATCTTCTGAAGAAAGTCTGATGCTGCTTAAGATGATCGAATCGGATTTTGAACTGTTATATAAAGCAGGAACAAGGTATGACAAGTGTAGGGACATACAGGGTTAACTGACACGGGAATAATAATAAATGTGCAATAGTATTATCTCCAACAACAACAGAAGTACTTCCTCAGGCAACTCAAAAAGCCTGCTCGGGTTGTGCAACTCAACAACAACCAAGGCTTACAGTCAACATGAATTAAAATGCTGCATACATAACATAAGAGCTTATAATCCTAATCGGGTGTCTGCTAGGCTAATAAAGTCTAGCTGGGATGTCGTAGGCTAGGAAACAATGGCTGAGCAAGCGGCTCGTAGCCTAGCGAGGTCCTTAAGACTGTGCGGCCAAATTACGTTAAATGACGGGGTGCTCTCTTGAGAGATCCAGATCGCTAGTATCTGGTTCTCTCCTGGCGACCCTCTCAAAGTCAAAGCAAAACGAGTTAGCACAGTGTTGGGTGGCAGAGGCAAAAGCCCTCACTCGCAATACAGTGCTAAACTCACAAGGTACACAGTCAGAAAGACCACCTAGGCTTCCCACGTATCCGTTGCGATTGTACAAGTTCAACAAAACCTGGTACACATCGGAAATCACAACACGAGTAGCCTTACCCCAGTTTAGCATTAAATAGCCCAGCAGACAGCCAAGGAATAGGTAGGGAGACACTGTGAGTGTGTCGAACCTCCACAGACAAAATGGTAACCCCTCCAAAATGCCTAACTAAACATGTAATATCTGAGAGCTTCAGCATATAATACGATGGCCGATATATGAAATCGTGCAGAACCAAAGGGGAGTTATGATATTAAATAGAGTGAAAGAATGAGAGGTAAGAAGTTGAGAGAGAGAGAAAGTGCTCTATAGGTAGAAGTCAGGGGAAAGGTGGCAAGGGAGATGTTAAGGGTATGCTGGTCAGGCAAGCTCTGAAGAGAGTAGATCCTCGGGACCCGTAGGATCACACAAAGGCATGGTGGTCAGCCAATCACAGGCCGCTATGTCACCAGGCAGCAGACCTGCAGAAGGCGCCAGGAACCACCAGCCAATCAAGAGGCGTGAGACGGCACGCGCACGAGCCTATGAGCGGAGGGGAGGCAGCACATGTATACGCACGCACACACTACCACCCCACTGCCTATATGGTCCTCTCTCCTTAACTATATACAAGGCATCTTATGTTCTACTCATGATATAAAATGCTTCCTGTTGTCACAGATGAAAATAAAGACCACCACGGGACTGTCTGTAACAACACAAACACTATGAAAGAAAGAACAACATTGTAGACAGACTGTAGCCCATTTCACTGCCCTGGCGAGCGCTAGTGGCTAACGGGAGACGATTCTGCCAACCCTGGCAGGCGTCACAGTGCGTGTGTGTGTGTGTGTATTCCAAGGTTGCCAGCGCACATCACATCTCCAAACTCGACCAAAAGTAGACCAATCACTTAATACCGCACAACAGACAATTTCAGCTATTTTAATCCTATCACACACATTTTCTGATATGTTTATCTTTAACAGCCATGCATGCATGATACTCTGAGTTCCCCAAATATAACTAGGCCTAGTCCCATATAGCCTACTGTATGAGTAGTTGCCTACATGTCACATCATTTAAATATTAACCCTCCTCTAGCGGGTGCTCTGTGGCCGTTTTGTGCCTTTCTGGGCCGTTCTGACTGCTATATCAACCATCAGTATGAAAGGAACTGTATTGCGCCGAGAACTAGGTGGAAATCGCTACACAATGACGCCACATACAGCTACGTAGCACTCGTGGAGCACTGACAGTGTTACCTCGAAGATGGAAGTTTAGCAGATTTTGCTACCTTGCTCACTTTTAGCGAACTATTGGTTACACTGTCATCCTCTCGCGCGGTGGGGGAACTGGAGTTAGTGTGGGCCGGGAGGCCACAGATGTCGGACGTATGGATCATTACTATCCCACCCATTTTCACTCGATTTCCACCCTTTTTTCACCCGTTTTTTGCCAGTTTTTTCAACTCGACTTATGTGGTGAGCCGCTTTTTAAGGGTTAATGAAATACCACATACATTATTATCACAATCATGCACTCATCAAATCTGCATCAATGTCCCAATCCCCCCTCACAAACAATCACTTAATTAGGCTATTCAGTCACCACCACATAGGCTACCATACATGTTTAGTACAACCAACAGAAAGCCATGATGAACGTTTGTATGAAATGTAGCCTAGCTATAGGCTACTCAACACTCGACACCTCTACAACTTTAATAGTATATAGAACCAGCCCAATTCCGCCTTCCTCAATGTTAGTTAGTTAGGATAATACTTCAGAGGTTATCCACCCCATCACACTGTAAATCAAGAATATAATATCGTTTGAAATGGAAACTCGCAAATCTACGTTTCTGAACGAATCCTAACTAGCCCAATGGTGCGAACAAAAGAAGACCTTGGCTACACTGTGTACCCACCGCAGTCAGCTGACGACCTAAACAGTCGCCCGTGGAAAAGGCAGTGGTGTAAATTTTGTTGTCATCATTTTCGAATTTCCTGCATCTCCCCGTATGTAATTTGCTGCCTCTGTGTTCTATGACATTCTGATTCACATTGATTGATTTCCTGTCACTGGTCTAATAAGAAATATAGCCGGTAACATATTTAGCTGCCCGATTTGATAGTGGATTATAAATTGGTAACTCCAAAGCGCACGATAGCTTGTTTTGTAGGGAAGAAACTATAGTGCGCAGGCGCAGACATTCAACCTGCCAAATTCTACAGCTACAGAATATAATACCGTATGTTCAGCCAATTTCTACTGAAACACGTATTTGTTCGTAACTAAAAAGGAAGTAAATACAATACTTCAATGAGTATTAAAATTTTGCCCAGCCTATCACACCACATTAGATGAAACTAAATTTCTTTTTCAGTAAGCTGATATTTATATATCAAATTATGTTAATTATTATATATTCACTGCATTAACGAGTATATAACCATCATATTATGAATCTAGTAAAAATATACTACACAACTATGTGTCATAGATAAGTGTGAAAACTGTATTAAACCTCTTAAATCACGAAAGCCCTCAAACACCTCAATGGTGCATCACACACGATAGTCATTTGAATAAGACCCCCAGCGCCATCTGGATTTTTAGTACAGTTTTCCATCATTACCGAAAGGGTAAGTTATGCCCCTTTCCCACATGTGCGACTTCATACGATTTTCGTCGCCGAGGACGTAGTCTTGTCAATTCGCAAGGAATGTGTGCGACGTCTACGATTTTGACCGTTAATATCCGTTGACAAGTTTACACCCGGCGACGACGTCGCCGATGGGTAAGACGTAATCGGCGACATTATGCGATGGCATCGGCAAATTGAGCGATGGTTCGCCGATGACCTCGGCGAGAACTGTCACATTTGAATAAAATATTGCGAAATAATGCGAAGAATGAACGATTCCTCGGCGTATGTTCTGCGACGTCTTCGGCGAATTAAGCGATGACTGTTCATGTCATTTAGGTGTCGAGTTTATCCTGGTGAGCGATAGCAAGCCTGTAATTAGAACTGCCACGGACAAACTTCTTGGGGTGACCACCAGATGGAGAATGGTCGCTTTGGGGACTAACCACAATATTTTTAGGTCAAAAAGAAATATACCAAGATTATGCGTTATATACTATTAGCAGCCATTAGTATGATTTTTGAAGCCGTTTTCGTTTGTTTAATTTGTAGCATATTCGCTCTTTGTAAATATAAAACTAGATTTCTCTGAATGTCTCAAACCTTTGTACAAAATATATTATCGTTTTAGTTCCTCTATTCAGATGTTTATGGAGTAAATAATTCATCCAATGTAAGTTTCTTAGAAGTGTTTGACATTATATAGCGTGTAAACCTCACATAGAGTAGAATATTATAATAGTCCATAAAATAAGACGGGCTTTACCAATTATTGGTCTTGAGCTGGTCTAGGGCGAGTCGGGCTTATCAATTTTGCTGCCTCTACGGTACGAAAACCTCTATCCGTAAATAGGTCTTCTCGCCGTTCTAGGATTTCGCCATTCCTTTGCTTTTTATTACTATATCACGAAAAGCATGATTATATTTTCATATAAGTATGCTCTATTAATTGATGCTACGTATTATCATAATATGATAAATTTTTACAAGAAATCAACAGAAGTTCTGGAAAATTAGTAAGCCGTCGATATAGTTTTTGGAAACAAAAATGACAGTGGGTTACTCGCACGTGTGAGTTTGAGGGGTGAGGGAGAGTGTGAATCCTACGTCGGCAGTGATGACTTATGAGGTCCTGCCATATCCTCATATAAATGCGCGTCCATATGTTTAGTGAGTTTTAACAATAGTTAAATTTACTGACAGTAGCTTATTCCACTGTAAATAATTCTACTATAACATGTGTTTATTATATATACTATTTCTATAAGGATTTGGTGCTTAGCAAGTTAACATGCATACTTTGCAAGCAATTTGTGGGCTCTCATATTTTGTTTCGCCATGTGTAATGATTATTGGGCTATAGTTGATACATATATTAATTAAGTGTGCACAAATAGATATGTTACTACCAAAACAATACCATATGTGAATGGAGTGTCTTTTAAACAAAGCTTATTATATTGTTGAGTTACCAAGTAAATAACCACTTGTCCTAGGACCCTGCGACAATGCGACAATTTTCCGACTGGTGGTCACCCCAAGAAGCTTGTCCTTGGCGGTTCTAATTAAGGAGGGACCGGCCATTGGCCGGAAAAATTTTCAACCCAAAAAATGTACAATTATATCTAGAAGCCTGTAATTATGGAGGGTCGACCGGCTTTCGGACGGGACAAAAATTCTACCCAAAAAATGTACAATTATATCTAGACGGGGAATCTTCGAGATTTTTGTTTTTTTGTTTTTTTGTTTTTTAAAATATTGATGGAGGTCTAGGGAGGAAACTAAAATAAATAATAATAATATATAATCGAAAATATCGACCAAAAAATAAACCCTTCCCCGTAAATTGGCAGTATAAGAATAACCTGTTGACGAAATAGACGTATATAAGAGGTAATAAGTGGGATATACTGGAAAAATGCCAGCAATTAGTACGTTTACTACTGTAAGTAGTTAACCCGTTGAGGATCATGATGCGTTTGACAGTTTACTCTGGTTATTCTTAGACGATTTTATACAGCTCAGGAATGATCTGTGGGAAATAAAAGTGTAAAGACTATCTCAATGAAACCTCTAAATTCCGTAAACCCTTCCTTATTTATATATCATCGTCCAGTAATAGCCATAATAAACAGCCACAACGCGTCAATAATCCTCAAGGGGTTAATAACCTGCAATGGTATTCTGGCAGCCAGTAGCGAGTTAACCACTTCTGTACTGGCGACGTATTTCATATTTGATTTTAGCTACAATTAGATGCTTTTATGAAGCTTACGAAAGGTTACATGGTAGATAAAAGGATTAATTGAGATAGTCTGTAGCCTTTTGATGGTGTTGATCTCCTTCTCAAGCTACACAACATCGTCTAAATATAGCAAGAATAAAATTAAGACTTCGTCGCCGTAGGGGTTACTAGTGATGATATGCCATGAGGTCAGTTAAGCTTAGCTACAACTAGTCTATGCTACAACATATTGTACACATAAAACATAGAGAGCACGAATAAATACGAAAAAACAACCACAAAACAAATAAAGAGCCCTTGAACTTAAGGGGAGATGGTTGTTTTTTCTAGGCCTCCTTCTAGCTCATGTTTAGCTTCATTAGTTTAGAGATTTTATGACGTTCGACCCATTAGTTTGGCGATTGTAAGACCCTTCACCCCATTTCTTTGTTCACATTGATATCTCGTGCTCTTTAGGTGTCGATCTTTACCTGGCGAGCGATAGCGAGCCTGTGATTTAGGAGGAATCGGCCTTCGGCCGGAATATTTTTCTACCGAAAAATGTACACATTTATCTAAAAAAAAAAAATTTTTTTTGTAAACCTTGATGGAGGTTTAGGGAGCAAGATAAAACCATCCCTTAATATGGGGATAATTCAATTTCTTGCCAGCAAGATAGAGCATACTGTCCACATAAAGACTTACAGAGCACAAATACAAATGCAAACACAGCTATAAAATAAATTAGAGTTCGTGAACTCAAATCCCGAGAAAAAGAGAAAGACTTTGAGGGAGTCGTAATAATGGCCATAACCTCAGAAATCATGTGGCCGGTAATATGATCCCACCCAAAGGACTTGTTATTATTATTATTTATATTATCCTTATTATTACCCAAGGACTTTAATTAATCCCACCGGCCGAGGGTACATCCAAGGGCCTCAGTCACAACGAATTATAGCTACATATAAGGACGTGTGTTATCAGTGGGTCTCGGTAAAAACCAGAACAAGGGTACAAGTTGAGGCTAGAGCAGAGCAGGTGAGGAGGAGGTGATGGCCACTGATAAGAGAATAGGAGGAGGAGAAGGAGGTTACTGGTTGGTTGTTTCTTATTCATGCCGGTTCATCCTCCAAAGTTATTTGTATTCACATTTGGCTGGAGAGTTCATGGAGTGTTGTTGTTGTTGTTGCCGTTCCCCAAGCTGCCTAGCCGAACAGCCCCAAGGCCCCGAGCAAGGCCAAGGCCACAACCGAGCGCTCCCACAGAACCCTCCCTGCCGACCACAATAAAGCCTGGGTACAAAGGAGTACAAAGGAAATCAAGCAACAACAAATCTAGTGACCCTTCTAGGTTGCTTGTCCTCCAAAACACTGAGGATCAAGTGTCCAAACAGTGGTTTAGAGTGGGTAAGGGAACATTGGAAAGGGAATTACTGCCCTGGAACTAATGTCCGTGGCAGGATTAGGAAGTTAGTAGGGGACAGATGGGTTAGTAACTGAGGGGGGATAAAATAAAGTTATTCATTTACAAACGCAGTCAGTCGCGGGTTTGATGCGAGATATTTGTCTAGGCGGAGTTTAAATGAATCAACGGTGATGCAGTCTATAACGTTTCGGGGAAGCCCATTCCACAAGTTGACAACTCGATTGAAGAAGAAATTCTTAGATTCATGTGAGTTAAAAGATTTACCAATAATTTTGCAACCGTTTCCCCACGTGTAATTAGATTGGTCGATAGTGAAGTACTTACTACAGTTCATATTGTCGATGCCTTTGATGATTTTGAACACTTGAATTAAGTCACCTCTTAATCTGCGCTGGGTTAAAGGAAATAGATTTAATTCTCTAAGACGCTCTTCGTATGGTTTGTTCTTTAGGCTAGGTATCATTTTGGTAACTCTACGTTGAACTCGTTCTAGCTTGTTTATATCTTTTTGGTAATAAGGGCACCAGGATTGAACGCAGTATTCCAGAAGAGGGCGGACTAATGAATTGTAAAGGGTTAGGATAACTTCTTTGGATTTATGCTCAAATGACCTGCCTATAAAGCCAATTTTGTTTGCCTTCTTAACAACTTCTGAACATTGTTGACTCGGTTTTAGGTTACTCGATATTGTTACTCCCAGATCGGTTTCTCTGTTTACATTCTTAAGCTGAGTGCCATTCATCGAATAGTTTGCTTTCTCATTTAGGTATCCGATATGTAGTACTTTACATTTATCCGCATTGAAACTCATTTGCCAAATTTGGGCCCAACATGACAATTTATCTAGATTGTGTTGCATATCGTCAACTTGTTCTTTTGAGAGTACGCTATTTGCAATTTTTGTATCGTCAGCAAATTTTGAAATTGTACAGGTGAGACCCTCATCTATGTCGTTGATGTAAATTAGAAAGAGAATTGGTCCTAGTACCGATCCCTGGGGTACCCCGCTACTTACATTGGTCCATTTTGATGCCTTACCGTTTATGACTACTCTTTGCTTTCTGTCGCTGAGCCAATTTTCTATCCATTTCAACACACCGTCTTGTATTCCATGCGCTTTTAGTTTTAGCAGTAAACGTTTGTGGGGAACTTTGTCAAAGGCCTTTTGAAAATCAAGGTATATAATATCTACAGCTTTACTCTCATCGTAGAGGTTGAGGATATCGTGGAAGAAGTCTAAGAGGTTTGTTAAACAGGAACCTTTTTTACGAAAGCCGTGTTGAGTATCTTTAAGTATGTTATTTTCTTCTAAGTGATTTACGAGTCTGTCTCGTATGACCGTTTCTAGCATTTTACATACAACTGAGGTTAAGCTAATTGGACGATAGTTACTGGGTAGGGATTTGCTGCCTTTTTTGAATATCGGTGTTACGTTGGCTAGCTTCCACTGATCGGGCATAGTTCCAGACTGCAAGGATTTATTGAATAGTAATGTCAGTGGTTTAGAGAGCTCATCCTTAGCTTCCTTTAGAACTCTAGGCGAGATTGTATCAGGTCCAGGCGTTTTATTTACCTTGAGTTTATCTAAACAATTCAATACTTCTCTCTCTGTAACGGTGATATTGCTTAGAACATCTGAATTATCAATCTGAATCGGCGATGGTGTAGGGATATCACTGAGGTCTTCTGTTGTAAAAACTGATGTAAAGGAATTGAGGGCATTACTCATTTGTTCTTCGTCTTTGGTGTATTCTCCATTTTCATCGACTAACGGTCCAACAGTTGAAGTAACGACTTTTTTCTTTCTGATATAACTATAGAATTATTTCGGGTTTGCTTTACTTTGATTCGCAATATGTAACTCTAAGGTCTTTTTACTTTGCTTAATTAACTTTTTGGCTTTGCGTCGTAGCTCTACAAATTTCAGCCGTTCTTCGTCATTTTGTGAGGATTTAATCTATCATTAGCAAATTTTTTAGCAAGCAGGCAGTTTGAAATATCTTTATTCCACCATTTGGGCTTATTATTATGGCCTGGACGCCGAGTTTTCGATGGTATGCAGTCTTGCACTGCTTTTAGGTAAGTGGCTTCGAATAACTTCCAAGATGTATTTATGTCGTCATTGTGAATTAAAAAGCTCCAGTCAGTTTCTTTAAACATAGCTCTAAGTTTATGGAAGTTTGCTTTCTTGAAATTAGGGACTTTTTCGATGCTACTATTTGGTTCGTTACTAGTAAACTTTAAAGTGAAAGTTATCGTACGATGGTCGCTGTTACTGAATTCATCACCAACATTCAAATTCTCTATTAATTCTTCTTTTGTTGCAAGTACAATGTCAAGAACGTTATTACCACGGGTCGGCGTTCCAACAAATTGATAAAGCGAACTCTCTTGCAAGTTCGTATACAAGTCATGTCCGGAGTGTGAAGTAAGAGTATCGCCCCACTTGGTCACAGGTAAATTAAAGTCACCAAAAATTACGGTATCTTGCGAGTTACTTACATCTGCAATTTGTTCGTAAATATCTCGGTCAGTTTGCACTGATTGAGCTGGAGGTCTGTATATTAATGCAAGTATTATTTTGGTACCTTTATTATTCTTTATTAGCACAAAAGATGCGTCGACGTTCACAATTTGAGATATAGACAAGAAGGTAGGGTTAAGACTTTCTTTGATATAAAGTAAAACGCCACCTCCATTTCGATTTATTCGGCTTTTCTCAAACATTACATAACCGGGAAGTGAATACTCTGCTAAAAAGTCTCTATCTTCTGTATTGAGCCAAGATTCTGTTATGCCAATCACATCATAATTTTCTGTAAACACTAGCTCCTGTAAATCTGAAAATTTATTGCGTATGCTACGAGCGTTTGCATAGAAAACCTTTAAATTTGTTATTTTAGAACTCACGGAACGCTCTTTAATAATATTTGTATTTATATTTATATTTATGGGTGACCGAAGCCACTCCATGGCGGGGAGCTGAGGAGGGTGAGGAAACGCCCAGGAAACCAAAGCCCCACCCAGGGCCCTGTGCCCCTCAGCAATTATGAAGAGAAAGCTGAGAGGCAAAGGAAAAATGTGACGCTTTGGCTTCCAATCTTGGTAGATTGGGAGGTCAATCCACGGAAGAGACGCCGTCACTTGAGATCTAGAAAATATATAAGTAAAAGGAACAGTCAGAGTAAGCTATGATGGAGTGTATTAACCCTTTCCATCTCCCTGGAAGAGTTAGCTTTCAAAGAAGGAAGGGTATATCAATATATACATTAGTTTAGGTCAGGTTACTGGAAAGGTTACATAAGGTTAGTATAGGATAGCTTAGTGTAGGAGAACCATGGCTGAGTGAATCTGGGTGAGAACGAAAACACATACTGACGAAAATAATGAAAGCTCGAAAGAATAACTAGAATAATGGCACAATCTCTACAATATCACTCTAACATGGCTCGAATCTCCTGAATATCGCTAAAATTCATGTCACTAGATGTAAATATTTGCCTTTAGATCGAAGTAAATACCTCTAGATCGAGCGGTAAAGCAACGAAATCTGCAACACTAGAGAGAAGGAAGGGTAGGGTGGGACGTGGGCTGGTGGGGGTGGGGGTTAGCTCGGGGATGTGGAATGTACTAAGGTGCCACTCTTGGGTAAACAGTACAAGTCCCTGTTTGTGTCTCTTGTCGACACGGTGGATTAAAAGCGTCCACCCTTTCTCCTCCTCTATTTCCTCCTCTCTACACCTTAATCCTCTTCCTTCTCCTCCTTTCTACACCTTCCTCACTGGTTATTTTCACCAGTCATTCTCCTCCCCCCCCCCCCCCCCCCCTCCCGTCACGAAGGTAATTGTTGAGTTGAACAATATTGTTGTGGATGTCATTGGACTGATGAAGCTATATGCGAAACGTTGTCAACAACGTGCTCCTCCTCACATGATGTTTATATTCATTTTGTCTACTTTGCTAAGTGCAATGCATAAGTGTGTTGATTTTCAGTGTGAGCGTCCTGGGTTCGAATCCCCGGACTGCCACATGTGTTTGTTGATTTCATTAATCGAGTTTAGGAGTAAAGATGGTTAGTGGAGAAAATATAATAATTTATTGTTATCCATATTTTCCCGCTCCTGTACAATAGTCTTCCTTATCCACCAATCTATTCCGCCACTCAAGCAATATTATCCAGTTCCATTACCACCATCTTCACCATTATCCTCTCACTTTTACCGATTAATTATCAGACTAATTGCTCTCATCAATCATTCTTTCCCGGTGTTGCAATTTGCAAGCAATTGCTTCATTGGTTATCATCAGAAATGTTTTCACCAGTCATCTCTGTTAGTGTGCTGCACTTCACTAATTTTTCTTAAGGGAGCGGGGGATTTTATAGATCCCCATTATGTTTAGCCCAATTCGTTTTGGGATTTTAAGACATTCGCCCCATTAGCTTGGCGATACATTTCGTGCCATTTAGGTATACACTTTTTTCAGTAAGCAAAAGCGAGCCTTCTAATTAGGAGGACACATTTTTGTACCGAACAAATACACATATTTATCTTGAAGGATGGTCCGGATGTGTGAATTTTTATATTTTAGGTGAAAAGTGAGTGAAAAAAAAGGTTGGAAGCTGAGAGAGTAATGGACAAGTGAGAGGGAGAGAGAGTAATGTAGCGGAAAGAGGACAAAGCGAGAGAGGGGAGATAAGGTAGTGAAAGGAGGGTAGCAAGAATAGGGTAGAAAGCTGGAGCCGCATACGTGATCACCTTCATCAACAGTGAGTGGTCAAGAGTAGAGCAAGAACCTTAACTTGTATGGGTAGGAGAGAGAGAGTAACAAGGAGTTACAAGGAATAGTTAGTATCTCAGAGACCTTGCGGTCCATGCCGAGGAGATACTCGAAGTGGAAGGAGAGAGACTTGTTTAGTGCACTACACTCTTTACAGAGTGTGCAAAATACTAACTACTCTCTCCTTGAACTGCTCTACTGAAGAACTATTTACAAATTCGGAGGGAAGTTTGTTCCAGGTAGAACAGATCTTATATGTGAAAAAGTTTCCACAGATACTAGTGCTGAACCTTTTCAATGCTAATTTCCAGCCATGGTTGCGTGTTGTATTCATATTGAGGCTAAACATTTTGCTATAATTCACATTGTCAAACCCATTATGTATGTTTAAAATGTCAATGAGCTGACCTCGTAGTCTGCGGGTCTCCAACGGGAAGAGATCAAGAGCTCTCAACCGGTCATCATAGCTCATTCTTCTAAGCGATGGAATAAGTTTTGTAGCCCTAGTTTGTACTTTTTCCAGTCACTCTATATCTTTCCTGAGTGCTGGAGACCAGAATTGAACAGCATACTCCAGGAGAGGCCGTATTAGAGCGTTGTAAAGTGTGAGAATTATTTCCTTATTTCTATACTTAAATTGCCTCTTATTATAGCCCAATAATTTCTGAGCTTTCTTCTCTACTTCAATGCACTGCTTGGAAAAGGTCAGTGCTAATCAGAACATCCAAATCCTTTACAAAGTTAGTCACTTCCAGAGGCATTCCCAATAGTGAATAGCCTGAATTGGGGTTTGCTTGGCCGATATGCATCTCCTTGCAAATTTCCAAGTTTAGAGGCATCTGCCATGTCTCCGACCATTCACCCAGTCTGTTGAGGTCCATCCTGAGCTGCTCAACCCCTTTGGGGTCTTTCACATGCATTCCAAGCTTTATGTCATCTGCAAACTTGGAGATCACACTCAAAAGACCAATATCGATGTCATTGACATATATGATAAACAGAATTGGGCCAAGGACAGATCCCTGTGGAACTCCAAAAGTGACTTAAGTCCACTCAGAAGAAACACCATTGATTACCACTCGTTGTTGTCTACCTGTTAGCCAACTTTCTATCCAATTTGTGACCTCTGCATTGATACCTAGCGCACTCACTTTTGACATTAGCCTGCAATGAGGCACTTTGTCAAAAGCTTTTTGAAAATCTAAGTAAAGGATGTCTATGGCTCTACTGTTGTCATACTCACTCAGCATGTCATGAAACAATTCTAGCAAATTGGTAAGGCATGATCGGTGTCGCCTGAATTCATGTTGGGAATCTGTAATTAAATTGTGGGTTTCTAGGTTAAAAAGAGAGAGAGAGAGAGAGAGAGAGAGAGAGAGAGAGAGAGAGAGAGAGAGAAAGATAGAGTATATATATATATATATATATATATATATATATATATATATATATATATATATATATATATATATATATATATATATATATATATATATATATACGGTATATATATATACTAGATACACAGAGAGAGTGAGAGGGAAAGAGAGAGGAGTAATACAAATGTGCGAAAGAGTTGGGTGGTATAATTGAAGGATGGGGAAATAGAGAAAAGAGAATGAAAGCGGAGGAGGGGTTGGGGAACTGAGTTGATTATGGATATATTTAAAAATACTCTGAAGATAAAAATATCTCATTATATTTTTAGCGTTGGTATTGCATTAAAATGAAGGAGTCTTTAAAGCCTAGATCAAAAAATATGTTTTTTCCCAGCACTGACGATTTACATTTTAGAAGACAGCCAGCGCTTCAGGGCACTCCACACCTCTGAATGGGGCAGAGAGATATGTTCCAGTTTTTCATATCGTAACCCAACACATCGGAAAATTGGAACGTGTTATTGACTAGAGCAGTCCATAGCGGGCGAGGATCTTCACTGGTGGCCTGTACAGCGGCTGAAAGGGAAGTGCCGTGAGGGAGGCCGGAGTGGAGAGGCCGGTGGAGGAGGCCAGTGAAAGAGCTGGATAGTTGTGTTGATGGGGAGGGGACGATGACATGGGGACGGGATAGTAAAGAGAGGCTGAATGGTGAGACCGACCTGGTAGCTTGACCCAGAGATTACGTAAGTCGTAGTCTAACTTGTTAACCTTTGAAGGATCGATGACGCACTTCTTTTCTATTCTCTGTATATTATTAGACGATTTTATTCAGATTTGGAAGGGTATATGGACGTCAGAGGGTTGTTTAAGATCATCTTTACCCATATAATTCCCACAAATCCTTCGTAAGCTGCATAAAATCGACTAATGATAATCGGAAAACTGTGTAAAACACGTCAGGATCCTCAAAGGGTTAACATTTTGGCTATTTCACACCTACTGGAGTGTGAATATTCTGTTCTAACGTTAAGGTATCGTCTACAAATCTTTATACCAATTTCACGTAACGACAGTTCTCAGTAAACACAAATTAAGTGTTCCAAATCACTAATTTATAATGTTTAATTCCAAAGTTTGATGTGCTAGATAATATAATAATAAATAAAAGTATAAGATGACAAACTAGATCACGCTTTAAAAAATTGGCAAGACAGCCTTACAACCTGATGAGATTATATGACGGGCAATTATTAAACTGTCAGAGACAGAGTAGGGGAGTGTATGTGTGAGAGGGCTGTGAGAGTGACAAGTGAGAGTATGTGGTTTAGGAGGGTGCTGTTCATTGTATACACCTGGAAGGGTCGGTTGGTGAGTGTGATATATGCCAGGCTTGATGGTTCTGACTAATGATGGTGAGAAGTGACTGATGGAGTGCTAGTTTGGTCAAACCGGCACCCAAGGAAAAAAATCGACACCGAAATGGCGCGAAAGAATATACAGTATATATATCCCAATATCCCAACTGTTCAAGGTAAATATCGTATCCCTTGCGTTTTACAATCCTCAGTTGTTTACTTGTTCAAGTGCAGTAGCTGTAGTGCTACCTATATTGGTCAAACGAAGCGCCAACTAGCGACGAGGATTGCCGAACACAGGGGTCGATCATACAGCACAAATGTTCCCTTATCAAAACCTTAATTTTCAGCTATAAGAAATCATAGTGAATCTTCAGGCTATGTTATAAATTGTAAACACTTTTCCATAGTATTCACTACAACAGACGACATGGCCAGGGTAACAGCTGAGTCTCTCCTCACCCACCATTACTAACCATCTCATCCCTAGGAACTCAATAGTCGTCCTCTCCTTTACTTAGTTTTTAATAATTGGTAAGTTATTCACTAAAATTTAACTTATCTATCACCTTTTATTTCCATATCCACATGTCATTCATTTATTATTTTCATAGTTTAAATGTCAGTATTTTATCCCAGTTTTCTACCTTTCCTTCACCCAGTTTCGCTCCCCCTCTTGGTACATTATAATAATTTACCTACTTTTACGTTTGGATATTTGATTGCAAACTGATTAATGTTTGTTTTGTATCTTTTTTAGGCTTGATAATGACACAAGGTGGTGTCGAAACGTCGCACATGTTTTAGAATATAAAGATGTTCTTTACGCTTTGGTGTTGCTCTTCCTTGTAAGCCTACGATTCCCTGCCGAAGAGTCAATTGCTCCTATTATAAATATATATATACTGTATATATATATATATATATATATATATATATAATGCGATAAAGTTAATCAGTAATTGGTGACAGTGAGTAATGTAGGGTACTGCGTAACATGACAGTTTTATAGATTAACAGTTTGGCTGTGGGTAAAATTATATTAGAAATGGTGAAAATTAAAAACGTAAGTGAGTAAAAATATAATGAAATAAATCTAGCTAACTGGCATAATATTGATTGGAGTTATCTTTAGAATCTGTTGATATTCTCTTGATTTTGTATGTGTTTTCTCTGTCTATCTATCTATCTATATGCTCAGGCCCAATCCCAATTTTGGGGGTAGCCGACTCAAGACAGAGCAAGAACAGGGAAAACACAAAAACAACATAAAACAACTAATAAACACAGATAAAAAGCACACATTCATACACATCCAGGTCACCCAGGAGAAGACCCAGAGACCAGGGTCACCAAGGTCGCTCCAGCACTCCCCCAGCCCCCGACCACCCGGAGAGGTTCCGATCTCGGCAGGCAGACATGCAGCGGAGCCAAAGCCACAAGCCCTCCCACCACACTTCCAGCCGCACCCTTCATATTAATCGTCTCCCCGGGCCAGGCGCCTGATGGACTATTATCTAGTCCAACTTGCGCCCGACCCCTTACTCCAAATGACCACGTGTTCACTCAACTATTCACAAGCATTCTCCATTCACTCCTGTCCACCACCACTTCCCCTGCCTGATCTATAGTCATTCCTCTATCATCCAAAGCCTTTCTTACACAGTCTCTCCATCTCAATGGGGGTCTTCCTGCCCTTCTATCTCCCCTTGTACCTGACTCACATATTCTCTTTGTAAGCCTTTCATCTCCCATTCGTTCAACATGACCATACCAGCTCAGCACCCTTCTGTCCACTCTGGCTGACAAATGTTCCTGCTGCCCCACTCTCCTACGTATATCTTCATTCCTCAATCTGTCTCTACGAGTAACTCCACACATACTCCTCAAGCAGCTCATCTCCATCACATCCAGCCCTCTTTTCTCCTTTTTCTTCAGAGCCCATGTTCTCAGCCCCATACATCACTGTTGGCACAACAATTCCTTGATAGAGTGCACTTTTTACTTTCACTCCGAGATTTCTCGTCTTCCACATACTTCCCATTGCTCCGAAAACCTTCCTTCCTTCACACACTCTCTGTTTTACCTCCACTTCCATACCTCCACTCCTGCTTATCGTTCCTCTTTGTTTCATTCAGTGCAAGAACATCATACATCCTTCTTTCAAATAACCCTCCAATATCCTCTCGCTTCTCATTCGAACTACATCCACGCACATTCAAAGATCCTATTCTTAGGGTCCGGGACCACGAACGCGTTCCCTCGCCCCTATCTCTGTCTCGTTTTTTTGGTAGATTTATTTAGTTTTCTCTGTAAATTGGTTAATGGAGAAATTTTACTGGTGATTAAGTGTCATAGAAATAATTTAACCCTCTGAAAGTTACAACTCATTTTGACAATATCATAATAACCCACACACCATCGGACTAGAGTGTTAATTAAGAAAACATTATTATTATATATATATATATATATATATATATATATATATATATATATATATATATATATATATATATATATATATATATATATATATATATATATATATATATATATATATATATATATATTGATGTTCTATTATTGCCGGTGTACAGTATATAATGTTTGTTTTAGTTTGTTCCCTAGACCTCTATTAAACTTATAAACATCCCAAAGACCCCTTTTTCGAGATATATTTGTGTATTTTTCGGTAGATATATGTCCGGCCCGAACGCAGTTTCCTCTTAAATTACAGGTTTGCTATTGCTCGCCAGGAAAGAAACGACATCTAAAAGCACGAATTAGGGTCTAAATATTGACAGAGAAATAGCCAAAAGTCTTAAAATGTCAAGAATAAAGAGGCTGAACATGAAGGAGAAGGGGGTTCAAAATAAACAGAATATTCCCCTTAATACCCCTCTTCTTCTCTATAAAGCGTTCAGAAGTCAGCATATCCTCCTCTGCTAACATATGTTATTTCATCCCCCATTTCAATTAATATTTTTCCAACAATATCCTCCTCTTACTCGTCACAGTTCTACATTTTACTGCTAGTAGATCTCTCTCTCTCTCTCTCTCTTTGAAAAAATGGTTAAGCATCAGTAGAAGCCTATACAATATTTCTCAACTTCCTTCTTAACTATGAATTTCCCAGGAGGAATTTTCTCATTCTGCTGGGGACCTTGTTTCCCCAGAACCCCAACTAAAATCCATGCCGACCCTAGGTCGGAAGGAGTGTTGGCATTAAGTCCGGACTGCCTAGTCGGGAACGAAAGGTCTGTGCAGTCTGTGTATCAATGTAGCTCTCTCTCTCTTTGTCCATAAACTGCCATATGTTCACCTTCTCTCGTGCCTTTATCACCCGGTAAGCCACAGCACATTCTTATCTGCATATTATTATTTTCATCCATCTCCCTCTTTCAATTTGTTCTCTGGTATGCTTCTGCCGATTTTTGTTTATTGATATATTTTCCTCTTACCCTTCTGTTTCATGTCCTGTTTTAATTATCTAACCTTTCTACTTTGCACAATACATGTTCCACTCGAAAGCTCTTTTGTAATTTAGCTTAATCATACATTCTATGATGTCTCCTCTCTTTAATATAATAAAATTTCCTCTTTCCATACTTCTCATTTCTTCTTAAAATTATGCTTTATCTTGTATAGTTTCTTCCAAATTCACTCCCAATTTTGTTATCTAATATTGTCGTTCTCTTTCTTAAAATTAAATTTCTTGGAGTAGGCCTACTCTTTATCCATTTTCAATATACTCGTATTATATATAAACAACAAACGTTACATACGCCTTTCCTCATAGTATCCTATTTTATATTTACAATCTCTTTATATCATCCTGCATTGTTGTTACCCTTGCTTTACTTTCCTCTTATCTCCAATGTATAGCTGTTTTTAAGTTCAATATGTGCATTGTAACTGTAAATATGTATTTTTTTTTTTTTTTTCTATGTTATTGAGGGAGGCAAAAGGCACAACTGCCTATAGCGAGTGCCTCCCCCACAGTTGAAAGAGTGACAGGGCCAAAATCAAGGGACGTTCGAGCCAAAATGCTGGACACACGGAGTTTGAAGCAATTTAAGTCATAGGAAGAGGGAAAGACTGATTCTGGGAGAGAGTTCCAGAGCTCAGATGTTGAGTAGAAGAAAGTTTGAGAGTAACGTTTCACTCTTGGGTTGGAGAGTTGCACAGAGTAGGGGTGGGATTGAGTTGCAAGACGGGTACCACGTGCCCTACGTAAAGGAGGTGGTATGCACTGGGATAGCTCTGAGGAACACTGATTATTATAGTAGCGATAGAATAGCGAGAGAGATGCAACATTGCGGCGGAGAGAGAGAGATTGCAGAGAGTTGGTGAGTGGACGGGAGTTAATGATACGAAAGGCCTTCCTTTCAACTTTGTCTAGGAGAGCGGTGTGAGAGGAACCTCCCCACACATCTATGTGTTTGGTATCACAATTTGTAAGTGAATAACAATTGTAATTAATGGATTTTTTATTTTTTTATTTGTATTGAAATTCTCCAATTCCGGTTACCCTTTCCACCTCTCCCCCGTTTCTCCTTCTCCTGCATCTTCAACCTCCCTTCCCCCGTCACAACAATACAGGCGCTGGCGGGATAATGAAAGGTAACTTGAACAGCCAACAATTACCAGAATATACATGTAATTATTATGTTCTCTCCAGTAACCAACTCTACTCCTAAAATCGATTAATGAAATTAACAGACACATGTGGCAGTCCGGGGATTCGAACCCAGGACGCTCACACCTAAAATCAACACACTATGCACTGCACCACGAAGAATCAGGTTATGGCAGCTTCTCCGGGGAACTGAGAGCGGTACAACGACTTGAAGGGTTGTGTGTGTTGGGGTTGTGTGTGCAGTGGTGTGTGTGTGTGTGTACTATAGTCTGTTTATTTTCAGCTGAATCCCTTAGCAGCTAATTTATCAATAGTTAATGTAATATATGAAACTACTGTCTCTTGTGACGCTCACCGCTTCCCCCAGAACCGCATGGCTTACTCGCTAGGACTCGCCAGGGCAGAGAATGTAGCTACAGTCTACCTATCATTGTGTACTTTCCTTCTCGAGAAAGCTTGTGTTGCAGACAGTTCAGAACTGTTCTTTATTTTCGTCTGTCACAATCCTTTCTATTTTATTTAGTCAATTGAAAGTATTGTGTTAAGTAGTTGAATGATGGGAAGGCGAGCGGGAGAGAGAGAGAGAGAGAGACCAGGTGGTGTGACTTGGTGGAGAGTGTGGCGCGTGGCTGGCCGCCTTACATAGGCCTCGCGGGATTCGTTGCCTCCTGCCTAACACTGCCTACTACGCGGCTGCTTACTGGGCGACTGTCGCGCGCCCTCGTGCCATTCCTGCGAACTGGGACTCCAGCCAGGCGGTCCCTGGGAATATCCTTGTCAGATCCTTCCCAGACAGCATACTCTAAGCATCTCCCATGAACTGTTCCACACTCTTGTCTTAGAATCTTTCTCTCCTACTGCCTCTATCATTTCCACTACTTCCTCACCTTTTATTAATATCAATCCCCCTCTGGTTCTCTGCACCCACACCTTGAATTGGTGGCCAGACTGTATTATATGCTGGATCTCACATTTCTTATGTACTAGGCTAAGGTTGAAGAGAGTCGTTGTCTTTTTGGGAGATTGTATTGCTCGGACTGTCTCCATCAATCACTAATGTTTCTACAGGGTTAAATAATGCTAGACTAGGGATCAGGTACCTTGCTGTTGGTGTTTTCACTGTGTGTAGGCTACTTTTGAGCTGCACGACACTACGGATTCTGTGGGTTACCGGGGTGGATCTTTTGTCTGTGTACCTTGGAGTTTAGACTGTGTAGTGCGTGAGGGCTGCTTGCCTAATCCACCCAACACTGTTCTAACTCTATTTGCTTTTACTGTTGAGGGTCGCCAGGAGGATACTCGATACTTGTGATCGAGAATCCTCAAGAGAGCACCCCTTCATATTAACGTAATCAGGCCGCACAGACCCAAGGTCCACACTAGGCTAGGAGCTGCCTTGCTCCACCAGAATTCTGTACCTTTGCGCATCCCAGCTAGACTTTATTAACCCGGGTAGACATTAGCTGGATTAGATCATATACTCTTTTATGCATACCCATTATTTCTACACAAGCATTTTGAGGTCTAGGTTGCTGTAGAGAGACACAACCAGCATAGACCGGTTTTGTTAATAGGAGTACTACTTTTTCGTGGCGAGCATTATTACTGTTGCACCGCTTATAATATTCTTGTGTCCAATAACATTATAGGTCCAGCCTTTTTGTGTATTTAGCCTACACGTGCATTGTCCTGCCTCCTGCTATTTTGTGGTTCCATTTCCGATACGTTCTTCTTAGTAGCATCCGACATTATTCAGAAGATTCCTTGTTCGGTGCTTGAGGACTTTACAACACTTTCTTTCATAAAGGAGTGACAGATATTATTGATTAAAGTAACGTTAAGTAAACCTTCTTCTTGTTTGCATTAGATCACTCTTGTGATTTAATTAAGTTAACTATCTTTTCCTTGTGTACCATAACTAAGCAACCATATGTTATAGGTAATAGGCTGTTTCAGAGAACATCAGCCTATAGTAGAAGCAGATAGATACTGAGAGTTAAGATACCCAACTATCGTAGATATAACTCTGGAGGGTATAATATGTGTTCTTTGTTCGACGGTATTATATATCAGGGGTTGGATCTAGCGTTTCCGTTGTTGCATTTATGCCAGTCTAGTCCAATGTATAAGAGCCACTGATTTATACGCGACCCGATCGTAACAAATGGCGACCTAGCTCAGGATTTGGTGAACTGACATATAATTGCAGGTTATTGTGCAGATTTCACAGTTTAGGCAGTGAACATTTGTTGATTTTGTGTAATATTTTTTGAGGACATGCAAGAATATTTTTTTTAGCAAAGTAATATAGCACTTAAGCTGTCTCCGATAATTTTTTATTGTGAATATTGTGGTATAAGAGTTTGGGGTACTTCTTTTTTGTGTATCAAAGTGAAAAATCTTCAGTGAGCATCATGTCTTATAGCGGATCAGTGCAGGATGAAGACACAGTACGTGATGTAGAAGCTGAGGAGCAGCAGCATGGGCAGGTTGTTAACTTGGTGAACAGTGAGGAGGATGCAAGGAATTTTTTACAATGGCCTGTTACTTCCGACCGGTTGGTGGGTATGAATCGGTACGGTCTTCAGTGCTTAGCCGCAGCTATCGGTCATGTAGGTACTAGTGCCATGACCAAGGATAACCTGATGACGTGTGTGCTGGGTGGGGTGACTGGCGTACGAAGTAGGGTGAGTGCTCAGAGCCCTTTGGCCGAGCCTCCCCTTCACTCGACTCCCAATCCTCCTATTGGAGTACCGACCCTGAGCACGCTTCCGCCAGGTGGGTAGTGACTGGCAGGGTGGTTTGCCCCTGGGGGGATCACCGGGTATTTATAACATAATTGCATCTCCTCCTCCTCCTCAAGGTTTGACCCTGGAGATGCTCTTTCAGCTCGGGCTAGCTAAGATAGAAGAGAGAAAAGAGCTGGCTAGGATGCAGCAACAGACGAGGGAAGCTGAGCTTAGGACTGAACTAGAATCTACAAGATACCGTGCCGACATGAATTTAGAGAAGTCTCGTGTTGAGATGACGGGACAGCGACTCGGTACTGGAAACCGTGCGCATGATCAGTCTCTGTCGCACCTTCTCAAACTGGTCCCTGTATTTGACGAGTCTGGTGTCACAGAGTTTTTCAGTAGATTTGAGAAGAAGTGCCGGGAGCATCAGTGGCCTGAAGTTAAGTGGGCGGCCCTTGTGTCCTCTAGACTCGTAGGTAAGGGGCTCAAGGCTTACGATGCACTACCTTTGGAGTCCTGCGTTGTTTATGAGGAGCTCAAGGAGGCTGTCCTGCGGGCATACAAGCTACAACCCGAGACATATAGGTTAAAGTTCCGGGGTGTGACTAAGGGGCGAGACAGTACCTTCTTGGAGCACGCCCGGGACCTGTCCGACGCTATGGGAAACTGGCTCAGATCAGAGAAGACAACTACGTTTGATGAGATGAAACAGTTGATGCTTCTAGAGCAGTTTTATAAGTGTACGGGCGGCGACTTGACTTTAAACCTTAAAGAGAAGAACCCAAGAACTCTCGTAGAAGCAGCAGAGATGGCTGATCGTCGGTTGTCACTAATTCGGGGGTGCGGCTCTGCACAGAGAAACGATGTAGGCGTTAAGGAGCGTTACCCTCCCCTCCCCGGAATATGGACACACATAAATTTAAAAGCAATGACACCAAGACTGATCACAAACCTAGCACCGCCCCGTTTAAGAAGGGTCAGGGGACTTTTACACCTCAGTATAAGTTCAAGGGGAAATTTGAGTGTTATCACTGTCACAAAGAGGGGCACATGGCAAAAGCTTGTCCGAGCAGACCTCCCACGGCGGCTGTGTCATTGGCTCGCAGCATTGGGGTGTTCCAGAAGTCTTCTGTGTTTGCTGGAGGCATAAGATCAGAGGATGGAGCACCGCCAGTGAAGAAGGATCCGGAAGGCTCGAACCCTGTCCGCGATGCCTTTTGTGACAATAGAGGGCATGGCTGCGTGAAGTGGGGGGGCAAGAAGCAAGGGGTACAGCTTTTGCGTGACACAGGTGCCTCTCAGACACTCTTGAAGAATTTCACTGGTAGACCCATAAACGCGGCGCGGGTAGTTGTGGTGCAGGGAGTTAATGCAACTAGGTCATACCCGCTTGTTAGAATGGAGCTTGAAGTTGACGGTGTGACTCGCGAACTGGATGTGGGAATCGTGGAGAAATTGCCTGTTGGGGGCGTCGACCTCCTTCTCGGCAATGACTTTGCAGTGCCTGCTTCTAAGGTTTCACCCTTAGTCGTTGCCGAGGAGCCGGCCGACGTGAGTAGGGAGGAACAGGAGTGGGTTGAGAAGTGTCAGGTGCAACCAATGGCGTGTGTTGTAACCAGATCTCTCGCATTCAGGGAGTCACAGCCTAACCAACAGTCTTCAAATAAGCGGAGGAACGGTCACGAGAAGGTGCTGAAAGCTGATACGGTGGAGAGTCTAGTACCAGCAGCGCTTCTCGGGGACTCAGTATTAGCACCGTTATTAGAGTCTGGAGAAGCAACACCACCTGTCACTGAGAGTGTAGAGGCAGGGCTTAAAGAGACTCAGAGGCAGCAACGGCATACACGGAGAGAGCAACGGGATGCAAAGTTCGATATTGGGGGAGGGCATAAGTTGTTTCGCAAACACTTAGACAGGCTAGCTCCCTCAGATATTCGCAAATTGCAGCTAGAAGACCCGGAGGTTCTAAAGTGTAGTGACGGTGCTGTCGAACTTGAGAGTAGAGAACGAATGTTGCGTAGTCTGGAGTTGGCTGGCCGCAATCTGGTAGGCTCTCAGGCCCTCAAGATGGACAGGTACGACCACAAGGTGAAACTCAGGGAGTTTCACGTGGGTCAGGAGGTGTTGATACTACTCCCTCTTGTAGGTCACCCCTTATCCGCAAAGTACGCTGGTCCTTATAAGGTAGCAGAGAAGCTCTCGGACTTAGATTACCTGGTGGCCACTCCAGAAAGGCGTAAGAGGAATCAGTTATGTCATGTCAACCTGATGAAGGAGTATGTGAGGCGCCCACCTCAGCCTCTCACTGTCCCCGTGATGACTTTCAGCAGTCAAGGTGGGGAAGGAGAACGGGACAGTCATGCGCAGGTGGATGACAACTGGGATTATCATGTTTCTGCAGATCAGTGGGCGGGAAACACGAGACAGGCGGCTCATGAGGCTTTGCAACACCTACCTGAGCAACAGCGTGTGGCTGTCGAGCGCCTATTCTGTTTATACCCTACTGTATTTGCGGAACACCCAGGCCTCACTACTCATGAGGTGCACGACGTTAACGTCGGAGACCACCCACCCTTCAAATCAGTGCCCTATAGGGTGCCCCCTATTAAACTTCCGGCCCTCCGGGCGGAGTTGGAGTATAAGTTGCAACAGGGACTGATCGAGAAGGGGGCGGTAAAGTGGACATCTCCCGTAACGCTGCAACCGAAGCCGGATGGCAAGGTGCGCTTCTGTGTTGATTACCGCAAGCTAAACGGCTCGACTCCCACCAACCCATATCCTCTTCCCCGGGTCGATGACTGTGTAGACAAGATTGGCAGGGCTAAGTTCTTGACCAAAGTGGACCTGGTAAAAGGTTACTGGCAGGTGCCTTTGTCTGAACGGGCGAAAGAGGTGTGTGGTTTTGTGGTGGATGGTGCAACATATCGTTGTAATGTCATGCCGTACAGTCTAAAGAACGCACCAGCGACCTTCCAAAGCTTGATGAACGAGTTGGTGGCCGACATTCCGAACTGTACCGTGTACCTGGACGACGTCATTATCTACGATGACGATTTCAAGAGCCACTGTGAACATGTAGAATCCCTATTTAAGAAATTAAGCGAGGCAAACTTGGTGGTCAACCTGGGAAAGTGTGATTTTGTGCGGGCTACCGTGCAGTATCTGGGTTTCATGGTGGGTTTGGGCCAGGTGTGCCCCCCACAGAACAAGATATTGGCTATTAACCACTTCCCCAGGCCATCCACCAAGAAGCAGATCATGAGGTTTTTGGGCATGATTGGTTACTACCGCCGCTTTATAAAGGGCTATTCTACTGTGCTGGCTCCTCTGACGGACCTGTTGGCCAAAGATAGAAAGTTTAAGTGGGTGCCTGAGTTTGAGAGGGCTTTTTTGCTAGTAAAACACCTGTTGTGTACTCACCCCATCCTCAGGGCCCCGTACTTTAGCCGACCATTCCAGCTGGCAACTGATGCCAGTGGTGTGGGGGCTGGTGCCGTTCTGATGCAATCAGACGAAGATGGGCTGGAGCACCCAGTCAGTTTCTTCTCAAAAAAGTTCAACTCGGCACAGAAGAACTATTCAGTAGTTGAGAAGGAACTGCTGGCGATTGTGCTAGCGCTCAGGCACTTTGAGGTGTATGTTCCAGCCTATGGACCAGTTGTGGTGATCTACACCGACCATCACCCCCTCAAGTTCCTGAATCAATTCCATAACCGGAGTATGAGGCTGACCAGGTGGTCATTAATGTTGCAGGAATACAACCTGGACATACGCCATATTGCCGGTTCTGAGAATGTGATTGCAGATTGCTTATCGAGGGTGGAAGACCGGGGTAGATCATTACAAGGGTAGCCTCCTACTTTGGTTTGATTAGTATGTTTACGTCTGGTGCTTGTTGGCTCGCGTGTCTAGCCCAGCGTATTGGGTCGTAAAGTAGGAGTTGCTGTGTTGGTATAGAAGAAAAAACTAGGCTTGCCCCTGTAGTGCAGCCGCCATAAACATATTAAAAATATAAAAATCCTATAAAAACTCTTTCTTTGATAGTTAAATTTTTTTTAAGTATGTTATAGCAGAAATTCTGAGTTGTACTCCTCTCAGAAGGCTGGGCTAGTGAAGCTCGCTCTTATGAGCATAACTATGTAATTTAATCTATTGTGTTGGGAAGGGTTGTTAATTTTTATAATGTGTTATTTTGATGAGAACTGTGCTTTACATTTCATTGTCGCTGGGTGGCTAGGAGTGGCGAATTTTGTATGGGTTCTGCATGTCAGATTTAGAGCTCATAGTTGGAGCCTCTTAAAAATCTTGGGTGGGGTGTGACGCTCACCGCTTCCCCCAGAACCGCATGGCTTACTCGCTAGGACTCGCCAGGGCAGATAATGTAGCTAAAGTCTACCTATCATTGTGTACTTTCCTTCATGAGAAAGCTTGTGTTGCAGACAGTTCAGAACTGTTCTTTATTTTCGTCTGTCACA
Organism: Paralithodes platypus; assembly: GCA_032716605.1. Lineage (NCBI taxonomy): Eukaryota > Metazoa > Arthropoda > Malacostraca > Decapoda > Lithodidae > Paralithodes > Paralithodes platypus. The sequence goes on along the minus strand of CM064493.1, from coordinate 13,447,496 downwards.
ATCCTTTCTATTTTATTTAGTCAATTGAAAGTATTGTGTTAAGTAGTTGAATGATGGGAAGGCGAGCGGGAGAGAGAGAGAGAGAGAGAGACCAGGTGGTGTGACTTGGTGGAGAGTGTGGCGCGTAGCTGGCCGCCTTACATAGGCCTCGCGGGATTCGTTGCCTCCTGCCTAACACTGCCTACTACGCGGCTGCTTACTGGGCGACTGTCGCGTGCCCTCGTGCCATTCCTGCGAACTGGGACTCCAGCCAGGCGGTCCCTGGGAATATCCTTGTCAGATCCTTCCCAGACAGCATACTCTAAGCATCTCCCATGAACTGTTCCACACTCTTGTCTTAGAATCTTTCTCTCCTACTGCCTCTATCATTTCCACTACTTCCTCACCTTTTATTAATATCAATCCCCCTCTGGTTCTCTGCACCCACACCTTGAATTGGTGGCCAGACTGTATTATATGCTGGATCTCACATTTCTTATGTACTAGGCTAAGGTTGAAGAGAGTCGTTGTCTTTTTGGGAGATTGTATTGCTCGGACTGTCTCCATCAATCACTAATGTTTCTACAGGGTTAAATAATGCTAGACTAGGGATCAGGTACCTTGCTGTTGGTGTTTTCACTGTGTGTAGGCTACTTTTGAGCTGCACGACACTACGGATTCTGTGGGTTACCTGGGTGGATTTTTTGTCTGTGTACCTTGGAGTTTAGACTGTGTAGTGCGTGAGGGCTGCTTGCCTAATCCACCCAACACTGTTCTAACTCTATTTGCTTTTACTTTTGAGGGTCGCCAGGAGGATACTCGATACTTGTGATCGAGAATCCTCAAGAGAGCACCCCTTCATATTAACGTAATCAGGCCGCACAGACCCAAGGTCCACACTAGGCTAGGAGCTGCCTTGCTCCACCAGAATTCTGTACCTTTGCGCATCCCAGCTAGACTTTATTAACCCGGGTAGACATTAGCTGGATTAGATCATATACTCTTTTATGCATACCCATTATTTCTACACAAGCATTTTGAGGTCTAGGTTGCTGTAGAGAGACACAACCAGCATAGACCGGTTTTGTTAATAGGAGTACTACTTTTTCGTGGCGAGCATTATTACTGTTGCACCGCTTATAATATTCTTGTGTCCAATAACATTATAGGTCCAGCCTTTTTGTGTATTTAGCCTACACGTGCATTGTCCTGCCTCCTGCTATTTTGTGGTTCCATTTCCGATACGTTCTTCTTAGTAGCATCCGACATTATTCAGAAGATTCCTTGTTCGGTGCTTGAGGACTTTACAACACTTTCTTTCATAAAGGAGTGACAGATATTATTGATTAGAGTAACGTTAAGTAAACCTTCTTCTTGTTTGCATTAGATCACTCTTGTGATTTAATTAAGTTAACTATCTTTTCCTTGTGTATCATAACTAAGCAACCATATGTTATAGGTAATAGGCTGTTTCAGAGAACATCAGCCTATAGTAGAAGCACATAGATACTGAGAGTTAAGATACCCCGCTATCGCAGATATAACTCTGGAGGGTATATGTGTTCTTTGTTCGACGGGATTATATATCAGGGGTTGGATCTAGCGTTTCCGTTGTTGCATTTATGCCAGTCTAGTCCAATGTATAAGAGCCACTGATTTATACGAGACCCGATCGTAACACTCTACATCATATTAAGACCAATTGTATATAATTAGCACCATATTTCATAACACAACTTTCAAATTAACTTAGAAATCTTAATGGGAACAATTTACCGTGAGTTGAAAAGAAACAGACTATAGGCATGTGGCGGGGTTCAAGGGTGAAAATGTGTGCTGGTGAGTGTGTAGGTGTGTGTGCAGCAAGGATGAGGGTGTATATGGGTGAGGGTGTGTGGGGGTAGGTCAGTAAGCCTGTATGACACACACCACAAATCTCACATCACACCCCATTTCCGAGGGCTAACCAACGCTGCCATTTGAGAGCCACCCAGGGACGTAGGGGGAGCGGAGAGAAGGGACACAGAGCAGAGGAAGAATGAAGAGAGGTTGATGGAAGTGGAAGACAGGAGAGAGTGGAGGCAAAATAAAGTGATAGAAAGATGGAGGTGGGAGGGAGAAAGAACAGAGTCGGAATTAAGAGAGAAAAAAACGTATAGTCAGAATACAGAGAACGAATGATGGAATTGGCAGGGAGGGAAGCGTAGAGTCAGAATACAGTGAACGAATGATGGAAGTGGCAGAGAGAAAAGCGTAGAGTCATAATTAATAGAAGAAAATGGGGGCAGGAGAGAGATAATAAAATAGAGGAGGGAGGGGTGTTTGAACTAAAATATACATAGAGATGAGGCTGAGGAAAGGTAGAGGAAGAGTGAGGAATAGAGATAAATACAAGGCTATAATAAACAGGAGGGCATTTCCATAACACGAAGACAAATAACAAAAAAGATAGAACAAAAAAGTATGGTTGATAAAAAGAAACCACTAAATGAATAAGACAGAGAAGGACATGGAAACGGGTGAGGAAGGAAGTAACAGTATTGAAGAGAGGTGGGGGGGGGGGTAAGAGGAAGGAAGTAACAATATTGAAGAGCGAATGGAGGGGGGGGGGGGAAGAAAGTAACAGTATTGAAGAGCGAATGGAGGGGGAGGGGGAAGGAAGGAAGAAACAGTATTGAAGAAAGGGGGAGGGGGAGAGAGGAAGGAAGCAACAGTATTGACAAGAGAGAGAGGGGAGGGGGGTTGAGGGACAGCGGAAAGTAAACACAGAAAAAGGACACGGATGTAACACATGCACAAGAGAGAGAGAGAGAGAGAGAGAGAGAGAGAGAGAGAGAGAGAGAGAGAGGGGAGGGGGGCGAGTGGAACAAGGACACAGATCAAAAGCGGAAAGGGATAGAAGAGAACATTAATATAAACCGAATGGCAGGGGAAGTGAGGAACCCGAAAGAGGAGAATATAGGAGGGTCGAGGGTTGAGAATGTATTTGGCTATCATACGAGGGCTTTCATCCTCCATTTTCGAACACCAATATTTGCCAACATTTTTTTATTTTTCATCCTTGGAAAATACGATGATTAATTTATGTTCCGTGTTCTGGCTATTATTAGGCGATTGTATTCAGATTAAGGAGGGTATATGGAAGTCCGAAGGCTAATTTTGATGGAATTTACCCTTGTAATTCGCAGAGATCCTTCCTAAATTGCATAAAATCGTCTAATGATAGCCAGAATACACTGTCAGAATGCGTATTAATCTGTTATCACCAATTTTCCATGGCCATCATTCTTAGCCGTCAACATCAACCCATTCAGTACCGGTGATATCGTGTTAATTATATTCTGGTAACTATTATATTATTTTATTCAGCTTAGGAAGGACGTCTACCAATTAAGAGGCCTCAGATTATCTCAATTCATCCTTTTAGCTACCGATCAAAGATGAGGGGAAAAGCGTTCGAGTGTTGAGAATTTAGACCGATGGAGAGGAGTATTGGACATGGGAGCGGCAACGAAAGTAATAAACAACATGGGAAATTCTGGCAAAGGGGGGGGGGGGGGCAACAAAATACATACACTATATATTGAAAACCTGTCGAATGCAGACGTGATGACGTAACGGAATGCAAAGGTAGTGAAAGTGGGTGGCGCGAGAAAACGTGTGATTGGGAATAAAGGAGTGTGACTGAGAACTGATGAAAACAGTTTGGATGTGTGAGAGAGAGAGAGAGAGAGAGAGAGAGAGAGAGAGAGAGCAAATGGAAAAGATATCAGGTTAGAGTGAAAGGCAAAACATACAATAAACAATAAATGTACACACCGGCAATGGAAAACGGAAAATATCGAGGGCATAGCCAGGAGAAACGAAGATACAAGTTTAAAATGAGTTTTATTGAAGGGAGACAGGTTTAATACAATGTGGGTATGAAAGACGAAGTGAAAATTGGTGAGTGAGTGAAAGAGAAAGGGGATGGAGGAATAGGATCAAAAGGAAGGGATATAACCGAACTGAAAACCAATTCTGTGTATGGCCACCCTCGTAAGGGGAGTAAGGGGTCCGGCAATAGATAGATAGATAGAAAACCAATATGGTAAAATAATGGAGATTATAGGTAGTACAACTAAAATAGTTACCTTGGCTAAAATAATATGATAAAAGATCCAAAAAATATTCGAAACGTTAATCAACCGGTATATATAAATGAACGCTATAAATAAATAAATATATATATATATATATAATATATATATATATATATAAATATATATATATATATATATATATATATATATATATATATATATATATACAGTATATATATATGTATGTATAATATATATATATAATATATATATTATCTATATATATATATATTATATATGTATATTATATGTATATATATATATATATATATATATATACAGTATGTATATATATATATATATACTGTATGTATATATATATATATATATATATATATATATATATATATATATATATATATATATATATATATATATATATATATATATATATATATATATATATATATATATATATATATATCTATATATATATTATATATATATATATATAATATATATATCTATATATATACAGTATATATATATATATATATATATATATATATATATATATATATATATATATATATATATTCCCAGTCCACTCAGTTCCTCTCCTACTAGAATCGTATATTAGTATATCTATAAGTATTTACGATCTCTGTTGGCAGTATATAACTCGCGCAATAAACTAAAGTAGGATTATTATCTGGATAATATCCTTTCATTATAAGAAGAGCTATGTTCCAGAGGTGAGAGGGTAAGGAATGAGGGGGAAGGGAGTAAGGGTGTATGGGTAGGGGGAGGGAGGGGGGAATAGATTGATTTTGATTTTGCCCCGAGGGGCGAGTTTATTGAGCAGCCCCCCCCATCCTGTGAGGGGACAACCACTAGTAAGGCGATACATACTGCTCAAAGAGCCATTATTCCACTGAAACAACAGCATCGTCGTCTGGTTACATTCATATTTGTGTTTATAAGTCAGGTTGGCATTATTCAGATGCGTTATTATAGTTTCCTCATTTAATTGTCACATGGTCTGTATATACGTATTTCATTAAAAAAAAAAAAAAAAAAAAAAAAAAAAAAAAAGCAAACAAGCAAGCTTGTAGTGACTGAATTATTAATTGACAGGTTGTAAATAATAGCACTACAGAACTAGTGCAATCGTATGAGGAGACTATTCATATTTTCATTACATCAATGATTATTGAGATCATAGTTAGCTGAATACAATTATTACAAAAATAGGCAATGGTATAAATCAACATAATACATAATTTAATACAGGCGGACATAATCATGATCCGGTTCGTTGTGCACTGGGAGCTAGGGTGTCTTGAGATCGCCTCGTACCCATACACAACGAACGTATTATAGTCTGCATGGTTGGTATCTAATTGAATATACTTAGTGGGTATTTCAAGAATGTCAGGGGGTAAGGAAATGTGATTTGTATATTAGAAGACTGTGATTAACGAGACGTGTAACATGTGGAGGGAGGTGGTAGAAAGAGAGGGATCTCGTTGGGGGGGGGAGTTTCGCTCCCACCCCCAACGAGATCCCTCTCTTTCTATAGAGTGAAGGGAAAGGGTGGCCAGGAGTGAGTGGGGGAGTAGAAACGGAGTGAAGGGGAAGAGTGATGTGAGTAGGAGAATAAGGGGAAAGGGAAATACATTGAGGTGAAAGGGTGGCCAGGGGTTAGTGGGGCAGTAGAAACGGAGAAGGGATAATGGGTAGGGTGATGTGGGTAGGGGAATATGGGGAAAGAGAAATACAGAGAGGTGAAAGGGTGGCAAGGGGTAAAAGGGGGAGGGTAATGTGAAAAGGAAGAAAGGGTAAGGATGATGTGGGTAAGGGAATAAGGCGAAAATCAGAGGGGAAGGGGAGGAGAGGGTGGAGGGTAGGGGACAATCATGGTAGACCAGCAGAAGGGCCAGGTAAGCCTGACAGATGTAGGGGGTCTAGGGGTCCGTCTAGCTCAACCTAGCCCCTCCTGTTGCCAAATCCAAAGACTAAAAACCACTATATCCGTTCTCAAAAGTCACTAGAAGGCCGAAGAAAGTTTCCAAATAAACTTCCTTAATCACTAAATTATTGCCATAATCTCTAGAAAATCGAAATATTTATGTCACTAGACGTAAAAAGTTGCCGCTAAATCGATATAAATACCTCTAGATCTAGCAGAAAAGTAGCTAAATTGGCAACACTGAGTGACGACACGTGGCAGCTGCTGGGCCCGGATTTGTAATTGTCAAGAGTAAACTCAGGTTGAGTGACATCGTTTATTCCTGGCGATCGTGCTGACAGTTCTCGTGTTACACATTCTTTTTACAGGCCAGCTTTTTGCAGATATATTTGTTTGTGTTCTCGGTAATAATGTGTCAGGAAAGGCAGAATTTGTATAACCTTTAATATGATAAATAACAGCCTATATAACCACACTGGATTACTGTTTTGGGTAACTCTCAACTTTCCCTTCATAGGAGTGGCTTCGGTCACCCGGGCTTTGTTAGTGGTAAGCAGTGAGGAATGGCCATGGCCTGTTCGGCCAGACAGCCTGGGGAACAACAACAACAACAACAACTGTTTTGGGTGTCATTGTGGAAAGAAAGGACAATATCGTGCTGTCACTTCTATAACACGATATTCTGTACGTAAACTACTTTTAAATACCATTAATAGAAACTATCCGTTGTAGGTACTTGTAATAAAGTAGACGTGCCGTTTTGCCCAAAATCAAAACGGGATACCCAACTCTGCGATGGGGTACCATCATCACTACTAATACCATCATCAATCACAATCAACATAATCACTACTACTGCCATCATCACTACAACTGCCATCATCACTACAACTGCCACAATCATCACGAGCACTGTCATCATCACCATTACTATGATCATCATCACTACTACAATTACAATTATCACTACTAGTCACCATCATCACTGTCCATTGTCACTAGCATCTTAATCACTACTATCATCATTGATACTACAACTATCAACCATCATTATATCATCACCACCATCTTACAATCATCATTACTACTGTTAACATCATCACTACTACTATAACCATCATCATTACTACTGTCACAAATATTACCATAATTTATTCTACTGTCACCATCATCACCATTACTATGAACTTCATCACCACAACTATCGTCATCATCACTACAAATTTCACCATCCTCACTACTACTCACCATCATCACTAATGCTCACACCATCGTCACTACCATCATCACTAGTCATTATTATCACTACAACTATCATCATTACTTGTCACCATCATCACTACTATTATGACCATCATTACTACTACTGTCACCATCATATCTACTACTGTCATCATCATCAATACAACTACAACCATCATCACTACAATTATCACCATTATCACTACTATCACCATAAATCCAAATATTACTACCATCACTTCTAATGCCAACTAAACTAACTTAACCTAGCAAATGCGTAGCGAGATGTTTTCGCTCCCAGAACGCCATCATTGCTGCTGGTGGTGGTGGGGGGGGCAAAACCATATTTTGGACCTAAAATCATAACTATTGCATAAATTCAAAACATCTTTTTTGACTGACTTTTGCATTCACGCAACAAATGTTCGTGTGAAATTTGGTGAAAATCCGTCCAACGGTCTAGGAGGAGTTCCGAGACAGACGGACGACGACGATGCCGACGACGACAGAATTTTTTTTCGTGTGGTACCCACTATACTGGGGCGATACCAAACTCTGCTTACGCAGAGTTGATAAACTACTTTCGGAATGGGGCAATTTCACGTTATAATTTTATCGTATTGCTCCTTACTCCCTACTCCATAGCACCACTCTTAATATCCCATTATCTATTATCGTATTGCTCGTTACTCCCTACTCCATAGCACCACTCTTAATATCCCATGACCTATTATTATATATATTATTATATTACAGGGATCTGCCTTGCTTAGGCCAATCGGCTTTCTGCAGACTCCCATTTTCTTATGTTCTTATGTTCTTATTATCGTATTGCTCCTTACTCCCTACTCCATAGCACCACTCTTAATATCCCATGATCTATTATCGTATTGCTCCTTACTCCCTACTCCATAGCACCACTCTTAATATCCCATGATCTATTCGCTTGCTATACCGGGTTTGATGCTAGTAACTCAAATCAACAATATCGTATAATTCAAATATTATGTAACCATTGTTCAAATTCAAATTCACGTACAGGATAACACATATTTCAAAATACAAAAGCTATCTATTTATTCAAATAAAATCAACACAAACATATCTCTCTCTCTCTCCTTTCGTTCCTGTCTCCCCTGCGTTTCCCTGGCTTCCCCCCTCCCATATAAAGACAGAGAGAGCGTCATAACTCCTCTCCCAGGCTGCACAAGGAAGGAAGGAAGAAGGTAGGGAGGAAGGCTAAGGCAGAAGACAGGACGGAATGAAGGGAAGGAGAGGAAGTATAGGGAGAACACCACCGAGAAGAGATACCCTCACGTCACTAAAAGTTATATTATGTACCTGTATATTATTATGTTCCTTCCAACAACCAACTATACTCCTAAAATCGATTAATGAAATTTACAAACACATGTGGCAGTCCGTGGATTCGAATCCAGGATGCTCACACCGAAAATCAACACCTTATGCATCGCACCACGACGACAGTTAAAGAATGGTGGACACTGCCTACGATTTATTATGCAACTTCGAATCCTGCATATCAATCTAAGCATGTACACACATCCCAACTGCAACTCACGTAGGCTATGCATATGTGAATGGAAAGAGCAATTAATGGGGCCTTAACCACTAGGGAAGTCCTCTCGATAAATTACCCCTGAACCAATATCAATTATTATGTTCCTTCCAACAACCAACTATACTCCTAAAATCGATTAATGAAATTTACAAACACATGTGGCAGTCCGTGGATTCGAATCCAGGATGCTCACACCGAAAATCAACACCTTATGCATCGCACCACGACGACAGTTAAAGAATGGTGGACACTGCCTACGATTTATTATGCAACTTCGAATCCTGCATATCAATCTAAGCATGTACACACATCCCAACTGCAACTCACGTAGGCTATGCATATGTGAATGGAAAGAGCAATTAATGGGGCCTTAACCACTAGGGAAGTCCTCTCGATAAATTACCCCTGAACCAATATCAATTATTATGTTCCTTCCAACAACCAACTATACTCCTAAAATCGATTAATGAAATTTACAAACACATGTGGCAGTCCGTGGATTCGAATCCAGGATGCTCACACCGAAAATCAACACCTTATGCATCGCACCACGACGACAGTTAAAGAATGGTGGACACTGCCTACGATTTATTATGCAACTTCGAATCCTGCATATCAATCTAAGCATGTACACACATCCCAACTGCAACTCACGTAGGCTATGCATATGTGAATGGAAAGAGCAATTAATGGGGCCTTAACCACTAGGGAAGTCCTCTCGATAAATTACCCCTGAACCAATATCAATTATTATGTTCCTTCCAACAACCAACTATACTCCTAAAATCGATTAATGAAATTTACAAACACATGTGGCAGTCCGTGGATTCGAATCCAGGATGCTCACACCGAAAATCAACACCTTATGCATCGCACCACGACGACAGTTAAAAAATGGTGGACACTGCCTACGATTTATTATGCAACTTCGAATCCTGCATATCAATCTAAGCATGTACACACATCCCAACTGCAACTCACGTAGGCTATGCATATGTGAATGGAAAGAGCAATTAATGGGGCCTTAACCACTAGGGAAGTCCTCTCGATAAATTACCCCTGAACCAATATTAATTATTATGTTCCTTCCAACAACCAACTATACTCCTAAAATCGATTAATGAAATTTACAAACACATGTGGCAGTCCGTGGATTCGAATCCAGGATGCTCACACCGAAAATCAACACCTTATGCATCGCACCACGACGACAGTTAAAGAATGGTGGACACTGCCTACGATTTATTATGCAACTTCGAATCCTGCATATCAATCTAAGCATGTACACACATCCCAACTGCAACTCACGTAGGCTATGCATATGTGAATGGAAAGAGCAATTAATGGGGCCTTAACCACTAGGGAAGTCCTCTCGATAAATTACCCCTGAACCAATATCAATTATTATGTTCCTTCCAACAACCAACTATACTCCTAAAATCGATTAATGAAATTTACAAACACATGTGGAAGTCCGTGGATTCGAATCCAGGATGCTCACACCGAAAATCAACACCTTATGCATCGCACCACGACGACAGTTAAAGAATGGTGGACACTGCCTACGATTTATTATGCAACTTCGAATCCTGCATATCAATCTAAGCATGTACACACATCCCAACTGCAACTCACGTAGGCTATGCATATGTGAATGGAAAGAGCAATTAATGGGGCCTTAACCACTAGGGAAGTCCTCTCGATAAATTACCCTGAACCAATATCAATTATTATGTTCCTTCCAACAACCAACTATACTCCTAAAATCGATTAATGAAATTTACAAACACATGTGGCAGTCCGTGGATTCGAATCCAGGATGCTCACACCGAAAATCAACACCTTATGCATCGCACCACGACGACAGTTAAAGAATGGTGGACACTGCCTACGATTTATTATGCAACTTCGAATCCTGCATATCAATCTAAGCATGTACACACATCCCAACTGCAACTCACGTAGGCTATGCATATGTGAATGGAAAGAGCAATTAATGGAGCCTTAACCACTAGGGAAGTCCTCTCGATAAATTACCCCTGAACCAATATCAATTATTATGTTCCTTCCAACAACCAACTATACTCCTAAAATCGATTAATGAAATTTACAAACACATGTGGCAGTCCGTGGATTCGAATCCAGGATGCTCACACCGAAAATCAACACCTTATGCATCGCACCACGACGACAGTTAAAGAATGGTGGACACTGCCTACGATTTATTATGCAACTTCGAATCCTGCATATCAATCTAAGCATGTACACACATCCCAACTGCAACTCACGTAGGCTATGCATATGTGAATGGAAAGAGCAATTAATGGGGCCTTAACCACTAGGGAAGTCCTCTCGATAAATTACCCCTGAACCAATATAAATTATTATGTTCCTTCCAACAACCAACTATACTCCTAAAATCGATTAATGAAATTTACAAACACATGTGGCAGTCCGTGGATTCGAATCCAGGATGCTCACACCGAAAATCAACACCTTATGCATCGCACCACGACGACAGTTAAAGAATGGTGGACACTGCCTACGATTTATTATGCAACTTCGAATCCTGCATATCAATCTAAGCATGTACACACATCCCAACTGCAACTCACGTAGGCTATGCATATGTGAATGGAAAGAGCAATTAATGGGGCCTTAACCACTAGGGAAGTCCTCTCGATAAATTACCCCTGAACCAATATCAATTATTATGTTCCTTCCAACAACCAACTATACTCCTAAAATCGATTAATGAAATTTACAAACACATGTGGCAGTCCGTGGATTCGAATCCAGGATGCTCACACCGAAAATCAACACCTTATGCATCGCACCACGACGACAGTTAAAGAATGGTGGACACTGCCTACGATTTATTATGCAACTTCGAATCCTGCATATCAATCTAAGCATGTACACACATCCCAACTGCAACTCACGTAGGCTATGCATATGTGAATGGAAAGAGCAATTAATGGAGCCTTAACCACTAGGGAAGTCCTCTCGATAAATTACCCCTGAACCAATATCAATTATTATGTTCCTTCCAACAACCAACTATACTCCTAAAATCGATTAATGAAATTTACAAACACATGTGGCAGTCCGTGGATTCGAATCCAGGATGCTCACACCGAAAATCAACACCTTATGCATCGCACCACGACGACAGTTAAAGAATGGTGGACACTGCCTACGATTTATTATGCAACTTCGAATCCTGCATATCAATCTAAGCATGTACACACATCCCAACTGCAACTCACGTAGGCTATGCATATGTGAATGGAAAGAGCAATTAATGGGGCCTTAACCACTAGGGAAGTCCTCTCGATAAATTACCCCTGAACCAATATAAATTATTATGTTCCTTCCAACAACCAACTATACTCCTAAAATCGATTAATGAAATTTACAAACACATGTGGCAGTCCGTGGATTCGAATCCAGGATGCTCACACCGAAAATCAACACCTTATGCATCGCACGTTGCGTTAGCAACGTTTTTTATGGGGGGGGGCGGGAGGGAAGGAAGGGGGTAGGGGTGGTAGGGAGGGGGTGGTAGGGAGGGGGTGGGGGGCGGGAGGGGGCAGGGGGTGCGGGGAAGGAAGGAGGGAGGGGGGGGGGGTGGGGGCGAGTTAACCAACAACGAGCCCCCCTACCACCCTTCCCCCCCTAACTCCCCGCCTCCCCCTAACCCCGGCTACCACCCTACCCACCTCCCCTCCCCTCCCTACCCTCCTTCCTTCCCTTCACCCCTGCCCCCTCCCGCCCCCCACCCCCTCCCTACCACCCCCTCCCTATCCGCCCCAACCCCCTCCTCCCTCCCCCCCCTCCCAGCTCCGCCCCCCCCTCCCCCCCCCCCCTAAAACACGTATAGCCTTTTTTAGCCCCTCGTCTTTTTTTAAAGTTTAAAAATTCCATAGACGAGTTATTTATGAACCGATTTTGTTTAAATTTATACCATAAGTACACTTTTGGCAAGCTGAATCGAATGGCGCAAACAGAATTAAAATCGGACCATTAGTTTAGGATTTAGATTTTGACGGGGCTTCCTGGAGGGCCCAGGGGACCGTTTTTTGGACTTTAAAAGTCCTCTGTAGCCCAAACTATAAGTCCTAGGGAATTCTACTTGGTGCCATTCGATTTTTCTCGCCGAGCTGCTTCTAGACATGGTCTTAGATTTCATTTCCGCCCAGCCATTCGCCCAGAATCGAAAAAAAAAATCTCAAAAAACCTTGGGCCCCGGCAAATCGGTAAATTTTGAACGAATTTTGAGCTTGTCAATATTATTACATATTTGGATTCGTCTCGCCGTTGCGGATTCAACGGTATATTTTTTTTTAATTTTGACCTATTTTTAGTCCCCCTAGGCCTATTTTAAAGTTTAAACACTTTAGGATAGGTAGGTTAGGTTAGGTTAGGTGAGGTTTAGGCGAGGTTAGGTTAGGTTAGGTGAGGTTTAGGCGAGGTTAGGTTAGGTGAGGTTTAGGCGAGGTTAGGTTAGGTTAGGTGAGGTTTAGGCGAGGTTAGGTTAGGTTAAGTGAGGGGTAGGGGTGGTAGGGAGGGGGTGGGGGCGGGAGGGGGCAGGTGGTGCGGGGAAGGAAGGAGGGTGGGGGTGGGGGTGGGGGGGGGGGGGAGTTAACCAACAACTAGCCCCCCTACCACCCTACCCCCCCTAACTCCCCGCCTCCCCCTAACCCCGGCTACCACCCTACCCCCCTCCCCTCCCCTCCCTACCCTCCTTCCTTCCCTTCACCCCTGCCCCCTCCCGCCCCCCACCCCCTCCCTACCACCCCCTCCCTATCCGCCCCAACCCCCTCCTTCCCTCCCCCCCCTCCCAGCTCCGCCCCCCCCTCCCGCCCCCCCATAAAACACGTATAGCCTTTTTTAGCCCCTCGTCTTTTTTTAAAGTTTAAAAATTCCATAGACGAGTTATTTATGAACCGATTTTGTTTAAATTTATACCATAAGTACACTTTTGGCAAGCTGAATCGAATGGCGCAAACAGAATTAAAATCGGACCATTAGTTTAGGATTTAGATTTTGACGGGGCTTCCTGGAGGGCCCAGGGGACCGTTTTTTGGACTTTAAAAGTCCTCTGTAGCCCAAACTATAAGTCCTAGGGAATTCTACTTGGTGCCATTCGATTTTTCTCGCCGAGCTGCTTCTAGACATGGTCTTAGATTTCATTTCCGCCCAGCCATTCGCCCAGAATCGAGAAAAAAATCTCAAAAAACCTTGGGTTTGGGAGGCCCCGGCAAATCGGTAAATTTTGAACGAATTTTGACCTTGTCAATATTATTACATATTTGGATTCGTCTCGCCGTTGCGGATTCAACGGTATATTTTTTTTTAATTTTGACCTATTTTTAGTCCCCCTAGGCCTATTTTAAAGTTTAAACACTTTAGGATAGGTAGGTTAGGTTAGGTTAGGTGAGGTTTAGGCGAGGTTAGGTTAGGTTAGGTGAGGTTTAGGCGAGGTTAGGTTAGGTGAGGTTTAGGCGAGGTTAGGTTAGGTTAGGTGAGGTTTAGGCAAGGTTAGGTTAGGTTAAGTGAGGGGTAGGGGTGGTAGGGAGGGGGTGGTAAGGAGGGGGTGGGGGCGTATAGTATAGGTGAGCGCGGAGGAGAGCAGGAGATATAGCTAGCTTGATAGATAGATAGATAGATAAATAGATAGATACATAGGTTGGTAGATACACAGATAGATGCATATCTAGATAAATATATAGATAGATATAGATAGATAGATAGATAGATAGATAGACAGACAGACAGACATATATAGTGTATTGATAGGTAAATACATATACATATAGTTTATTGAACACAGCCGAATGTAAAATACAAGAGATATTATTACAAAGGATTTTGGTCCAACATAATACAGTAATTAAAAGCACATTAAATGATCCAGTAAAATACCGAAATAACCAAAACAACCGAAACCAAATATTCCAAAAGAAAGGAAACAACAACTGTAAATTAAATTCATAATCTAATTGATTTTACACCCAACACCAAACACCTCCCACTGGAATTAATGAAAGCATGTGAGCCTCCAGCGATTTGAATCTGGGATACCACATACAGATCTTAAGCAGTCTAACCATTACACCACCAAGACAGTTAAATGCAAAAGAAAACAAGAAAAACAAAAATCATCCTTCAAAATGTATATGCAGTACATAGCATAAAAAAGAGAGAGATAAACAAAAGGTGGTATACAGGTACCAAACCCCTCCTCCTCCTCACCTGAGACACAAGGGACCAGGCTAAAGGGGGGAATCCTCTCTAGTCTCCCCTGAACCTGTTGGGGCCTGACAAAGCTCAACCTTCGCACATTTACTTTTAATTAAAATGTATCTATAGTTAAACAAAAAAAATAATGATACAAAAATAAATAAAAAAGTGCTACCTGTCGTATCTCATATGTGGTGGGGTTATTTTCCATTCGTAAGGTCATTTTGTAATTCGAGACATGTCCTAATATCCACCTATTGGCAATTGGTTTTCGAATATGCCTGTGTAATTGGTTTGTGAAGGCTAATTTTAATATATTTGACAAACTGCTATGAAAAATATGTTGAATGTAGTGACCATGTTTGTTAGATAGAGAGGTAGATAGATAGAAATATAGATCGATAGACAGAGTTACATAGATACACAGACTGCACAGACTTTGAGGGCCCTACTAGGCAGTCTGGACGTAATGCTAACATAGAATTGGCTACAAAGTTGAAGGTAAGGATAACAAAGCAGAAGGCTCTCTCCCCACCCACCAGATATATATATATATATATATATATATATATATATATATATATATATATATATATATATATATATGTATATAGATATATATATATATATATATACTGTATATATATATAAGATATATATATATATATATATATATATATATATATATGTATAGAGAGAGAGAGAGAGAGAATTAGTATTCAGTGTTCAGCTTGTGCAGAGAGTTTGTACCAGATCACATCTTTTCTCTGAAGTCTTATATTGAATAGGATTTGGAGACCGAAGGGAGACCGTTTTGATGCAACATAAAAGTAATATGTATTGTATGACGGCTGCCTAATGAATAATTACTGAAACATTGTACAGGCATAGATGAACACTAATGTGTCCCAAAGATAAACAGAGGATCAAACGAAAGCCCTACAGTTACAAGCTTAGTTGTATGTGAATGTTGGATTGGCGAAAAGCGACATGTCAGAGAGTTTATTTGTAGAGTGAAATGAATTATGCTTTAAAGGGAAGAGGGTCGCTACAGAGGAGGTGGGGAGGGGCACATTTCATTTGGGCGAAATATTTGATTTGTTACTCTATCATTTGGGCGCCAGTTCACTGTGTCATTTGGGCGACAGCATATCAGTAATTCTGGGAAACGGTAACCATCATTTGGGCGAAATCAGAATAAGGCAACAACAGCGTAAATGCTATTTCAGCCAAGGATGGCTGATTATTAAGAGTAGTTTTACTGAATAGTGAGAGCCGTAGGAAAACATGGGTTTGGACAACCGGATCGAACACAGGAGAGACAGGAAGAAACGAGGCAGAGGGTTCATGAATGACTGAGCATAATCATCCAAGTAATATTAAGACAATTGAAGCAAAACAAATTAGAGTGCAAGTTAAAAGATGAGCAGAGTCTGACATACCTGTAAGCGCTAAACCTTCAAAAGTGATTAGAACAAAATTTATTAATTATAGTGAAAGCCAACTTGAACCAAAAGACCTGAGAAATGTTTCCCTTGCACTGTACAGAAAGCGCAGAAGAAAAAAAATCCCAGTCCTGCCCAAGAGTCGTCATGAAGTTCTTGTGTATCTTTCCGAAAGTGAAGTGAAAACAAACCAGGAAAACATTTTGTTACTTGTAAATGATGAGCAGAAAAGTATAGACATATTTTCCACCTACGGTCGGTCTTTACAATGTAATAGAATATATTTTTGTAGATGGAACTTTTAAATGTTGTCCACAATACGTCTACCAACTGTATACGATTCATGGTTGTGAAAATGGAAACTACATACCATTGGTCTACGCACTATTGCCAAATAAAACATAGGTATAAAACAGGTAATAGAGCTTAACTCATCGCCCAAATGAAGAGATAACTGGCGCCCAAATTATATGTTATTTTCGCTCAAATGAAGTGCTTAATCGCCCAAATGAAATGCGCCCGGTGAGGAGGCAAGGGATTTTTGTTTTATTTTTTTATACGATGTTGTGTTGTGGAGGGATGTGAGTGTTTACTGCCTAGACATATAGCTGATGTTTGTTATGTGTGTGTAGGAATACATCTAAGATCTATCCAAATAAACGAATAAAGTAAATATGGTTACGAGTCACAACAACAAAAACAAAAAATAATATATATATATATATATATATATATATATATATATATATATACTGTATATGTAATACCCTGTACCCGGACAATTCTCGCAACCACAAAACTAACCGAGTTGACGTCTGGGATAGCGGAAAATAGTCGTTGGTGGCGAAGTTTAAGTAACCTTCCACGTGAATCACCACATGACTATCACCTGGTTCTTTCAAGGAGAACTAAGTCTGCTATCCTATTGTACGTCCGTGGTAGTATAGTGGGTTAGAGCGCGAGTCTTGTAAAAACCTACTGAGTTCCCTGACCAGACTCCCTTTTCGTGAATTAGCCAAGCCACCGCCACGAAGCCTAACAACCGACCCCCTTCAACATTTGAAAATCATCCTACATACAGTCCAAGTCTGCCAGGACACCACCAAAGACGTCGCACCACCACAAAGCCCTTACGTCATCAACGACCTAGTCATGGTAGCGAAACTACCCGTCATCAACAAACTGGGTCCTCGATACATCGGGCCGTACAAAATCGTGAAAGTTCCTAATCCATATCAGATTATAATAAATTATCACAGAGTGTCTCGGGTATACCGTAATCGCTTTGTGAGGATTTATCGTCCTCTGACCATGGACAAAGACACCTCCAACCCCTGCCCAACCTCGACACCATCCACCTCATCACCACCAACCCAACCTCGCCACCAACCATCCCGTGAGTTACCATATCATTCACCTTTCACGCACCGTCACCCACCATTCCCAACATCCATCACCCCCCAGTCAGGTCAAAGGGTACCTTTGCATCTGCATGGGTTAATAAAACAGCCTCCCTTAAGTGTCAAAGTATCACTAACTCCTCAGCCACCACCGAGTTAACACGCAGCAAAGCCTCTTCAAATCTCCACGCCATGCCGTCACCAACAAAAGCTTCTACAGCCTCCTCCAGCACCTTTACCACCCTGTAAATCCCATTTATTCTTAGAATTAAATGGATAAAGGATGACGGTACATCAAAATCATTTAGATTTTTAGATCAACTAGAAACGGCCCTCATCAACTATACGGAAAAATCCTACCTAACTATATTTGCTGATATGACTAGATCCGCAGATGCCCGCTCTAAAAAATGGTGGGAATTTGTACTCATTTAAAACTTTTTCCCGCCAAGAAGATGCCTGGTGCTTCCAAATACAGCCACGATGCCATGGCTATCATTCCGGAAAAGGAAGTAAAATAATGAAGAACGTAAGCACCACGCCACCACCGCCAAGCAGTTTTCCCGCGCTTCCCACCACACCCCCGAGAAAGGAAGATTTAACCACCACACCACCAAGATGTGCCAGAGTCTCTACAATAGCCTTCGCACTCCCTCCAACACCCGACAAGAATATAACAGTTACAGTGAATAACCCTGATGCACAAAAAAGAAGGAAAACCACAAAGGAAAGGAAGACAACAAAAAGACTGCATAAACATCATACCTCCATGCGCCCTTCTTACTCCATGCCGCATCACCACTGTGACCGTGAGGCCAGGAGGGACTACCCCAAACACCCAAGGATCCCCCCCCCCCCCCCCCCCGCTCATGTGCCCTTATTAGCCGGAGAAGGAACACCAGGAGAAACGCAGAAAGAGGTATGACTATCACAGGCAAAGTTAAGATCTTTACAGTTGGACAGCTATTAACTACCCTCACTGAAAGGTAGATAACAGCTGGAAGATTTGGGTTAAATATTGAAGTAGATCCCTGACAGCACTGGTTTTAAAGCTCTACTTTAATCTTATTTAACATCTTGGCTCATCAAAGGAATTTGTTATTAGATCTCACTGGAGGCCACCTAGTATCCGTTCCTCTGCCTTGATATCTGGCGTTACTGTCAATAAAGAATGCTGATTTGTCTAGGGTTTTTATTGGTAGTAAACCACCTCCCTCCCGTCTTACTAGAAGTTCACGCACTGACTGGACTCTGAAAAGGCAGAACTCTGCGAGATACCTTAGCAACACTGCATAACGGCACTCTGCAAAGACAGTCCATCCGGTACGGAATTCCCGGCACTGGTTCTGGGGTACGTCTATCGGAAAAGGCCCAAAATTACCTCATCGACTCAGTCACTGAAAGATTCTTATAACGGTCAGAACAGTTAAGAGATGTTGCGTTACGAACAACCTTCTTACGTTAGTTAGATGACATGTTACAGATTTTTGTTTTCTATGTGATTGAGGGAGGCAAAAAGGCATAACTGCCCATAGCGAGTGCCTCCCCCATAGTTGAAAGAGTGACAGGGCCAAAATCAAGGGACGTTTGAGCCAAAATGCCTGGACACACAGAGTTTGAAGGAATTTAAGTCATAGGAAGAGGGAAAGACTGATTCTGGGAGAGAGTTCCAGAGCTCAGCTGTTGAGTAGAAGAAAGTTTGAGAGTAACGTTTCACTCTTGGGTTGGAGAGTTGCACAGAGTAGGGGTGGGATTGAGTTGCAAGACGGATACCACGTGCCGTACGTAAAGGAGGTGGTATGCACTGGGATAGCTCTGAGGAACACTGATTATTATAGTAGCGTTAGAATAGCGAGAGAGATGCAACATTACGGCGGAGAGAGAGAGATTGCAGAGAGTTGGTGAGTGGACGGGAGTTAATGATACGAAAGGCCTTCCTTTCAACTTTGTCTAGGAGAGTGGTGTGAGAGGAACCTCCCCAAACATGTGAACAATACTCAATACAAGGGCGCACTATGCCCCTGTACAGAGCAAGAAGCTGTGCAGGGGAAAAGAACCCCCTAAGGCGGTTGAGCACACCCAGCTTCTGGGAGGCTGCCTTAGCAAGACTGGTAATATGGTCCTTCCAAATGAGAGCAGAAGAAAAAGAGACACCAAGAATATTGAGAGAAGATGAAGGATTGATTTTTGTATTGTTGAAGAATAAGGGATAGTCTGCTGGGAGATCCTGACGGGTAGATAGATGGAGAAATTGGGTTTTGGAAGCATTAAAGTTAACAAGGTTTTCTCTGCCCCAATTGGAAATAGTATTTAGATCAAAATTTAAGAGTTCTATGGCTTCATTACGTTTGTCGTTGAGGGATTGCTGGCTGGGGCGTTCTGAAAAACTAATGGAGTAGTGTAAGGTTGAGTCGTCTGCGTATGAATGGATGGGAATTAACACCTTATTAGCGGGCTAGGCGTTTATTTATATGTACCGCCCAGCGGGGTGTTTTTAGCCAAAATAGGGCTGTTTACGTGATCATTTTCATGCCTAAATAAGACCCAGAGCGTAAAACAAGTATCTATCCCTGAAAGGGCATAAACAGAGCTTTCCAATGACACCATAACGATCCTTTTATGATGGCTAGTTTTCTTGCAACAACCGTGCAACGCGAGTGCAAAAAGCATGTAATTAGGCACTTTCCCCATACAATCCCGTATATAGCGAGTGAGAGAGGGAGGGAGGAGGTGGGATTCGTGTCAGTAGGTTCGCCGCGGTGGTCTGGAGCAGTCATACGCTCGCTACTCTCCTGCCACCACTTGTCTCTCTCTCTCAGCAACATTACGTGCTGAAATTGCCACACGACCTATGTCGAGCGCCGCCAGATAGTCCAGATTTATTATACTCGACTTATGTTGCGCGCCGATAGTTAAGGGTTAAGGTACCATGCAGTTAAGTAGATAATTTATACAAATTAGAAAGAGAATAGGAGATAGGACAGAGCCCTGAGGAAAACCGGAGTTTATAGGGTGAGGAAGTGAACAATGGCCGTCCACAACCGCGGCTATGGAACGGCC
The DNA here is from genome assembly GCA_032716605.1 of Paralithodes platypus. Lineage (NCBI taxonomy): Eukaryota > Metazoa > Arthropoda > Malacostraca > Decapoda > Lithodidae > Paralithodes > Paralithodes platypus. The sequence continues at coordinate 13,426,488 of CM064493.1, read as the reverse complement.
GGAAAGGAAATTAGAGACAAAAGCACAGATGGAGGGATAGAAACCGAAGGAGGGTAGTTTAGAAATTAAAGATTTATGCCAGACTCTATCGAAGGCTTTCGATATGTCTAGTGCAATAGAAAAAGTCTCACCGAAGTCCCGAAAGTTGGATGACCAAGAGTTAGTAAGATATGAAAAAAGATCACCAGTAGAGCGACCCTTAAGGGAGCCATACTGGCGATCTGAGAGCAGATTATGAGAAGAGAAATGCTTAAGAAATTTGGAAGCAAGAATAGTTTCAAAAACTTTAGAAAGACAAGAGATGAGAGCAATTGGACGATAGTTGGAGGGTTGAGAGCGGTCACCCTTCTTTGGGACAGGTTGAATGTGAGCAAACTTTCAGCATGAAGGGAAGACGTTAGAGGATAGACAGAGACGAAAAAGTTGCACTGGCATATTGTACATGACATTCAAGGCCCAACACCCAAGAGTGCTGGAAGGTCTGCATAAAAACTCTTATAGTTAGAGAGTTCTCTCTCTACGTTAGCTCGATAATATTGTACAGATGCACTGGCATATTGTATGGATTATTTAAGACCCAACACCCAAGAGTTCGAGTCTCCATCCACTTTCCACCAGCCACGTCAGGACCTCCACCACGGCCAAGATCCTCACCAGAAGACTACAGAGTGCTTAATGATATAATACATAGTGAAACTCTTCAAAAAGTACTAGTACTATGAGAATAGATATCAGAGGGATTGACATCGTAAAAATGAACTATCCTCCTTCAGAGTTTATGAGAAAATGAACGACCACGAGAAGCGCCTACCCTGTATTTGACCCAACAAACTAATGGTGATTAAGATAAGCTTAGAAAAATAGACAGAATTAATATACACACCATGTGAGGAGGAGTACTATATTGATAACGTTTCGCATATAGCTTCATCGGACCTGATCTAAAGCTATATTCGAAACATTATCAATAAAGTGTTCCTCCTCACATGGTGTTTTTGACGATTATGAGGAGTGAACTGAAGACACAATGTTTATCTTACCTTCCCTGGAGGTGTGGCGGGGGTTGCGGGCGGCCCCCCCTGGTGGTGGGTGGTGGTGGTGGTGGGCGCCCTGGCATTCAGGAACCATTGTACACAACTGGAACAGAGACACACAGACATCAGATCAACTACAAGTGGATGCAGAGACCAAATAAACAGATAAGCTATATGTGGACGTGAACATTCAGGGTTACAAGAAAGTTAAAATTGTTATCATCAATATTTGACCGAATTACCAGCTAAAATGCGTTAGTAGCGCATTAATAAACATTTAAAAAAACATTTCAAAACACTGTGTATTCCTTATAAATCTGCATTAGCATCGCATTCTGTTTAATATCAATGTTTAAGAGTCCAACTTCCTTATAGCCTGAAACTCGCAAGTGGTCAAGTGGAACAAATACCGGTACTATGTATCAGTTACACCCCAAAACCACAAGGAAATCCTAAAATAACAATCTGCATATTGAAGTAGGTACACTCGGATGTCATAGTCTCTAGCCCGCTCATAAACATTCGTAGACCACCAACGTTTTTCTTTATGCAATTATAATTATCTGAATTGATTTTTGGATAGAAGTTACTTTTCAATAAATAGTATATCTAGTTTTGTAGTTGATGTACAACACATTATATATATATATAATGTCGTTTCTAGATATTTACTTTCATAATTAGAAATATTGTTTGTGCATTTGTAAATTAACTAATTTTATTTAATTAATTTCACTCCCAACGCCAAACACCATCAACTGAAATTAATGAAAGCATGTGATCCTCCCGGAATTCGAACATGGGATATCACATACATTACTTAAACACTCTAACCATTACACCATCAAGACACATAAAGGTTCAGCACATAACCACGATTAATAACCATTTGTCGAATACTGGATATCAATCTAATAATGCACTTGATCCAACTGCTTGTTTTTGTACCTATAGAAAAAATCTTAAGGGGAGAAGGACCGTTTTTTTTTTTTTTTTTTCGTCTATTAATTCATGTATTCCTTTATTTCTTAGTTTTCTCGCTAGACCTCCATCAAGCTTAGAAAGAAAAAAAACTAGACCCCCCTTCAAGACACATTTTTACATTTTTCGGTAAAAACTTTCCAGGCCGAAGGCCGGTTACTCTTAAAATGTCAGGCTCGCTATCGCTCGCCAGGAAATAATCGACACCTATATGGCACGAAAGGTCTTAAAATTGACAACGAAATGAGGCGAAAGGTGTTAAAATCGTCAAACTAATGGGCCGAACGTCTTTTATTCTCAAAACAAATGGGGCTTAACACGAGGGAGAAAGGGGACCAGAAAAACTACCCATCTCCCCTTAACCTCAACACTCTCACCTTAATGAATAAAATTAACTCCCAACACCAAACTCCCTCAAATTATATTTATGAAAGCATGTGATCCTCCCGGGATTCAAACCTGGGGTACCACGTGTAGAACTTAATTAAACACTATAACCATTACACCGTCAAAACAGTTAAGGCGGAATGGTAATTTTTTCTGGACCCCTTTCTCCCTCGTGTTTAGCCCCATTAGTTATGAGATTTTAAGACGTTCGGCCCATTAGTTTGGCGTGTTTGACCCCTTTCACCCCATTTCGTTACCAATTTTAAAACCTTTCGTGCCGTATGCCAGTAATTTTTTTCCTGGCGAGCGATAACGAGCCTGTAGTTTTAAGAGGAAACGGCCTTTGGCCGGATTTTTTTTTTTTACCGTAAAATGTACACATTTTTCTTGAGGGGGGTCTAGGGGGTATAATTTTTCAAGTTTGATGCAGGTCTAGGTAGAAAGCTATACAAAACGCGTTATGGCATTAAAATAGATTACGATTAGATTATTCTTTAATTAAGCAACATGGTAAATAATGTTAGTAGGAATGAAGAATGAAACGTGACAAAACAAATACATAATAAACAAAGAGCACGACAAACACATACTGCTTAACCCTTTCAGTACCGATGCTGTCCTTTTAAATTTATTTTGGCTACTATTAAGCGATTGTATTTAGTTTAAAAAGGGCCTCCAACAATTAACAGTATGCGAACAATCTCATTTAACTCTTTATGCTACCACAGATTCTTCTCAAACTACACATCATCATCTAAATATAGCTAAAATTTAATTTAAAACACGCCACCGGTACAGAAGAGGATAATAATACCATAAATACACAATGAAAGCAGCAATAACAAGACAGGAGAAGGAAACAGACAAAAGGATAAGGGGGTAATAACAACGGAGTACGACAAGAAACTGCATAGAGATAATAAGGTAAACACAGGGGTGAGCGAAAGAAAACGCGGCGTGCTGGTAAAGAAAACGGTGGTGGTGGTGACGCCTGGCCACCACCCTCATTACCACCACCTCGTTAGCGCCCAGAGTTGCATTGGGCCCAAGTTTGTTGAGGTATTTATACTTGAGTTTTTTAATCGGTAGACATCCTTCCTAAGCTGAATAAAAAAGTCTAATAGTGTCCAGAATATGATGAAAAGGACGTCACCGGTTCTGAAGGGGTTAAATGAAGTGAGATGGGATACACGTCGGCCACATCCTTGACAGACTTCGGGTTACAGCCACCTTCCTCATCTTCACCGACCTTATATGTTTAAGGAGGGATTTGTATTTATTTGGCTATTTATTTATTAATTTATTAATAATATATTATTTTCAGTTTCATCCTAAGACCTCCATCAAGCTTTAAAATAATTGCCCGAAGATCCCCATTCAAGATAAATTAGTACATTTTTCGGTGGAAAACTGTGCCGGCCAAAGGCCGGTTCCTCCTAAATAACAGGCTCGCTATCGCTCGCCTGGAAACAAATTGACACTTAAATGGCACAAAACGTCTTAATATAGCAAAATCGAATGAGGCTAAACATGAGGGAGAAGGGGTTCCTGAAGAACCAAACCTCCCCTTAACTAAGATGAACCTCTGCGCAGGGCTATACACATAATTAACAAAAACAAGAGAGCGTTGAAAAGTTCTTGTAGCGCTATATAAGTGGTCAGGTTTTACTTTAATTTTTGAGAGAAAGTGTGTAGCAACAGATTGTACTTTATCAGAAACAAATAATAATAATTATAATTAAAGTAGATAAACCATCCGCCAATCACGGCGCTCCCTTTTACTTACTTACACAGCCAGCTGATTTTGACAGCTCATGGCTATAACGTGCCACACCCCGCCCACCAGCCAATCAGCGGCCTCCATTATCGGTGCGCGAAGCTGGACTTCTTATGCCCCTTTCCCACTGGTGAAACAAGTCACGATTTTCGTCGCCGATGATATAGTTTTGTCAAATTCGCAAGAATACGTGCGACGTTCACGATTTTGACCGTTACAAACAGATGACAAATTATACTAAGCGAAGATGTCGCCGATGTCGGTGACGCAATCGCCGACCTTCTGCGACGTTATCGGCGAAGTGAGCGAGATGTTTCGACGATGACCTCTGTGAGGCATGTCACATTTTCAAAAATATCTTGCGAAATCATGCGAGGATGAAAGAAAACTCAAACTCGCCGTATGTTTTGCGACGTCTTCGGCGATTCAAGCAATGGTTCGGCGTATTGAAACCTGGATCGGGGTATACGTCTTAAAACCCCCAGAGTGCCAGGTCCGTATATATACGGACTAGGGTCTTGTCACGCCCAGTGCCAGGTCCGTATATATACGGACTCGCCGAAAAAAAATCGTAGCAGCGAAACGACTGCACCTATGGCTTTCATATTTCTACCACATGTACCTTACCCTTCTGGCTTCTTGCCACCACCAACACAACCCCCTCCCCCCACTCACTCGCTGACTATCGGTCGCCTCACAAAGAAAAAAAAGGAAAATATGTGGCGGCGAAATGACTGAACCAATCGGTTCCATATTTGTGTGACAAGTCCCCTACCCTTCTGTCGTCCCCCCACCACACCCCCACACCCCTCCCACCACCCACTTCCAGCGTATCCGTACGAAGAAAAGGAAAAAAAGGAAAATCCGTGGTGGCGAAACTACCTCACCAATCCGCTTCACATTTGTAACACGAGTCAATTACCCTTCTACCTTCCCCCCACCATCCCCCAAATATGAAAACTAATGGGGTTAACCATGAGGAAGAAAGGGGACCAGAAAAACGACCCAAAAACAATATATGTTGGCTCGCTACCGCTCACCAGGAAAATATTGAAACCTGGATGGGGGTAAACGTCTTAATACAGTAGGCTGAATGGGGCCGAACGGATTATAGGCAAAGAGAGAGGGAGAGAAAGAAAAAAAAACAAGGAGGGAGAGAAAGAGAAAACAGCGAGGTGGGCTCAATTAGGCGAAGCCAAGCTGTAACTAAACATTGAGCCCACCTCGCTGTTTTCTCTTTCTCTCCCTCCTTGGTTTTTTTTCTTTCTCTCCCACCTCGCCGAAGGTGCTCTTTGGCATCGTCGATGTTCTCGGAACATCTGAGAGCATCGGCGAGCAGAGGATCGGTGAGTATCCATGCAGCGTTGCAAAAGTTTTTTTATGCGAAACCCTCCGCGATGTCTCGCCGATGTCGCAGATGATCGCAGATACACGCCATATCCCTTCGGCGATGCTCGACGATCCTTGCGAGGGTAACCAATCCTTGTGATTCCTCGTCCAAAATTTTGAACTGTGCGAACATTTGCGAAGGCCCTTGCGAGGCCTTGAGAGTCAAACGATTGTTTCATTTTTGAGAGGTGTTGAGACATGTCACGAATGTTGCCCAAGTTATTGGTGTTCGGCGACGAAAATTCGTGGACAGTCTCACCAGTGGGAAGGGGTATTACTTCATTACTCCACCTCAAAAGTCCACTCTCTTTCTCTGTCTGCCCGAAGAGCTTCCCCTTCTGATTCTCCCTTAACCCCGTAGAATACCTCTGTGCCAGCCCTGTACGCCTAAGCCGCCAAAAAGCCCAAAAGGGGTTATACATATAACTTCCCTGGAACTTACTATAAGAGAAAGAGAGGAAGGTGAAGGAACAAAAAGTCATTGGCAAACTTGCAGCCCAGCGAACCCCCATCCAGCCATCGTAGCGCGCCGGGGAGCGGGGGCAGGACTTTAAAGGGAGGGGGAGGGGGGTGGGGGCAGACTATAAAGTTATGGGGGTGGGGGGTAGCGTTTCAGTTACCACTAGTTTACCATCACCAGGGCTCGGGTCCCACATCACCGGCCAAAACTACCGCACCCCCAACACTTCATATCGATAATCTCAATATCATATCTCGAGATTTGTTCAAGTGGTACAATGTTAAAATCCAGTAATGCGTGAGGCCTCGCAGATGTGTATCCGTAGTCTTTCACATTAGGGTTAAACAAAACATAAACTTTATTTTGTATGTAACATGTGTTAATCCCCATTAATAAAAGTGGATGTGTCGGATGGTTTAAAGCCACAGTTTGCTCGGCGTTTGGGGCTAGCAACACGTATTATGAAAAACATGCATCCTCCTTCATTCACTGTCCCCCCCTTCACTCACTCAACCCCACAATTTGCCGGAGGATAACAGGTTTTCACAATACGTAGACGGAGGTCTTTTAAAAAAAAAAAAAAAAAATGTAAAGCATGGGTATGGATTCATCACAAGATTGGATACCAACACAGATATATTTGTTCACCACAAATCAATATCTAAATCCAATCCTAAATATTATCCATCTCTAGGTGAACAAAATAGGTTACTCACCTATTACGTAGATTTTGTAACGAAATATGTTGTTAATTATGAAAACTTAGCATTATTACGGCACAAAGAACTAGTAGATTCATACTTTACCATTAAGTGTCGATAAATCAATTGTTGAGGGATTAATTTTACCATCAGCGACTTTAGTAAGGTTAGAGAAGGTTAGATAATGCCGTGTTTCAAAAAGGATTAATCATCCATAACCAATACATGTTTAAAGAGGGGTCATTCGTATCCTAAGAGGGTGTAAAATAGTTCTCATATATTGTAATCCTATGCAAAATACCATTGAGTATGACATTTAACTGAGAAAGGTAACAAACACATATTGAAACCAAGTAAGACCATTGGTGGAGAACAGTGAGTTTATTATTTGTGAAGGTAATAATATATATTTTATGGTCGATATATATATATATATATATATATATATATATATATATATATATATATATATATATATATATATATAATTATGTAAGTCAAGTCGATGAATAAAAGGAGCAGCGTAACCCAGGAGGAGGAGGCCTATAATATACAAGGACTAATAGTCCAGTAAATCTAGCAATCATTTAACTGGACCTAGAACAAATTGCAATAGAAGGTTTTTTGGCTTTAACTTGTTTATTAGGTCCCTCTGATGAACATATAAAAAGGGCTCCAACTTTTGGACAAGGGGAAAGTGGGTTCTAATTTTTGCATAAATTGCAAGATGGCCGCCGTTCCCAAAGCGTCAATTTACAGATAACTTTTTTCTCGGTTGCTCCTAAACCCTATAAAAATGTATTACAAAACACACGTTTTTGGCTTTAAAACTTGTTTATTAGGTCCCTCTGATGAAACATATAAAAACGTCTCCAACTTTATGGACACCTGGAAAGTGGTTAATTTACAGCCGAATGAAACCTTACAGACAGGCTGAACTGTCTCTTTCACAAGGGGTGACACAGGCCACTTTGTGCTTGTATGGGTTTTTTGACCTGTTGTCCCTCTTTTTTATAAAAAAACCAAAAAACAAAACCCATGACGTAGTATGTACGTCTTTCAGAGCCAAATTTATGTAATTCATGATAGGAGTTTCGTATTCCACTTGGATCATCGGTGCTTGCATCAAAGTTGCTATTTTGACGAGTCCTTTACATTGACCACATGCACTGGAACATTCATCAGCTCTTCCGTTTTGCAACTACAGCGTTGAGTGTCAACAGTTGCCCTTAACAACTGACATCCTGACACCATTTCAGTAGTGAATCAGGAGCCACTATTCGAATTCCATCGTCTTCCGGTTCAAGCTGTCCCTTCCGCAGACAAACCAGCCCCCATTTCTCGTGGGTCCACACAGTTTCCCCATCCCATTTCCTGGACCTGACAATAAACTCGGAAACGAGTGGTATTTGGCTGCATCGGTTGTTGGGGGAAGGCTGTGAACCTACTTCACACGGTATTTGAACTTTTTGCCACCTTGTTGCAAACAAACTTTGTCTTTCGCAGTCCGTCAAGGGCTTCATTTTCCTTTTCCGCCCCGTATTCACAATAAACCTAAAGTCGGGGCCTTTTTCACCAGCTGATGATATTCCGCGTCTTTACTTCCCTTTGGACACAGGAATGCTTCTATCCATTTCAAGAAACCGTGTCTTCCCTCCTTTCCTCAAGGCAGCCCCCTTTACCAATACCATTACAGTCGTGAGGTTCGTGTCCACAAATCCACAGAGTGCATGGACCACTTGGCAGGACACGACAGATGCTTTCAAACCGAGGAGCTTTTCTGCGACTGAGTTAAATTGCCAATCCATTCCCCACCTTCCTTGCTCGACTTGCAAGTTACAAATCATAATCATCCCTCGTTCCGTCCATAATGACACAACAGCGACCAACAAGTTCTGTGTTCCTTCACCCTTATCACATATGTCCACGGTTGTTCCCTTGGCATGCTCAAATTCCCTTCTTCGCAATCATGAACATCTGCATCTGCTGGCGCATTGACAC
>CM064493.1:13261728-13417658 GCA_032716605.1 Paralithodes platypus | reverse complement strand
TCAATTCCATTTGCCTTGATTGTTTCACACAATAAGTCAATGAAGTTTTGCTTATTGTCCGAGTTTGACAAGAAGTTTTCCTTTTTTGACCGAAGGGGCATGGTTGGAGTGAACATCACCTTTTGACCAAAGACTCCTTTTGATCGTCGATTGTGTGTCATGTCCTTGGTAGTAGGTCCTGATTTATAACCGTCGAATACAACCACCGGGTTGAGAAAGTTTTTGGAAACATGCTTCATGTACATGCTTGCAATGTCCTCAAATGTGTCACCCTTCGTCCATGGAATCCTTTGCAATAAGGAACCACCATCCAGAACATGGGTCACAGTCCTTTCTTCCTCAAATGATTCCAATGACGACTTGGGAACAACAGCAGCTATCTCATCTCCTACCTGTGGTTTATTGGCTTCCCTGAGCCTCCCCCACTTATCGAACAGAGCAGTAGGGTAGCTAGACAACTCATACGCAAAGACCTCTTCAACCCCTAAGTCCCTGTTATTAGCAAAGATGAGGAGCCTCTGGAAAAGGAGCTGTGGGTCGATTGGTACTTTTTCAGCACTGATTGTAAACCTTTGCACCCAACGACTCAACTTGATCTTTCTCCCAAAATGAAAAGCCCAAAGCATTGCTCCCTTCCATCTTCTGCACAATGTTCATACCAACCTCATACAGTAAATGAGGATTGGCCGAGGCTGGTCCTGTCCACACCGTTGGCAATATTCCTGAGTTCATTTGATTCTTGAAATGGATCATAATCCTTGAAGAATGCGAGAACCTTCTCTGTGTCCTTCCTATCTCGTTCACGCCTTGCTTCAGTCATTTCTTTGTGCTGCTCAGAGGTGTGGAAATGCTTCCCTGTCAGTTCTTGCATAACTTCACTCACCTCAGCGCAGGCTGGCATAGCAAGGAACCAGCGCAGGCGTTGCATTTCCTCCATGCCCCTACCACGTGTCAATCCACCATTCGTTTTCAAAGAGCGCATCAAAACCTGCTCTATAACCAATCCGCTTGGCAGTCCTGCCCACAGCCGATCACTTCGGCGGATCACAAATAGACCGGAGGTCAATTGACAGAACATGTCTGGGTTGAGCTGCTCAAGTTCAATCATGTCTTTAATGTACACATGGGCTGACTTGGCATAATTGTTATGACCACACGCTGCAAAGTACGGCAACATCTCCTGGAGTGTTCCGAGGTACAGTAGGAAATCGCCCATTCTCAGTGCCCTCAGGAAGCGACGCAGCAGGTCAATCATGTCCATGTATTGAATCCATAGCTTTCCCATCTTATGCTCTGCTAAGGAGCTCTTCTCAGCTTTAAGTTTTTCAGAAATTCTGTTGAACACGCCTTTACTGCAGACTTCATCCGGTGAAACGTCTTCACGCAACAGCTTATCCAAAAGATCTGCAGCCTCCTGGAAGTCCTTGCATGCGTCACTTTCCTCATCTACCATTGAGAGGTTGACACCGTATGCCCTGCCTAACACAATCGAACCCAAGGCAGTGTCAACCAAGAAGTGGCCTCTGATTGCTCGTGCATAGGCTTTCCCACTCAGCATTTGGGTCACAGCATTTTCAGCGTATATAAGTTCCAAAACCTCCTTAAGCTCAGATGCTTCCATAACATGGCCCATGCATCCCAAAAAGCTCATCACAGAGTGAAAGCCACCAAGGTTCAAAACAATGGGTTTCAGTTCGCTTCCTTCCTTCTCATGAACAATGATCGTCTTCGCTTTCCAATAAAGCGGTTGGTCTAATGTCAGCATTGGCGTCGTTCCCTGGCGATAGCTTTCCGCAGCAACGAAGTGAAGTGTTGAGTAAATACAACTCATGATGGGATTAGTATAGGCCTAGGCAAAATGTAATAGACAATAATGTGCAGTAAAGGTAGGGCTTGACCTAGAACAAATTGCAATAGAAGGTTTTTTGGCTGTAAGGTTTTTTGGCTGTAAATTAACCACTTTCCAGGTGTCCAAAAGTTGGAGACTTTTTATATGTTCATCAGAGGGACCTAATAAACAAGTTAAAGCCAAAAAACGTTGTTTGTAATACATTTATAGGGTCTAGGAGCAACCAGAAAAAAGTTATCTGTAAATTGAAGCTTTGGACGGCGGCCATCTTGAATTTATGCAAATTAACCACTTTCCCGGTGTCCAAAAGTTGGAGACTTTTTATATGTTCATCAGAGGGACCTAATAAACAAGTTAAAGCCAAAAAACCTTCTATTGCAATTTGTTCTAAGTCCAGCCCTACTTTGACTGGTCTATAAGCCAGGCAGACAGACAGGTTCTGAGGGCGTCCGTCACCTTGAGAGTGGTGAAGTTTGGACGGTCTCAGCTCCACGACTCTGACACCCTAAGCCACACCGAAGATTGAGTTTCATAGGCGCGGGAAGGATTGTTGAAGGCCGCTGTGGGAATGGTGGTGGCTGAAAGGAAGGAAGGAAGGGCTGAGGAGGATGGATGAAGGGAAGGAAGAAAACTTATAGGCAGAATCAAAGGAGTTCTTTTTACAGCACCATATTCTATCAGTGACCTCTCTCTGGTAATATTTACGAGTTTCCTTGCATTGGTTACGACAAGCAGATTGAAGGTTGACGTGTTGTTCTCTAGGGGCTGTGGTAGTTAGACCCTATGAATCCTATCACGAACCTGACATACGGCTAAGTGAACAGAGGCATAGAGTGAGAGGAATCCCCATTCCCTGTCCAGAAATCAAAGAACTTCTCCTGGATGACCTAGATGTGTGTGGATGTGTATTGTGTTTTTGTGTGTTCATTGTTTTATGTAGTGTTGTCTCTATTCGGGCTCTGTCTTGAGTCGCCCCCTCCAAAACAAATATATAAATACTTTTGTTTTTGTTTTTTTTGTTTTTTTTGGGGGGAAGTGGGGATTCGACCTGAGTATATAGATAGATATATAGATAGATATAATAAAATCCAGGGTGTCTTGGTTGCAAAGAAGCATAGATAAAAAGAAACTCTGAAAATGACGAAAAACTGAAATGTAGATATTGGTGGGGAAGAATGAAGGAACTAGGAATACAATATGAAAGGGGCAGAGAAAACGGGGAAGGGGAGACTTTCACTTAATGTGGTGTTGTATCTGGACCCCCTTCTCCCTCATGTTTACCCAGATTAGTTTTGAGACTATATGACGTTCGTCCCATTAGTTTGATGATTTAAGACCTTTTGTCCCATTTTTGTCAATGTTAATACCTTTCGTGCCATTTAGGTGCCGATTTATTTTTTCTGGAGAGCGATAACGAGCCTGTTATCTAGGAGGAAACAAGAAAATAAATAAATTAACACAATGATCTCGAAGAGGGTCTTGTGGGTGTTTCTTAAAGCTTGATAGAGGTTTAGGGAGCAACACCCCCCTCCCCTCTTTTATTTTTTGGTGACTTCTCTAACATACCAACCTGATGCAAAAATGGGAACTCTAATAGCTTTTATGTAAAAATAGGGACGGTTGATAGGGATTAAAAATTTCCCAATAACATAAATTATACATTACATAATTATTTAACGAATAATCACCACAATTGTATAAGATATAATCTAATTAATTAATTTCACTCCCATCACCAAAACCCCTCCCAATGAAATTAATGAATGCATTTTATATCGTTTAAGAAGGATCTGTGGGAATTAGCCTATAAGGGTAAAAACTATCTCACTTCACCCTCTGACTTCAACATACCCTTCCTAATCTGAATACAATCGTCAAATAATAGCTTTAAAACAGAAAAGCGTATTGGATCTTGAAGGGGTTAAAGTGTATTCCATCTAACCTGACCAACATTGGTACCTCTGCCTTCCTCTACGTTTATATATCCAAAGGATGGAAGAAACGAAGTGTGGAAGAAAAGAGGAAGGATGGAGAACAGGAAAGATGAAAGAAAGGAAGGATGGATGAAAGGAAAGGCGGTAGAAAAGAGGAATTGGAAGTAAGGAAGAAGTGGAAGAAAAGAATGATAGAAGAAAGGAAGAAGTGGTAGAACACAAATATAGAAGAAAGGAAGGATGGAAGAAAGGAGGGATGAAAGAACAGAGGATGAATGGAAGGAAAGAGGAAGGATGGAAGGAGAAGGACGTAAATGTGAATAGCTTAGTTTATGTGTGGGCAAGATGTCGTACGTAACAATATTGCTTTGTTTCCCTTGTTATTCACTTCCTTTATTGTTTATCTCACTTCCTCTATTTCTCTTCCCTGTTTCTGCTCATTGTAATAACTTTCCATAACTTTATTAAAATTGTTCTTCGAGTATGTTATATTTTATTTGTTAACTTTCCTTCTCATATACAGTAAGTCACTTCTTCACTTCTCTCTTCTTCCCTCCTCTCCAATTACAATTCCTTCTTCACCAATTCATTTTTTCGCCCATGCATAATTTTACCGGTAAATGTTTAGAGTATCATAACTCATCCCTCCCACTTTTTCATTATGGTACTTTGTAGTATGCATTCAGTGTCGCATGTAATCTATTGGATTAAAACAATGTTGTGTTAATCTTTATAAATGTTGTTCTCTCTCTCTCTCTCTCTCTCTCTCTCTTTCTCTCTCTCTCTCTCTCTCTCTGTATATATATATATATATGGAGGTAAAATCACAAATACGTGTGATCAAATTATGTAGTAAAACTCGCTAGGAAAATTGAAACAATGGAACACCAAGCTTTCGTCTATTCTCTCAAGACATCTTCAGGGTAATACAAGAAAACAGGGGGAGAGTGAGGCTTATATACCCGTCCTAAATCATCTGTGAGTTGCTAACTAGCATATAAATACAAAAAGTGTTGCCAGCCTACTGCCTGTTGCCATATTTTTAGGAACATACTTAATTTATATACAAAATATATGTACATATATACATTGAAATGTGCCTAACAATACAATCTAATCATATATACAATTTGATACACCTCAATGAACTTGCAGATCCCTTTCAAACTGTTATCGTAACTTATGTAAATATGAAGACAACATACCTGTAGAAATACATATAATTACATATACATACACATATACATGCACATACATTACTGCACACACATACATTACATACTGCACAAATGCAGAAAGCCGAAAGGTCACACAAGGCAGATCCTACCCATACCCAACCCTACTTATAAGGCCGAATAGCCCACACCTGGCTAATCCCCCTCACAGCTACACAGTTAGTATAAATTATACATAAACATATCACAAACAACCTATACACCATTATTACATACACCCAAACCTACAACAAAAACATACTGTACTACACCATAAAGACAATACAAACAATTATAACAATAATTATTAAAACAAAACACAAAGAAAATACATAGTGATCATACCTCATATGTATAGTATTAATAAGATACCTAACTATCTAATACTATGAGGATAGACCTCACATAAAGGGTCAGGTCTCAAACTACAAGCTGTTTCAATCTATGATCTGACGGTCTGGACATCTATTTCTAGCTCTTTTTATTTTATCATTTTCATTGAGGAGATTTAGCAGGATGTTATCTATTTTGTAAAGGCCATCATTTAGATTCATATCACTGATCCCAATCTCGGCAAATAGTCTTTCATAATAGCAGCTTGACCAGTAGATCATCTTAGCCTCATCCCAATTTGCATGATGGTTTTGTCTTTGTTTATGTTTAAAAATACCATTAGATTCTTGAGCTGACCTTACTGATTGTTTGTTTTGTTTAACTCTCACCTCTAATCTTTTTCCAGTTTGTCCTATGTATATGTCATTACATCCTTTACACGGAATGAAATATACACCACCTGCATCATTTTTAGGGCTGTTTTTGATCAAAGTAGACTTGAAGGAGTTTTCAAAATTGAATACTACATTTATATTCAAATTCTTGAGAGATGTTGTGAGAGGTGTTAATTCATCATGATATGGCAAAACTAAGATATTTTTCCTTGAAAAGGGAGCTTTATTATTTACATTATAGAAGGTTTTTTCGGCTTTGGCTAAACTTTGATCAACAAGACTTTGATTTAGGACGGGTATTTAAGCCTCACTCTCCCCCTGTTTTCTTGTATTACCCTGAAGATGTCTTGAGAGAATAGACGAAAGCATGGTGTACCATTGTTTCAATTTCCTAGCGAGTTTTACTACATATATATATATATATATATATATATATATATATATATATATATATATATATATCAGTTTAACCCTTCGGCCCCCCACCCCCACCCCCCTCCCCCCTCCCGGTGTGAAGTGTGGAAGGTAGGGTGTTGAGGGATGTGACTGGTTGATACTACACAGACTGGTTGTTCCGGTAACTGGGTAAGATTTAATTAACGATGAGAAACATGATACTTATAAATTTCAAACAGTTGGCTAGTCAATTCCCCTATGGAGATCAAGTTTCCAGAAGTGATCTAAGTTTATAATTATAACATGTAGGATCTGTTGATATTAACACCTTACGAGCGGCCTATGCGGTTTATTATATGTACCGCACAGCGGGGTGTTTTTAGCCAAAATAGGGCTGTTTACGTGATCATTTTCATGCCTAAATAAGACCCAGAACGTAAAACAAGTACCTATCCCTGAAAGGGCATAAACAGAGCTTTCGAATGACACCATAACGATCCTTGTATGATGGATAGTTTTCTTGCAATAACCGTGCAACGCGAGTGCAAAAAGCAGGTAATTCGGTACTTTCGGTACATAATTGAGTATGTAGCGAGTGAGAGAGGGAGGAGGGAGCTGAGATTTGTGTCAGTAGGTTCGCCGCGGTGGTCTGGAGCAGTCATACGCTCGCTAGTCTCCTGCCACCACTTAGTCTCCTCTCTCTCAGCCACATTGTGCGAAATTGCCACTCGACCTATGTCGAGCGCCGCCACATAGTCCAGCTTTTTTTAACTCGACTTATGTTGCTCGCCGCTAATTAAGGGTTAAGAGGGAGTTGTTGCTTTTTATCCCTCATTTTTATCCCATTAGCTTTGAAATTTTAGACGTTCGCTCCATTAGTTTGGCGATTTTAAGATCTTTCGTGCCATTTACGTGTCAATCTTTCTTCTGGCAAGCAATTGCAAGCCCATAATTTATGAAGAACTGGCCTTGGGCCGGGACGTTTTTCTACCGAAAAATTTACTTATTTATCCAGAAGAGGGATCTTGGGGTTGTGTTTTAAGTTTGATGAAGGTCTAGGGAGGAAACTAAACAAGTATATAAACAAATTGACCAAAAAATATACCCTTCCCCCTTAACTTGTTTCATTACCCTTACATTCCACACATACCTCACACCACTTCAACCTAATGATTGCTTTCTCACTTTCTATAATGTAAATATTTTATTTTTTCCCATGACCCTCAGACCGGATTTCGTCCCCCAAACCTTCACGTCAAGTTGTCAACCCTCTCTGCTTGATGTCACCCGCCTTTGTCTGCTGTCAGAGTGTCAAACCGCAGCAATGTTGTTTGAAAACTTGAATGAACGTTAGGAGGACTACGAACAAATCAACATGAATTTGCGTTGTTTTGGCCATTTTATCACTTCCAATGTCATAATTTGAACTATAAACCATAATTTTAACCTTGCATATACAATAATATAGGCTAAAAAGAACGAACGTGAGAAGGAATACGAGAAAATCAACATGAAATATCATTGTCTAGGCCATTTTATCACTTCCAATGTCATAATTTGAACTATAAACCATAATTTTAACTTTGCATAATTATACAATAATATACTGTGTATAGATTAACAGAAAGAACGTGAGAAGGAATACGAGCAAATCAACATGAAATAACATTGTCTTGGCCATTTTATCACTTCCAATGTTATAATGTGAACTATAAATCATAATTTTAACTTTACATAATATACAGTAATATAGACTGAAGAGAATGGACTCTGCCTTCGTTTGACACCCTGCCTCCTGTCAACCCTTTCACTCTGTTTCCTTTACAAGATTTACCTTCTTTCTCATACCGATTTGTTTCCTCTGTTCTTTGGTCACTGCTCAGTCTCACTTTTCAATATATACCTAATCACAACTTTAATGTCTATATGTCCCTTTGGACAATTTATATACACTTTTGCTCACTGAATAATTTTAAACTCATTCCTTGATTATAAAATAAACACAACCTTCATTTGTATTCCATATTATTTCCAGTATCGATTATGTAAAACCTTTAAAATCCGCCATTGACTAATTTACAGCGCTATTCATGTTTATCACTCTTTCAATTTATATAACGCTACCTTTTCAACTTTGTCCACCATTCATATATTAGATAAATGAGGAGGTATTTCCTCTCATTATTTCGCTTACACATTTCTGATATTCAACACAGTGATAATGGTAACAGAGATGATGATACGGATTACACTACCGACTTCAATGTCGTTGGTGATAATAAAGTTGGATGTAATGAAAGACAGAAATATGATTATAGAAGTGACGATATCGGTGATAGCTAAAGTCCCATAGTTGGATTTACATTATATATACTGTGTATATATATATATATATATATATATATATATATATATATATATATATATATATTGTGACGTTAACCACTCCGTTAGAACCGCATGGCTTGTCCTACAGTGACTCGCTAGGATCGCCAGGGCAGTGGATGTGGCTACAGTTGATGTATTATTGTGTGCTTTATTTCATATGAAAGCTCGTGTCATGGGCAGTCCAGAAAGGCTCTTTGTTTTCGCCCATGTCAAGGCTTTATATATTTAATTGCAAAGTATATGTTTTATCATTAAGTAGTAATGATAGGATTTGAGAGAGAGAGAGAGAGAGTAGAACAGAGTGAGAGGAGGCGCGCAGTGTTTTTTGCCATGCTTGATGACGTCACAGCTGGCTGGCCTCTTGGGGATTGGTTGGAGGAGTTTTTACCATGCTTGGTGGCGTCATGTTTGGCTGGCTTCTTTGTCATTGGCTGAGGGAATTGTTACCGCTTTTCCTACGCGGCTCGAGCTAGTGCTAGTATATATACAGCTCTCTCGCCACTCTCTCCCTCAGTTCTGGTTTCTAGAACGCATCCCTCTTATCCCTTTGATATCTGTCCCCCTCTCTTCACCTGAGAACCTATCCCTCTGTCTATCTCTCTCATTTTCCATATCTTTCACCACCTTTTATTAATATTATACCCCCTCTGGTTAACTCTGCAAAATCAGCTTCATGCTGGCCAGTTATATTGTGCGTTAAGGTCTTATATAACCCATGTATGTTAGTTGTTAAGATAAGTTGATCACGAAGCATTGGTTGGCATTCATATTGTTCAGTACCGCTTCCTATAATTATTAGTGTTCTGCTTGATTAGATAATGCTAGACTAGGAGTCTGATACTATAAGGTATTGTTTCCGATGGGAGCTGGCTTTAATTAAAAGCTGCACGACATACCTGAGAACTGTAGTTGATTGGGTAAATTCTAGTCTGTGTGCCATTGAGAGTAGAGCATGCACGAATGAGGGCTTTTTGCCTATACCATTCTGCACTGTTCTAAGCTCGTTGTTTGTCTTTGAGGTACGCCAGGAGAACGCTTAATACTTCGGTATTAAGGTTTCTCAAGAGAGCTACCCTTCATTATAACGTAATATTTGACGCACAGACTTGAGATTTGCACTAGGCTATGCGGCATGCCATGCGCACCAGTATCTTGTATCATTGACTCTAGCTAGACTTTATCAGTCATAGTAGACATTAAGTATATTAAACCAATTACTCTTTTTATGCATACCCGTTTATGATTACACAAGCATTTCGCAGCCTAGTTTGATGTATTGAGACACAAACGACTTAGGCTCTTTTTGTTGATAGGAATACTGCATTGTCGTGGTGATTATTATTATTGTTGCGGCGTTTAGGATATTCTTGGCTCCGACTGCATTATATCTCCTGCCTTTTTGTGTGCATAGCCTGCACGAGCATTGTTCCGCTGCCTGCCTTTTTGGGTTCCATTCCCGATTCGAGCATCTTGATAGCATCTAACATTTAAAGAAGATTCCTTGTTGGTGTTGAAGGACTTTAGTGCACTTTCTTTCATGCAGGAGTGCCTGACATTTATTGATTAAAGTAACGTAAGCTGTACCTTCTCTTACCACCTTACTTTGCATACCATAACCAAGCACCTTCGGATATAGGTAGTAATAGGCTGTTTTCACATAACATTGGACGCACATTTGTTCAGAGTTTGATAACCTATTATTGCATATAGAACTCTGGAGAGTAATTTTGTGTTCTTTGTTCACTGGGAATATACATCAGAGGTTGGATCTAGCGCTTTCCGTTGTATCATTTATGCCATTACTAGTCCAATGAATAAGAGCCCTGATATATTTAAACCTCAGTCGTAACAATATATATATACACATATATATATATATATATATATATATATATATATATATATATATATACAGTATATAATTATATATATATATATATTGTTACGTATCTTGATCCTCAAGTGGTTAACCTGATGAATCTAGATAGCACAAAGATTTATATTAAGGTATCAGTCAGCTGAAGGCAAAACAAAAGTAAAATCTAATAAAATTATTTCCTGTTGTTGCTTCCTCTCCTTTTGGATCTTAGGACTCGGTATCCTTTATTGACTGATACTCTTTAATTATGAAACAAATACTTAAACTAATTAAAGTCATGTAGTATTTATAAAGAATTATTATTTAACCGAAGCTTAGTAGGCTATGGTTATGAACCGAAGAAGTTGTATCTAAAGAAGGACTATTAATTCTATAAAAAGTCTTGACAGATAAATATTAAAGTAAGAATATTTCTGTCTCTTACCCTTTTTTAAATGAATAGATAGTTTTCTTATATGTCCTTTTATTTATATTTAATGTAGTTATTATTCTTGGTTCTTGTCTTACGTTAATAGTATTATATTATTATTATCATCAGGATTAATATCAAAGTCACATAAAAAGTTAGATATATATTTAATAATTAGTTAAATGTATTTCTTAACCACGTAACATTGAGGTTTGATTATGAGTACATTAAGTTACAGGATCGCTTCATAGATTCGATTCAGGTCTCACTCAAATAATATGAAAAGCAAAAATAATATTTTGAAGCTAAAATAATTTTCTTCAGCTTAGGAAATCACTAGAAGTAACATTAAAACAGCCATGTTAGTCTAAGGCGATATTACTAATATGAGACAATAGTATCACCGTACTAAGCACCGTTAAGCAATGTAAGCTTAATTAAAAGAAAATGAAAGAACTCGTAAGTGTTAATATAGAACAATAGTATTACTTTTATCATAACCCAATTACTTGAAGAGTTGCTTTAGTCCACAAGTCAGTCAACTAAAATAGTTAAGTACAAAATAGTAGCGTTAACGTTAATTCCCAATCACATATCTCACTAACCAACATAACGTAAGTGTTTACACCGAACACACTTAACACACACTTATATAATCTGACTGACAGTCACAATCCCATTATAATACTTCGCCCCGTCTTCCTCCAGCTGCAAGTTCACCTTCCCAACTCTAAATGAGACTGATTTGAATGCCCACTACTCGGGTCTTATATACTAAACAATGATGGTGTAGGAACGAATCAGGAGGCGAGGGATGGTGCGCCCCCCAATCACAGCACCTCGAGTTGCGCAGCAGGTGCGTGGTCCAATGGAGTCTCCTGTCGTCGATCATCGTCATAGCATCGGGTCATCGAAGTAGTTTGCAGGGTCCCCTATGACGCACGCAGGTGTGAAGGCTTGTTTGCTGGTATGCGGACGAGCTGGTTTCCCACTTGCTGGTTCGCTCGCTAGTCTGCTTCGCCGCATGGGTAATTTGGCACTCCTTCAACTCTGAATTCTAACTCTTAAATAAACATACAGGGCTCCGTATGTCAGACCTCCCCCCTAGAAAAGAGTTTAAGGAGTATAGTACATAATATTAAACATAATACATAAATAGATTCACCAACAGATTGGCAACAGCAAGATTATAATGAGGATATAATAAGGATATCACCCAAAGTAGGTAACGTCTCCAGGTACCACACCAGAACATAGCCGGAACGTAGCTGGAGCGTTATTCGAACTGCAAGGCATTATCTCACAGCTGAAGGCTTGAAAGCGCACTACTAAAGCATGATATTTCCCTCGCTACAAGGAAGAGCTAATTGCCAAAATCCTCTCATTAAGTTAATCTTTCTGCTGTATGAGGCCAACCCGGTAAATGTAATCTTTAATAGATACGTGATAGGCAATCGGCTAGCACGTTCTGGACCCCCTTAATATGTTTAACATCCAGGGAGTATTCCTGCAGCAACAAACTCCACCTGGTCAGTCGTTGGTTTTTATTTTGGAACTTATGCAAAAATGTTATGGGATGATGGTGAGTATACACAGTGATGGCACCAGAGGCAGATTGCACACAGACAGCAAGGTATTGAAGGGATAAAATTAATGCTAACAGCTCCTTCTCAATGACTGAATAGTTACTTTGAGCAGAATTGAATTTTTTACTAAAATAGCACACATGATGCAATACTTCACAGTCGTCTTCCTGTAGCAATACTGCACCAACCCCGGTATTGCTCGCATCCAATGCTAGGGAAAAAGATCTGTTAAAATAAGGAGCTCGGAGTACAGGATAATTAGATAAAATATATTTGGTAGCATTAAAGGCCTCCTCACATTCAGAGGACCACTCAAACTTCACATCCTTACGGAGAAGATCTGTCAGGGGAGCTGTCAACCTAGAAAAGTTTAAGATGAAACGCCTATAATAACCAATCATGCCTAGGTAGCTTTGGATATGTTTCTTAGTGCTAGGAGTTGGAAATTCTAGAATAGACTCTACCTTTGCTTGAGGAGGTGCCACCTGCCCCTGACCTACCGTATATCCTAGATACTGGACCGCACTCTTTACAAAGGTGCATTTCTTAAGATTAACCACCAGATTGGCATCAGCAAGATTTAAGAACAGCAATCTAAGTTGGTAAAGATGCTCCTCCCATGACTGTGAAAAGATAAGAATATCATCGATGTAGACAACGCATCCAGGTACCCCTTCAGTCACCAAATTCATGAGGCGCTGGAATGTAGCTGGAGCGTTTTTCAAGCCGTAGGGCATTACGTTACAGCAGAAGGCTTGATTGTTGACTACAAAGCATGATATTTCCCTCGCTCTATGGGTGAGAGTTACTTGCCAATATCCCTTCATTAAGTCAATCTTGCTGATATAGGTGGCTGTACCAATCTGGTCAATGCAGTCGTCGATCCGTGGCTTTGGGTAGGTATCGTTCTTTGTGACAGTATTAACTTGCCTATAGTCCATACATAACCTATGGCTCCCGTCTGGCTTTAGCACAAGTATGACCGGACTACTCCACTGGCTTAAGGCCCTTGTGATCAGCTCGTTTGATAACATAAAGTCAAGCTCGACCTGCAGTATACTCCTGCGTTGTGGTGAGACATTGTAGGGGGATAGTTTAATGGGAGATGGATCCCCTACGTCGATGTCGTGCAAGGCCAAAGAAGTGAGCCCTGGAGTATCATGGAACACACTGAGAGACTGAGATAAAACAGAGATTAGTTGGTTCGCTTGATCAGAGGGAAGATGACATAGTTTAGATGGTAATTCCCCCCAAGCTACTGAGTTATACTGAAAGTTGGATAGGCTACATGACAAGTCAAAGTCTGCATGGATACCTTCAGGCTCTGGAACAGTCTGTTGCGGGTCAGTAAGAGAACTGAAGACTTCGTCCGCACCAGGCTGTCCACAGGTCCTGACATTCACTGCCACAGTGGGAGAATCTGGAAGAGAGGAATCAGGGGACCTATGGTAGGGTTTCAACATATTTATATGGAATACTTGCGTGGGTTTCTCCTGTCTGGAGTAGTTACTAGATAATCGGTAATGCTCACCCTCTGAATGATCTTATATGGGCCCCTGAACTTGGCAGATAAAGGTTGGCCAATAAGGGGGAGCAGGACCAAAACCTCATCACTGGGCTGAAACTCCCTCTCACGGGCTTTTCTGTCATACCAGTTCTTCATGGAGCTTTTAACCACTGTCAAGTTTTGAGCTGCAAACTCACATGAGGATCTCAGCTGGGTTTTGAAATCTGAAACATACTTGAGGAGGTTTTGGTTACCCTCCTGGCCAACTAGGCTATCCTGCAATAGTTGCAAAGGACCTCTTACCTGGTGACCGAAAACTAGCTCATTAGGGGAAAAACCCAGGGATTCAGTTGGAACCTCACGAGTAGCAAATAAAAGAAAAGGTACCCCCTTATCCCACTCAACTCCGGTCTCTGTACAATATTTACGCAACATTCCTTTTAATGTCTGATGATATCGTTCGAGAACCCCTTGACTCTCTGGGTGGTAGGTGCTCGACTTAACATGCTCGATACCCAACTCCTTCAGGGACTGCTGGAAAATGTTAGAGGTAAAATTAGTTCCTTGATCACTTTGCACCTCATGGGGGAAAGCCATTCTGGTGAAGAATTTGAGCAGTTCCTTGATGACAGTTGGAGCAGAGGTAGTCCTTAAGGGTATAGCCTCTGGGTAGCGAGTTGCCATGTCCATAATCGTTAATAAATAATAGTTACCTTGGGAAGTCTTAGGCAATGGGCCTACAATGTCCACTACCACCCGAGTAAAAGGATTCTCGAAGACGGGCAAGGGCACCAGAGGATGTACAGGCACCTTCTGATTGGGTTTTCCCGTCATCTGGCAAGTGTGACACACTCTACAAAACTCCACTACATCTGCACGCATTCCTGGCCAGTGAAAGTGGGCTCTGATTCTGTCTAGAGTTTTTCTCACACCTAGGTGTCCTGCCAATGGTATACAATGTGCCATTTCCAAGATATCTCTACGACAAGGTTTGGGGACTACTACTTGATGGACGTCCCAGGCCCCGTCATTGATTGGTCTGTGTGGCTGTCTCCATCTATGCCACAATACTCCTCCTTTGAGGTAGAAACATTCACCACCCTCCTTCTCACATTCCTCTTCACTCACGGCCCTGACAGCTAACTCCTTGCATTCTCTATCATCTCTCTGTAGCTCTACCAGGCCACTAGGACAATTTGGAGGGGTTTCATGGTCATCATTAGGGTTAAGATGAGCCATAAAGGTGTCAAAAAAATCCACCTCAGTCACATCATCAGGCACAGTTGGAGCGTCATTCACACTCTCATCATCCCTTTCATCAACTCTTACATTCGGTACATTTCTGTCTGAGGGAACTGCTACTTGAGACATTGAACGTGTGACAGCACACACAGGGAAAACTGTTGGCATCTCCATTTCGAGCTCACCGGTTAGTGGCTCGTTAACAGGGGAAAGTGACAAAATGGGGTCTGGTCGGACCTTCTCACCTGCTACATCATTCCCCAAAAGGAGTGTTACTCCAGGCACAGGGATATCTTGGGACCTACACAAAGCTATGGTGGCCTCACCCTGTAGTAACTCACATTCAATTTCGCCTTTTACCAAGTATGCATAAAATTGGCCTCCAGCACCTCTCATTATAACAGGTTCGCCAGGTGGGCACTCAGTGTAAGGATTCACCATGAGGGTGCTAGTAGAACCTGTGTCTCTCATATTTTTTACCTCATGCATACAACCATTTAATCTCACGTTGCCAGATGAAATAAAGGGACGGTAACTGTCCTGCACTGATGGTGAAATTATTATTGGCTTAACCCTAGTGGGTTGCACCACACATGCTACTACACCCCTGTCTAGATGATTTACGTTAGCTGCTAGGTACTCCTTCTGTCGGGAGTCCTGTATTAAAGGAACTTTTGGTGCTAGGTACTCCTTCTGTCGGGAGTCCTGCATTAAAGGAACATATGGAGTTTGAGATACAGCGGCAACTGTCTGCCCCGATCTCTCGGTTTTCTCCTTGGCCCAGCACTGATAAGCTAGGTGGCCTCTCTTGCCACAAAAAGTACATACTTTAGGGGATACGGGAACGTTCCCTCTTTGAGCATTACTATTACTTTGGGCCCCACCTCTGTTACCATTGCCCTGAGTCGCATTTTTAGTTGGGGGAACAATTCTATTTTGGCTAGCTGGGGAAGACGTTACAGGCTTGTGACTGGGTCTGTCAGATTTGTGATTGGGGTACTGAAAATTAGAACTACAATTATCGTAGGGCTTCTTTCCACGAAATCTGTTGTTGAGCACGTATATGTCAGCCATGTCAGCGGCATCGGCAAGACAATCTACCTTTTTCCCCCTTAAATGATAGGCTACAGAAGAATCAATTTTCCATAGGAAATTTTCTAACAGGACCAACTCCTTCAGATCATTGTAGCTTGTGACTTTCTTACTCTTGACCCAATGATTGAAAGTTTTAGTCATGATCCTGGCAAATACCTTATGGGTTTCTTCTACTTTCTTCTGGTTTTTACGGAAAGATTGCCTGTAAGCCTCAGGCTGCAATTGATAGGTTTTTAGGATAGCTTCTTTGAGATTGTCATAATCCTGCCTAACCTATGCTACTTCTGACAAATACGTGGCTCGAGCCTGCCCTGTCAAAACAGTTTGTAACATAAAAGGCCATTGATCTCTTGTCCACTTCATACCTCCAGCAACTTCCTCAAACAAAACAAAGAAATCCTTCACATTATCCTCAGTGAAAGGTGGAATGACACTGGAAATAGTCAATCACAGAGGGGGAGCAATTAAGGGAGCATTTGTATTGACATTTAGTTGAGCCGTACGATATTGATATTCACATTGTTCGGTCGTTGCTCTGGCTTTTATTCTGGCTTGTTCGGTCTTTATTCTGGCTAGTTCTAGTTCGAATAATTGATCAACGGTAAAACCAGGTGGTAATTGTTCGTCAAGTTGGCTAGGATTACCACCAACTGCTCCACCACCCTCCTCGCCTTCTACAGGGAACAAGTGGGTTTTTATGGTCTGAGCCACCTCTACTTTGGACATGTTTGAGACAGTTAACTGGAGATGTGAGGCAAGCACTTTCAGTTCGGATTTTGACATACGGTCAATATCAGGGGCTGTGGGTTCTGATTCTATGAAAACTAGAGCATCTTCGTCATTAATTAGATCAGGCATGATTAATATTTGATTTTTAAGTAGTGAAACGGTAATGAAACCGAGTGAACCTGTATGAAACGAATCCTGGCAAGGTCGCCACTCTTCTGTTACGTATCTTGATCCTCAAGTGGTTAACCTGATGAATCTAGATAGCACAGATATATATATTAAGGTATCAGTCAGCTGAAGGCAAAACAAAAGTAAAATCTAATAAAATTATTTCCTGTTGTTGCTTCCTCTCCTTTTGGATCTTAGGACTTGGTATCCTTTATTGACTGATACTCTTTAATTATGAAAAAATAATGAAACAAATTAAAGTCATGTAGTCATAATTATTATTTAACCGAAGCTTAGTAGGCTATGGTTATGAACCGAAGAAGTTATATCTAAAGAAGGACTATTAATTCTATAAAAAGTCATGAAAGATAAATATTAAAGTAAGAATATTTCTGTCTCTTACCCTTTTTGATATGAATAGATAGTTTTCTTATATGTCCTTTTATTTATATTTAATGTAGTTATTATTCTTGGTTCTTGTCTTACGTTAATAGTATTATATTATTATTATCATCAGGATTAATATCAAAGTCACATAAAAAGTTAGATATATATTTAATAATTAGTTAAATGTATTTCTTAACCACGTAACATTGAGGTTTGATTATGAGTACATTAAGTTACAGGATCGCTTCATAGATTCGATTCAGGTCTCACTCAAATAATATGAAAAGCAAAAATAATATTTTGAAGCTAAAAGAATTTTCTTCAGCTTAGGAAATCACTAGAAGTAACATTAAAACAGCCATGTTAGTCTAAGGCGATATTACTAATATGAGACAATAGTATCACCGTACTAAGCACCATTAAGCAATGTAAGCTTAATTAAAAGAAAATGAAAGAACTCGTAAGTCTTAATATAGAACAATAGTATTACTTTTCTCATAACCCACCAATTACTTGAAAAGTTGCTTTAGTCCACAAGCCAGTCAACTAAAATAGTTAAATACATAATAGTAGCATTAACGTTAATTCCCAATCACATATCTCACTAACCAACATAACGTAAGTGTTTACACCGAACACACTTAACACACACTTATATAATCTGACTGACAGTCACAATCCCATTATAATACTTCACCCCATCTTCCTCCAGCTGCAAGTTCACCTTCCCAACTCCAAATGAGACTGATTTGAATGCCCACTACTCGGGTCTTATATACTAAACAATGATGGTGTAGGAACGAATCAGGAGGCGAGGGATGGTGCGCGCCCCAATCACAGCTCCTCGAGTTGCGTAGCAAGTGCGTGGTCCAATGGAGTCTCCTGGCGTCGATCATCGTCATAGCGTCGGGTCATCGAAGTAGGTTGCAGGGTCCCCTATGACGCACGCAGGTGTGAAGGCTTGTTTGCTGGTATGCGGACGAGCTGGTTTCCCACTCGCTGGTTCGCTCGCTAGTCTGCTTCGCCGCCTGGGTAATTTGGCACTCCTTCAACTCTGAATTCTAACTCTTAAATAAACATACAGGGCTCCGTATGTCAGAATATAAATATATATATATATATATATATATATATATATATATATATATATATATATATATATATATATATATATATATATATATATATATATATATATATATATATATATTTAATCATTTAATGTATATTTAATTTGTTCTTGAATTCGGTCTAACTATTATGGTGGCCGTAGTAATGGTAGTGATACTAGTAATGGCAGTGACACATATTGAATCAATTTTAGGCAGGGTCAACGCGTGTCGTACTCTCGTCTCTGCTCGGGTACAGACATACTCATAAGTAATGTAATACTTCACTATTTCCCTTCATTTATATACGGACGTCAATATCACTTGATAACATTAAGCCGTATTTGAATACAACGGATTTTACCGTATGCGCTTCAGTTTTGTTTACTAGTTTTGATAGGGTTACAGCCAATGTTGCAAATTGCCACAATAGACTTTTTTAAGTGACTGTACTGCACCACCTGACCCCCCTTCCACCACCCCACCGTCCTCCACACCACCTCCCCACCCTCCACTTCACCACCACCACAATAACTTTTCTACCGTGTCTGTCATTTAGGGATATTACAGAACCCTAATAGTCTGCCCACCAAGGTTTATTAAATTAGATCACCGAATAATTGTGGCTTGATGTACTTTAGCTACACAATTATGATATTATTAACGGCATACCGAGTTATAAAAGGCTGCTGGTGGTTAATTATTCCAAGCCCAGTGACCCGTTGTGTTGGAAGCTCAATATTAGCTCCCGGGGACTTTATTCGCCATTCTGTTATATTCGGAATGTATCGGTAATGTTTTGTGTGAGGTTCAGCCAGTATTGACAAATGTAATAATAATGGTGTTGTAAAAGGAGAGCGCCATGGATAAACATATTGGAAAATATGGCTAACGTAATCCTCCTTAACCCGTTCATTACCATCGACATCCTTTTTATTATGTTCTGGAAAATATTAGACGATTTTATTCAACTTAGGAAGAACCTATAACAATTAAAAGGTTACCGACTATCTCAATACATCCTTTTAGCTCCCATATATATTTCGGAAGCTTCATAAAATCGTTAAATGTACCTGAAATAAATTTAAAAAGAAGTCAATGATACTGAAAGGGGTAAATCTTGAAAACATTGATGTACCGGTACGTAACTGCCGAATTGTGAGGTGTACATGTACAATCTAGAGTTAGTCAAAACCAAGGTCTATATACAGGGGAGGCCACATGGGCATATGATAAGTAGTTGTTGGAACTCCTGCTTCATTTGTCTGGCTTCCCCCACTGTTTCTATAATTATGTGCCTCACCTATACAGAGACTAGGCCTAATCCAGCTAACTCTCACAAACACCTCTTCCTCCTTTTCATTTCACTACACTTAACAAGCACACCACACTTCTTTCCAACACACCTAAACTACCACTAACTTACCTTGATTTTGTCTCTCTATCACTTTTTCTAACATGGAGAGACACTTGTTACAGGCAGCTTTGCCTTTTGTCCCCTTCATGCACATAGAAAAGAAAAAACAAACGAGGTATTCCAAAATACTTCAGGGTTAGACTGTTCAAAGAATATGTAAAGTGTACCGTACACTTATTAACGCTCATGACTATACAAACTAACGGTGAAAGCTGGTATTAGAAGGAAGTAGTGAACTATGATGGAAAATAATGCATTAAGAAATGTTGTAAGAGAGAGGTTGACACAGAGAGAAAAGACCCATTGTCCAGCCGATTATGATTGAAAAGCACCCGGAGAAAGTTCGAGGAAGGAAACTTTAGCTAACGGGGGAAGGATTAATAGGCGCATTACCATTGTCTTTGCTTTTAACCCTTTCAGTACAGGTGATGACCTATTAACTTTATCCTGGATACAATTAGACGATTTTACTCAGTTTGAAAAGAGCCTCCAGCAATTAAAAGGCTTCGCACTATCTTACTTAACCTACTACCATAGACTAGACCCTTCTTAAACTGCATAACAGCGTCTAAATATAGCTAGAATAAAATTAAAGAGACGTCGTCGGTACAGAAGGGGTTAACCAAATATGAGGTAAGATATAAAGGTACACTAAACAACAGGGATGAGTAGAGAAGTCTGTCGTAGATTAATGAACCTTTTGCCCGCAAGTCAGTTCGCTCGCATTCAAATTAGTATGATTGTTCATACCACGTCTAACTTCTCCTAGTCCAAATACATTTGTTCTAGCTTTCCATAACCTAACCTAACCTTATCTTAATAGCTTCTATCCCTTTTTACCAACTACTTGGATAAGAAATGTTTAATTGCCCAGTAAATATGAACCAAAAACTAACTTATGCATTATATCACTGTCAGGAGTATGTGAAGAGATTGTATGAGTATGTGGTGCGATGAAATAAAGAAGATGAAGCATGCCGGAATAAAATGTATAGTAGAACATAAAACAACATTATCATTAATCTTATGACATGATGCGCATAATGGTAGAAATAAGGGAATACTACAAAATATACCTGAATGAGAAAGGTAATTGGTTGGGGGGTATATGAATCAGGTTACGTGAAGGAAGATTGTGGAGGTGACGTAAATAGAGATGATGACCACACCAGGGGATTACGGTGTTTAACCTATACTGCATGACAAGCACAAAAAGAGTAATGCATATGAGGAAGGAAGAGAGAAGTAAAAACGATGATAAGGGTCAAGAAGTGGGCAGTAAACAGGAAGAAAGGTGGGAAAGAGAAAGACAATATGTTAAGGAGGTAGGATAATTAAGATTGAATGAGAAGGAATGCAAGAAGGGAAAGGAAAGGGGATAGCAAAATAGTAAAGGTAATTGAAAAGTAGAATGACTAGGAGACGTATAGATTATGGTAAAACTAAACAAAGGAACACAAAGGAAGACAAGCGACAACAGACCTAATGGTCCTTACTAGGCTGCTTGTAAAAAATAGATTGCCACAGCCATCAACTGAATGGCTTCAGCTCCAGTAAGATTGTGGATAGAAAAAACATATAATAGTAGTATGTACGATACTGAAACGGTCACATTCCTCGGGCACAAACGAAATCAGTCGGGCATTCATGGCAAGATATATTATGTCAAAGAGAAGAGATGAGAGAAAGATGGGAAGGCAAGAGGAAGAAAGCTTACAACAACGAGGACGATGACTCCCCGGCAGGCCAACTTCCCAGTACACCACCACCACCACCAGGTAACAAGAATCTGCGGTACCGGTATGTGTGGTCAATTAGCATCCTTTTATCACTGTCTCTACCCCCCATCGCCTCACCTGCCACCCCCCACGACCATCCCCTCAAGTCCCGCCACCTCCCCTTAATAACATCTTTCCCCTGCTCTTCATAAACAATTTTTTGCTGTTACGGTCGACTAGAGGGGTTCATTTTCCCACACGCTATATTAACTGCCTTGGATATTACTCCTTTCATGCACTGGGGGTTGCCGTTTAATATTCATAAATTGAATTATCTTAATCTCATAATTACCTCTCCAAAATTAGTTTTCTGCCCACAGCTCGATCAAAGACAACTGGAGAGGTTGAAGTAACTAAACGAGATTTACACACACCCCTGATGGTCACAAGGGTTTGTAAGTATCCCAGAAAGTGCTCAACTTGCGTACTTGTGCGCGAAAGGGCTACTGCTAGAGGTTTTTGCTATAAGTTTGTTCAATCTGTATGTGTAAAATACTATGTGAAAGTGATCCTCAACAGGATGAACACACGTGGTGGGGTAACATATCACTATGGTTCAACTGCCCCAGTTAGCTGTTTCTACTTATTAACTGAAGCCCTCATAATGTTCCCTACTCTTGTACATAGTCAGCTATTCCTCTTACAAGCACCTATACTTCAACCAATTTTCCTTTCCTAATCATCGTCTATGCTTCTCATAATCGGTACACGCCTAATTGTCTTATTGTCGCACCATCACTGTCGCTGCCCCCTACCGCGTCACCTACCACCCCCCACGACCATCCCCTCCACCCCAAAACACCCTTCACAGTTCCTGATAAACACCCTCTGGTACAGTACCATTCGTAGCAAAAATCAATCTCGGCTTTCCGTAATCGCTTCCACTTATCGCAATTCTTCCTACTCGTATACTGTAAATCATCATGTACCGTATACCGTACCAACTGCAATCAGCCCTACTCTCAATATATCTCCTTAACTCCTTCTGTACCGGTGACGTTTTTAAAATTGTATTCTAGTTATATTCAGACGATTTTGTGCAGTTTAAGAAAGATCTGTGGTAGCAAAAAGGATTAATTGCGATAGTTCGACGCCTGTTAATTGCTGCAGGCTCTTTCTAAACTGATTGAAATAGTCTCTTTGTAGCCAGAAAATAGTAAAAAAAGAACGGCGCGAGTACAGAAGGTTTTAAGATGTTTAATATAATAATTTAACATTATCTCGTATTGTATCATTTATTCCCTTCATAATTACACCTATTTTCATAACCTGCTCTCATACTCATCGTCTGCACTCGTCATAATCACCCCTACTCTCATAATCACAACGTTCACAATCATCATTAATAACAATCATAATCACATTTGCTTGCATCAGCTTTCACTAATAATAATTTATCTCCCTTGTAGTATTATACCCTGTTCTAAATTAGTAGGCCAGAAATCGTGAACCAGAACCTCTGTAACTCAAGAAGGGCTAGAGCAAATGGGCTACAAATTTCCACAACTATTCCCTGGCTGACCCTTCCCAAATGTTAGAAATATTAGCTCGATTACTCAAGTCGTTTCTGAGTTATAGTAAAGGTTAATTATCAAGAGTTTTGGCCTACTTATTTGTAATTGGGTATAGTACCCCTTATCATTAGACTGTCTTCCATTTTCCGTTTGTTCTTGATGTCGTTATTAACCCCTTGAGGATCATGACGCGTTTTAACAGTATATTTTGGCCATCATAAGACGATTTTATGTAGCTTAGGAAATCTTAGGGGGAAGTAAAAGGAAAAGTATGTCTCAATTAAGCCTCTGACTTCCATATACCCTTCCTAATATAAATAACATCATCCAACAATAGCCAGAATAAACTGTCAAACGCGCCATGATCCTCAAGGGGTTAACTTCGTAATGGACCTGACTTATTGGGTGTTCTGAGCATCTTTTAAAGCAGGATGGTTGTTTGTTCTGGACTCCCTTCTCCCTCATGTTTTGCCCCATTAGTTTTCAAATTTTAAGACGCTTGGCCCATTAGTTTAGCAATTCTAAGACCTTTCGCCCATTCCAAGAAATGTTGTGTCGTTTAGGTGTCGATATTATACCTGGCGAGCGATAGCTAGCCTGTAATTTAGGAGGGACCAGCCATCGGCAGGGAAATTTTTCTACCGAAAAAGTACGAATTTCTCTAGAAGGGGCATCTTGGGGATGTTTGTTTTAAAGTTTGATGAAGGTCTAGGGAGGAAACTAAAAATATTAATAAATATATCGACCAATAAACAAACCCTTCCCTCTTTAAACCTCATAAACTACCGAATATATTCTAACTATTAACTTAATTTGAATACCAGACCCAGACCAGATGGCTGGAGTAAAGTAGGAAAGAAATGTGTATATTATGTATTGTTATGTATTTATATGACGCTTGTACTGTACCGGTTAAGTTAATTTCCAAAGTTTCTTAAAATGTCCTCACTTGTTTCAGGCTATACTGAGATTGCTTTCTACATTTTCTTGACACTTTAATTACACCGGAGAAATTGTTGGGTGAGAGAGAACATTCTTGTTAAATTATCCTTTAATTTTTCAACTTAAGTTAATCAAATGATTAAAAAAAAAGCCTCAATAATAATACAATTAGTTAAAACAAAAATAGTTTTGAAAAAAGTTATGCTTCCATTGTTGTTTACTTTCCTTTGTACAGTCGGCCAAATAAGTGATTACTCGGCACCAAGATTATTTGTATTAATTAATTGGTATCAGCAATATCGAAAGCTCGACGTATTCGTTACAAGTGAGATATACCACCATGTTCCTACACTTACTTACCCTATTCAACATCTGACAGATGTAAATACAGCCCACAGCGTGCTAAAAGTTATGACAGCTGAGACATGACTTATTAGTGCTACTGTAATTTGTTATACCTTTCATAATCATTAGCCCTTCTCTCATAATCTACACTATTCACATTGACATTTTAATTGTCAGAAACAAACCACTTCCTTATCGTCAATAGACCTCCTTTCCTACCATATCGTCTATATAATTTCCTACCCTGCATTAACTATTTAACGTCTACCAATTAAAAGGCAACTTCAATTTCTTTTTTTTGCAACCATATATTCTTCCTAAGCTTCATAACATCGTATAAATGTGGCTAGAATAAAATACAAAAAAATACGTCGCCGGTAAAGAAGGGGTTAATGTGTACCTTACTTGAGTTACCTGCCCTTAAGGGGAGGAATTATCTTTTTCTGGACTTCCTTCTCCCTCATGTTTAGTTCCATTAATTTTGAGGTCTTAAGACGTTCGTCCCATTAGTTTGTTGATTATAAGACATTTCACCCAACTGTAACCTATATGCTGATATTAACAAAAATATATATCTTACCATCCTGGAAGTTCCAACCCATTTTCTTCCAACTTCATTTCCTCTTCTCCCAACTTCCTCCCAAAGCGCTGCCACAAACAACTGCACCACTACTTACTACTCCCAAACCGTTGCCACAAACAACTGCACCACTACTCCCAAACCACTGCCTAAACAACTGCACCACTACTCCCAAACCACTGCCTAAACAACTGCAC
Organism: Paralithodes platypus; assembly: GCA_032716605.1. Lineage (NCBI taxonomy): Eukaryota > Metazoa > Arthropoda > Malacostraca > Decapoda > Lithodidae > Paralithodes > Paralithodes platypus. The sequence continues at coordinate 13,392,265 of CM064493.1, read as the reverse complement.
CACTACTCCCAAACCACTGCACCACTACTCCCAAACCACTGCCTAAACAACTGCACCACTACTCCCAAACCGCTGTCACAAACAACTGCACCACTACTACACTACTCCCAAAACGCTGCCACAAACAACTGCCCCACTACTAGCTAGCCAACGTAACACCGATATTAAAAAAAGGCAGCAAATCCCTACCCAGTAACTATCGTCCAATTAGCTTAACCTCAGTTGTATGTAAAATGCTAGAAACGGTCATAAGAGACAGACTCGTAAATCACTTAGAGGAAAATAACATATTAAAGATACTCAACACGGCTTTCGTAAAAAACGTTCCTGTTTAACAAACCTCTTAGACTTCTTCCACGATATCCTCAACCTCTACGATGAGAGTAAAGCTGTAGATATTATATACCTTGATTTTCAAAAGGCCTTTGACAAAGTTCCCCACAAACGTTTACTGCTAAAACTAAAAGCGCATGGAATACAAGACGGTGTGTTGAAATGGATAGAAAATTAGCTCAGCGACAGAAAGCAAAGAGTAGTCATAAACGGTAAGGCATCTAAATGGACCAATGTAAGTAGCGGGGTACCCCAGGGATCCGTACTGGGACCAATTCTCTTTCTAATTTACATCAACGACATAGATGAGGGTCTCACATGTACAATCTCAAAATTTGCTGACGATACAAAAATTGCAAATAGCGTACTCTCAAAAGAACAAGTTGACGATATGCAACACAATCTAGATAAATTGTCATGTTGGGCCCAAATTTGGCAAATGAGTTTCAATGCGGATAAATGTAAAGTACTACATATCGGATACCTAAATGAGAAAGCAAACTATTTGATGAATGGCACTCAGCTTAAGAATGTAAACAGAGAAACCGATCTGGGAGTAACAATATCGAGTAACCTAAAACCGAGTCAACAATGTTCAGAAGTTGTTAAGAAGGCAAACAAAATAATTGGCTTTATAGGCAGGTCATTTGAGCATAAATCCAAAGAAGTTATCCTAACCCTTTACAATTCCTTAGTCCGTCCTCTTCTGGAATACTGCATTCAATCCTGGTGCCCTTATTACCAAAAAGATATAAACAAGCTAGAACGAGTTCAACGTAGAGTTTCCAAAATGATACCTAGCCTAAAGAACAAACCATACGAAGAGCGTCTTAGAGAATTAAATCTATTTCCTTTAACCCAGTGCAGATTAAGAGGTGACTTAATTCAAGTGTTCAAAATCATCAAAGGCATCGACAATATGAACTGTATTAAGTACTTTACTATCGACCAATCTAATTACACGGGGGGGGAAACAGTTGCAAAATTATTGGTAAATCTTTTAACTCACACGAATCTAAGAATTTCTTCTTCAATCGAGTTGTCAACTTGTGGAATGGGCTTCCCCGAGACGTTATAGACTGCATCACCGTTGATTCATTTAAACTCCGCATAGACAAATATCTCGCATCAAACCCGCGACTGACTGCGTTTGTAAATGAATAACTTTATTTTATCCCCCCCTCAGTTACTAACCCATCTGTCCCCTACTAACTTCCTAATCCTGCCACAACATTAGTTCCAGGGTAGTAATTCCCTTTCCAATGTTCCGTTACCCACTCTAAACCACTGTTTGGACACTTGATCCTCAGTGTTTTGGAGGACAAGCAGCCTAGAAGGGTCACTAGATCTGTTGTTGCTTGATTTCCTTTGTACTCCTTTGTACTACACTGCTCCCAAAATGCTGCCACAAAGAACTGCACCACTACTACACTACTCCCAAACCGCTGCCAAAACAACTGCACTACTACTACACTACTCCCAAACCACTGCACAACTACTCTCAAACCACTGCCACAAACAACTGCACCACTACTACACTACTCCCAAACCACTGCCTAAAGAACTGCATCACTACTCCCAAACTGCTGCCACAAACAACTGCGCCACTCCTACACTACTCCCAAACCGCTGCCTCAAGGAACTGCGCCATTACTCTTAAACCGCTGACACAAACAACTGCACCACTACTACACTACTCCCAAAACGATGCCACAAACAACTGCGCCACTCCTACACTACTCCCAAACCGCTGCCTCAAGGAACTGCTCCATTACTCTTAAACCGCTGACACAAACAACTGCACCACTACTACACTACTCCCAAAGCGATGCCACAAACAACTGCGCCTTTACTCCCAAACCGCTGCCACAAACAACTGCACCACTACTACACTACTCCCAAACCGCTGCCACAAACAACTGGGCCACTACTACACTACTCCCAAACCACTGCCATAAACAACTGCACCACTACTACACTACTCCCAAACCGCTGCCACAAACAACTGCACCACTACTACACTACTCCCAAACCGCTGCCACAAACAACTGCACCACTAACTACTACACTACTCCCAAACCACTGCCACAAACAAATGCACCACTACTACACTACTCCAAAACCGCTGCCACAAACAACTGGGCCACTACTACACTATTCCCAAAATGCTGCCACAAACAACTGGGCCACTAATACACTACTCCAATCGTCCAATTAGCTTAACCTCAATTGTATGTAAAATGCTAGAAACGGTCATAAGAGACAGACTCGTAAATCACTTAGAGGCAAATAACTTACTTAACCTCTGAAGTGCGCATGGGGGGTATGAGACACCACACTCCTGTGCTGACGTATTTGAGCTGTTCCCATCACTAAAATATTTATTTTACCATAAATAGCATTAATACTTATCCATATGCGCCTATTATAGGTTGATTATAAAGGTATTAACCTGTTACAACAATAAAACAAGTGGAAACAGCGTTTGGATGGTCAAAATCGGCGATACAGGCCGGGAGTTACACAATGTATGGCTGAGGCAACCTCCCAGCCCACCACATTCCTCCACCTCTGGAGAGAGACTGTCGATCGATACTCTCTCTCTCTCACTTGCACTTGCTTGCTAACAGTGATGACAACACCCTGCTACCAACTCGCTAATGTTAGCACGTAAATAGACCACAGGAAAAGGGAACAACAGGGAAAATAGGTGATAACTGAATGAGGGGAGGAAACTGGGGAAGGAGGGGAGGTGGAGGAGTGATATTTGGCATGGCCCAGGGGCAAAAAAAAAAAAAAAAATTATTATTATTTTTGTTTTCGTTGTTTTAAATTGATTTTTTTTTCCCTGACTCTTAAAAGTCTTCCCGCAGTCCGCCGGGGGAACTCTTAAGAGTCTTCCCGCAGTTCCCGGGTTAAAGATACTCAACACGGCTTTCGTAAAAAACGTTCCTGTTTAACAAACCTCTTAGACTTCTTCCACGATATCCTCAACCTCTACGATGAGAGTAAAGCTGTAGATATTATATACCTTGATTTTCAAAAGGCCTTTGACAAAGTTCCCCACAAACGTTTACTGCTAAAACTAAAAGCGCATGGAATACAAGACGGTGTGTTGAAATGGATAGAAAATTGGCTCAGCGACAGAAAGCAAAGAGTAGTCATAAACGGTAAGGCATCTAAATGGACCAATGTAAGTAGCGGGGTACCCCAGGGACTTACATCTAATTTACATCAACGACATAGATGAGGGTCTCACCTGTACAATCTCAAAATTTGCTGACGGTACAAAAATTGCAAATAGCGTACTCTCAAAAGAACAAGTTGACGATATGCAACACAATCTAGATCAATTGTCATGTTGGGCCCAAATTTGGCAAATGAGTTTCAATGCGGATAAATGTAAAGTACTACATATCGGACACCTAAATGAGAAAGCAAACTATTCGATGAATGGCACTCAGCTTAAGAATGTAAACAGAGAAACCGATCTGGGAGTAACAATATCGAGTAACCTAAAACCGAGTCAACAATGTTCAGAAGTTGTTAAGAAGGCAAACAAAATAATTGGCTTTATAGGCAGGTAATTTGAGCATAAATCCAAAGAAGTTATCCTAACCCTTTACAATTCCTTAGTCCGCCCTCTTCTGGAATACTGCATTCAATCCTGGTGCCCTTATTACCAAAAAGATATAAACAAGCTAGAACGAGTTCAACGTAGAGTTACCAAAATGATACCTAGCCTAAAGAACAAACCATACGAAGAGCGTCTTAGAGAATTAAATCTATTTCCTTTAACCCAGCGCAGATTAAGAGGTGACTTAATTTAAGTGTTCAAAATCATCAAAGGCATCGACAATATGAACTGTAGTAAGTACTTCACTATCGACCAATCTAATTACACGCGGGGAAACGGTTGCAAAATTATTGGTAAATCTTTTAACTCACACGAATCTAAGAATTTCTTCTTCAATCGAGTTGTCAACTTGTGGAATGGGTTTCCCCGAGACGTTATAGACTACAGCACCGTTGATTCATTTAAACTCCGCTTAGACAAATATCTCGCATCAAACCCGCGACTGACTGCGTTTGTAAATGAAAAACTTTATTTTATCCCCCCCTCAGTTACTAACCCATCTGTCCCCTACTAACTTCCTAATCCTGCCACGGACATTAGTTCCAGGGCAGTAGTTCCCTTTCCAATGTTCCCTTACCCACTCTAAACCACTGTTTGGACACTTGATCCTCAGTGTTTTGGAGGACAAGCAGCCTAGAAGGGTCACTAGACCTGTTGTTGCTCGATTTCCTTTGTACACCTTTGTACTCCCAAACCGCTGCCACAAACAACTGCAGCACTACTCCCAAACCACTGCCACAAACAACTGGGCCACTAGTCTACTACACTACTTTCAAACCACTGCCACAAACAACTGCACTACTACTACACTGCTCCCAAACCACTGCCGCAAACAACTGCACCACTACTACACTACTCCCAAACCGCTGCCAAAACAACTGCCCCACTGGCACAAACAACTGCACCACTACCACACTACTCCCAAACCACTGCCACAAACAACTGGGCCACTACTACACTACTTCCAAACCACTGCCACAAACAACTGCACTACTACTACACTACTCTCAAACCGCTGCCAAAACAACTGCACCACAACTCCACTACTCCCAAACCACTGCCACAAACAACTGCACCACTACTTCACTACTCCCAAACAGCTGCCACAAACAACTGCACCACTACTACACTACTCCCAAACTGCTGTCACAAACAACTGCACCACAACTCCACTACTCCCAAACCACTGCCACAAACAACTGCACCACTACCACACTACTCTCAAACCACTGCAACAAACAACTGCACTACTACTACACTACTCCCAAACAGCTGCCACAAACAACTGCACCACTACTACACTACACCCAAACAGCTGTCACAAACAACTGCACCACTACTACACTACTCCCAAACCACTGCAACAAACAACTGGGCCACTAGTCTACTACACTATTCCCAAACAGCTGCCACAAACAACTGCACCACTACTACACTACACCCAAACAGCTGTCACAAACAACTGCACCACTACTACACTACTCCCAAACCACTGCCACAAACAACTGGGCCACTAGTCTACTACACTAATCCCAAACAGCTGTCACAAACAACTGCACCACTACTTCACTACTCCCAAACAGCTGCCACATACAACTGCACCACTACTACACTACACCCAAACAGCTGTCACAAACAACTGCACCACTACTACACTACTCCCAAACCACTGCCACAAACAACTGTGCCACTACTACACTACTCCCAAACCACTGCCACAAATACAGTGCCACTACTACACTACTCCCAAACAGCTGTCACAAACAACTGCACCACTACTACACTACTCCCAAACCACTGCCACAAACAACTGGGCCACTAGTCTACTACACTATTCCCAAACAGCTGTCACAAACAACTGCACCACTACTCCCAAACAGCTGCCACAAACAACTGCACCACTACTACACTACACCCAAACAGCTGTCACAAACAACTGCACCACTACTACACTACTCCCAAACCACTGCCACAAACAACTGGGCCACTAGTCTACTACACTATTCCCAAACAGCTGTCACAAACAACTGCACCACTACTTCACTACTCCCAAACAGCTGCCACAAACAACTGCACCACTACTACACTACACCCAAACAACTGCACCACTACTACACTACTCCCAAACCACTGCCACAAACAACTGGGCCACTAGTCTACTACACTATTCCCAAACAGCTGTCACAAACAACTGCACCACTACTTCACTACTCCCAAACAGCTGCCACAAACAGCTGCACCACTACTACACTACACCCAAACAGCTGTCACAAACAACTGCACCACTACTCCCAAACAGCTGCCACAAACAACTGCACCACTACTTCACTACTCCCAAACAGCTGCCACAAACAACTGCACCACTGCTACACTACTCCCAAACCACTGCCACAAACAACTGGGCCACTAGTCTACTACACTATTCCCAAACAGCTGTCACAAACAACTGCACCACTACTTCACTACTCCCAAACAGCTGCCACAAACAACTGCACCACTACTACACTACACCCAAACAGCTGTCACAAACAACTGCACCACTACTACACTACTCCCAAACCACTGCCACAAACAACTGTGCCACTACTACACTACTCCCAAACCACTGCCACAAACAACTGTGCCACTACTACACTACTCCCAAACAGCTGTCACAAACAACTGCACCACTACTACACTACTCCCAAACCACTGCCACAAACAACTGGGCCACTAGTCTACTACACTATTCCCAAACAGCTGTCACAAACAACTGCACCACTACTCCCAAACAGCTGCCACAAACAACTGCACCACTACTACACTACACCCAAACAGCTGTCACAAACAACTGCACCACTACTACACTACTCCCAAACCACTGCCACAAACAACTGTGCCACTACTACACTACTCCCAAACCACTGCCACAAACAACTGTGCCACTACTACACTACTCCCAAACAGCTGTCACAAACAACTGCACCACTACTACACTACTATTTTCACAACAGTCCACGAACAGCTCTCTCTTTTATTGCCTTTCCAAAAATCGTGACAAACGTATTACCTCGAGTCCCCCACTCTATATATTCCTAACTTAGGAGGTGATAACGCCTCCCTGCTTCTTACATGTTCCTCATGCAGTCAAGTAACAAGCTCGGGTTCCATGGAAGTTGTTGGTTTGGTCCTGTTCGTTGTTGTTGTTGACGTTGCTGGTTTTGTTGTTCTTTTTATATTGTTGTTGTTTTTGTTTTTGTTGTTGTTTGTGTTGTTGTTACCGGGCCTCGGCCAGTAAATCCTCAGTAACAAGAAGCGCGGCGGACCGAGCAGCGAAAGAGAGAGCTATTGAGTTGATCTTTGTAGTTAGACATTTATGCCAGCGTGAAGGTCGAAATATTTGTGTCCGGTCGATGTTCTGGCAACAGTTTTATTTATTCTGTCTGTTATTTGTTTTGTATTGTTTCTATGTGTATGAAGGAGATAATAGGCAAAGCTGCCTGTAACAAATATTTCCCCCAGAAGGGGAAAGAGTGACAGAGCAAAAAAATATAAACACATTTGATGTACCGGTATTGGAAAGCAGTGTGGTGTGCTTGTTTAGTGTAGTGAAGTGAATAGGAGGAAATGTTTGTGAAAGCTAGCTGCATTACTCTCTGTGTAGGTGAGACATAAACAGATAAAGTGAGGGAGGCCAGACAAATGAAACAGGAGTTCCACAACTCCTTATCACATGCCTATGAGGCCTCCCCTGGGTATTGCCCTGCTCGATTGGTGTCTATAATCTACCCAGTTTTTGGTGCTGTGGGATTTTGGTTTACTTTCATTATTCTGTGTTGGGTGGTAAACTGTAGGAAGCTCGAGGTTTTTACTTCTGGGACGTTCTTGCCTGAGTATACATTTTTGTTTTCTTCTGTGTTTTGGGATTTGAGTTGACTTTCTCCTATTTCGGTGGTTCCATGTGGCTCCCTTCGGCCCTTCTTCACCGTAGAGCCAGTCAGTCGAGACATTCAATACTGTTCTGCTTTCCCTACCGTTGCCTCTCCAGTCCCTTCCCTCCCCTTGCTGTCCACTTCCACAAAATGCAAGAGTTGGGAGGAGGAAACTCTTCAGTCTCCATTTGTTAGGGTGGAAGGAACCGGGTGAAGAAAGCGGGAAGAGGTAGAATTGGAAAGGGAAAGTAAAGTGGAAGTGGTAAAATAGGAGAGGGGAAGTGAAGGAGAAGGACAATAGAACAGATTGAGCCATACATCACACCAAGGGAACTTCATCGAAATGATTACGTCGTTTCTCCCTGATAATCCAAAATATAATTATAAATTAAGTTTATTCTGTAAGCCTTGGAAAAAGTCCAAACAACTTATGTGGCTACTACGCCACCGATGGGTGAGAGCTGGTCCTATCCAGAGTGAGGTTTGGCATCCTCTACCCAACCTTGGCTGTTTCTGTATGTCTTTTCCTGTATTACTTTTTGCTTCTAGGTGCTGGCGAGATCGCCCGATATGTATGGGGGCGACGGACGGTGGGTGCATTGACACATGGGTGCAGGCCCTTGGGCTGATGATCCCCTGGCCCCTTCGGGGGCCCAAGCATTTGGAGCAGCTTCGGTCTATCAGACTGGGAACTGTTCGGCCAGACAGTCTGGGGAACTACAACAACAAAATAAAAACTATGCAACTTAACCCGTTCTGTATCTGCGACGGTATTTTTTTCCCCCTAGCTATATTTAGACAAGTTAGTGCAGTTTAAGAAGGATCTGTGATAGTAAAAAGAGTGAAGTGAGACAGTTCGAAGCCTGTTAATTGCTGGGGGCCCTATTAAAAACTATGATAAACTGATTATAATCGTCTAATAGTAGCCAGAATAAGGTTAAATGGAAGGCATTGGTACTGAATGGGTTAAGCTTGGCAACTTTTATTGCCGAGAAATTATATATGAATCTCCAGCATCTTTACTCGGCAGTTCAGATCTGGAAATATCTATACTAAATTATTTTTGAAAACTCAGCTATATATATTAATCTGAACTTATTATATAGTCTGTTTTATTCTAGCTGGTGGTATATGGCCAAGTCCTCATCTTGATTACTCAGCTATCAGGAATATTTTGTACCGAAATATATTTTTCACTAACAAACCTTGGCACTTTTATGATACAGAGACATAGTAGGTTCATATTTATTAGCGGCCCCTCCATCATTGACGATATGCCTATTATTATAATAGTCCTCTTTCAAGCACCCGCGGTCAGCCTGTTTAAAACACCCGCCGCAGGGAAAAGAGTACGTCATCATAAGTGTAACACGCTAATTCTCTTATGGAATCGTCTTTATGATTGGGTACTCACTACGAAAAAACTTTGTAAAATATTAAAAAGAAATATTAACTTAAAACTTGTTATAATAAGGCTTTCCAACTCGTGGATGTCTTTTGTGGATCCTACCCGAGACGCTGATCCTAGCGACTCCATTCCTCCTCCCTTCCCCTGCGCACATACTTTGTGGAAGTGTCTCGCCAGTGCTCCGCTTTATTCTTCGTTCGTTCAACTCTAGTGAGTCTTTTGCTCATTTGTATATATCTGAGTTGTTATAGGATAGGTTTAGACTAGCTAGGACTGGCAGCCCCATTGGTATGCCCGCAGAGAAGTGTTAAATTAGGGTACTAAAGTGTAGGCGCCATATCGGTCCGCTTCGGGCCCGCACCTCATGTGTTCATGTTGTTTCTGCGCATTAGCTTTGCTATTTACTAGTTATTTAGGAGGCTATTATATCCGCAGGACGATGCTTCAGGCCATCTCTATGAGGTAGTTGCATTCTATTGTTGCTTAGCAGACGCTCTGGTTCTAGAGTTGTCACACGTGGTGTGGAACTTTCCAGAGTCCGTGTTTGCTCACTTTCCCCCTCGGACGTGGGGTTTTCTACGTGCGCTGCTGCTGTGTCTTCAGAGGCAAGGGTAACAGATTCAGTGTGATTATTAGCATGAGCCTCGTGGCCATCCTCAGTAGGGGTATTCTTAGTAGGCTAAGGGTATTTCTTATTGCTTAACCCCCTCAGACAGGATATATTAACTTACTGTCGGGTTGGCGCCCGGTATTTCTCCCACAACACTCTTTCTCACACTGAGGGACTGTTAGGAGTCGGAGGAATTTTGGGTTGCCATCAATCGACAGATTATGATCTAACTTACCTAACTTACTGAGCTCAAAATGACGCAGAAGCATCATATAACTTATTATTGAGCTATTTCACTAGGCTCATATGACACGATCACGTCATATGATACTTTTGGGCGAAACCGCCATATGACGCGATCGCGTCATATGAGACGGAGAGGGTTAACCCTCTCTGACATATGACATGATTTTGAGCCTATTGGGGATACTTTAAAGCTTTGTTACCATCAGGGGAATTTAGAAACCTTTAGTTTAGTTACTTCAACCTCTGCAGTTGTCTTTGAGTTAGCTGTGGGCAGAAAACTAATTTTGGAGAGATAATTATAAGAGTGAGAGAACTCTATTTCTTATTGCTAATCTGGCAACCTCTGCATCATAAATGCGTGAAAGGGTTAATTAATACTGTGTTTTAGCCCTAAGTTGTGACCCTCGTTTCCATGTGGTGATATTATACATGTGAACAGGGTGTCAGGAGACGTTCTGACTTATTTGGTGGGGTTTTTGGGGGTGGCTGACTCTCAGATAAGTCGGTACCTTCAAAGTTTGTTTTTTTCTTCCAGCGATCTTTCTGTGTATTCATGCTGGATACTCGCCTTGCAGGCGAGAAAGGAAACTGCCAAATAGCCTAGCGTGGTGTGCTGTACCACTGGACGTCCTCCCGGTGGCAATGCTACTTCCTAAGGGAAGTAATCTCGGCCCGGCCGAGTGAACTCGCCCTAACCGATAGCCTCACGCGGCATGATTTGACTTATAACGCCTGGCGGAAAAGTCCAGTGAGGTAATTAACTATGCCTCAGGTCCTAATAGACGATCCGTTAGTTAATTAAATGGATAATATGGGCCAGTGACACTTTGTCACAGGTAAGCAGTTCTAAATAGACAAAAAGACCATCAAGCTTTTTTCATATACAAGTACAGCGGAAGGTTAGAGTAGCGGTTGGTCTACAGCTAATTTTCCGGCGTACTTAGGGTGGCTATGATGTGTGAAACTCTCGGTTTATCCTTATGAGCATTGATTCCTGGAAATTTTCTATTTCCAGATAACAGCACATCAGTAGCGGCACAGGTCAACAGGGGAAGGGACCGATCCCGGCGGGGTTTATTTTTTGCTCCATAATGCCTTTAGTCAATCTTTGTGCTACACCCACTTGCTCTCTCATTCCAGTATTTTCACATAAACTCTGCGTAAAGTGTGTTAAGTGTCTCGATAGGTCACAGGGCCTCTGGGTATCTAAGAAGTGTTCTATTTGCTCGGAACTACGTTCTGCACTTTTTAGTAGGAGAGATCATTCGTGCCTGGTGGCACTGAAGGAAATTAAGAACATTTTTAATGCTTATGCAAAAGACATTGCCCATAAGGCTTTACATTGCGACGATGAGGCTCTCTGGGAGCACCTAGTTATAAAGTCACTTGTTCTTAAATCCACGCCTTCTAAGTCAACCTCTAAATCTAAAGCTAAGCCCAAAATTCTATCAAAAGAGTTAGTGAGTAGCAGTGATAGTGACTCCAGTAAGGCAACCCCCCCCCCCTGGCCGTCACAAGAGGGGGCGTTCTCCTTCGCCACGGGACCACTCTAGGTCCAGATCAAGGTCGCCCCTCAAGCAGTCCAGGCAGTCTTCAGTGGAGACGTCTAGGTCTCACAAGAGACATAAGGATGACGCGGCGGCGTCAAGCCACAGAAAATCTGATAAGGGTCACAAAAGTTCCTGCACGGAGGAGACGCAGTCGCGGCACCGGCTAACGCCGGAGTCACGGCCACCGCCCTCCGCCTCTACCTCCACATTGTCTAACGTCCAATCTGGCAGTTCTGAGGTAGGGACGGAGGGAGGTGAGTCAACTCCCAGGGATGAATCTGGGGAGTTTTTTTGGGGGAAAAAAAAGATGTACAGTTTGCCATTTCCAAATTGAACTTTAACTTGCCAGTGAGTAGGCCTCCAATAGTTTCTCAGAGGATGTTAGCAGAACAATACCGTGGCTACACGGCTTGTAGACACCATGACTATGATGGTTCTCAGGTGAGTCAAGTGATACCAGATTCTCAAAATCCTATTGAACAGGGGCGCAGTGTATGGAGACAGTCTGAACCTTCAAATGTGGAACACATTGTTAATTTTCAGGATAATGCTAGGGAAAATGTTAATATAGAGACTATCCCTTCATCGGTCCCTGACTTAGTGTGGCCAGTGAATGGCCAAGTGTTTGAACCCCGGCACCAACCGGAAGTAATGGAAGTGCCGGATGAGCCGGAGGACGTTGAACTTGCCTCGGCGCAACCAAGACACACTGAGGAAGGGTCAGAAGTGGAATCAGAATCATCAAAGGGGTCCCACAGTAAAATTAATGTATAACAGCCGATGATCTTGATTATATTTTACACATGGTAATGCGACAATACAATGTTCCTAAACAATCTCAGGAGACTCCCACAGCTACGCCGGGAGCTCCCCCGATGGGTTCAGCTGTGCGGCCACTAGAGCCATCCAGAGTTGTGCCACCTAATATGTCACTTCCCCCTCTTAACGTAAATCATGCGACTATCTCGGCGAGTGGCAATGCAGTGCCCGCCTCCTTAACAACTACCAATGTTCGTGTCCTCACGGACATTACTCCCCATCCTCTTGATAAACTTCCTCATAAGAGAGGCCCTATGCCTCTCTTGTATGGTCCCGACTGCTCGTGGATTCAAGTCATGGCAAAAAACCCAAGCATTGCACAACCAACTATATCGGGGGAGATCCCAGTTCCTAGTGAGTGGGTAATAGAGATGAGTAAGAGTAAGAAGTTGAGGGCCAAAGATAAACAGGGTCAACTATTGGATGTCACGATCAAAGCTATACCTAATGTTTATTCGTATGAATTTTTTTTTTATTCATCTACCCCAGCATTACCTCCTGCCTCCTCTGCACGACTCTTTGCGGATTGGACGAAGACTGACGGCGTCAATGATATCAAATCTCTCAATACGCTAACGCCGGAGTTGGATACAACCCTGGTTCTAGATCAGTCTAACAATCCAGTCCTGCAGGTAGGGCAGGTAGGTCTCGGCCCGTGGGTGGACTGGGAGGCTGATGTGCAACAGTTCGCAGCAACGATAACGTCAAAATCCTCCCACCAAATCCCTCAGGACAACAACATTTGGTTTTCAATGCCAATAAATCAAGCCGGAGGGGTTCCGCCTGCTCTTTTTTAATTCCTTTCTGCCCCTAAATTGTCACTTTGGGACTTGCAGGAACCCTTTTCTACCCCTCCTTCGGCACATCTGGACAGAGAATTTAAATTGAGAACAAAAGCTTACAGACTATTTTCACAATTTATACTAAGTCGCCAAATAGCTCAGTCCCTCACAAGGACCATAGCCGCTATTTCAGATCAGGATCTTAGGAAGGCCACCGATTTATCCCGGCAGCTTCTATTAAAGAATTCCATCCAGTCTTTGGGGGACATACGAATAGCCTTGTTGGAGGCTGTTCATGCACGTCAAGACCTGAGAGTGTATATGGTTGAGAACTTACTGGACAATATTAGTCGCCGGGTAACCCTTTCACCTGTGTTAACTTCTTCTTTGCTTAACCCTGAGACTTGGAAGGCAGTTTACAATATGGTTGACAGCTTGCAGCCAATTACTTCCCAGGCTAGGAAGGAGCACTTTAAGAAACTGTACTCCAAGCCTAAGAGTGGAGGTAAGTCACAACCTAGTGGTGCTAAGCCCTTTCAGGGCCCCATGTCTCCACCGGCCCAAGGAAGTACTCAGCACAAGCCTAAACACGGAAAACAAACAAGCAAGTGGTATAATAAGAATAAGTCACAACACAAATCAGGTCAGGGATCGGCATCTGCCAAAGCCAGTCAGCCGTCTAACCCTACCCCTCCACCAGCGAAAAACTAGCTATTCAAACTCTCTCTCTCCCGGGGCCTATCGAGGGCGAGTTGGATCCGAGGGTAGTTCCACCGGACAGTCCCAGTCAGGAAACTGGGTCGTTTCGGACGTGTCACCGGGCCTGGCCCCGCCGAAATTGGGCAAGGACAGTGGTACGCAAGTGCATTACCTGGCGGTGGCTCCGGCGACCTCGTTTATGTAAGACTCTAGAAGTCAATCATGTTTCTTTAGAGGTGGAGTCACTAGTCCAGGAAATGATCACCAAGCATATCATTGTCCCGGTCAATCCAACTTGTCCTGTTTTCACGTCCAGACTTTTTCTCGTACCAAAGATGGACAGTGTTCAGATGAGACCAGTCGTAGACCTATCTTGTTTGAACAAATACATTCACAGCACACCCTTCAGGATGCTCACTGTGAATCACATCAGGCTAACACTTCCACCGCATAGTTGGATGTGCTCGTTAGACCTGACAGACGTCTATTGGCATGTCCCGGTAAACAAAAGGTTCCAAAAATTCCTCGCCTTGAGGATCGGGCAAGAGACTTATGTCTTTCAGAGAATGCCATTGGGGTTGAACCTTGCACCGAGAATATTCACAAAATTAGTCCGGCAGGCCCTCCTGCCAATGTCAAATCAGGGGATCAAGGTGTTGTGGTACCTAGACGACTGGCTGGTAGTGGCGGAGTCAGAGAGTTTATGCAAAATCCATGCCAATCACATTATAAATCATGTACAATCCCTAGGGTTCAAGGTCAACTTGGCAAAATCATATCTTGTTCCCACACGGGTAAATCAATGGATAGGGCTGGTCTGGGACACAGCCAATCTTACTCTCAGTCAGAGTGTGGACAACTGCAACAGATTTTGAAAGAAATTGTTTATGTTTCTCCACAGTCTGAACACCACGAGAAAGAAATGGGAGTCCCTGGTCGGCTCTCTCAATTGGATTCAACTAACTGTCAAAGTTGGGCCGGTTGAAAGTAAAGAGATTAATCTTGGAAGGCAACAAATATTTCCCGCTATTGCCGGCGGGAAAATTGTGGAAAATTCCTCCATTAATTCACAGCTTACTGTTGGTCTGGGCAAGGAGAGAAATATTGCACTCAATAATGACGTGGACTTCTCGCCCTCCTACGGTATGGGTAGACACAGATGCCTCAGGGACAATAGGCTGGGGGTTATCAGTCGAGCCTAGGCCATCAGGGTCAAGGTCTTTGGTCCCAAACCGAGAATTTTCATATCAACGAGCAAGAGCTCTTAGTCCCATTGTTTTTCCTTCAAACTCCCGGCTCCTCCTTGCGGGGGGAAATCAGTAGCTTTTCGAATGGACAATTTGAATGCGGTGTCCTGCATTCAAAAGCAAGGGCCAACGAGGTCTCGGAAGTTGCTAGAGTTGTCAGAAGAGATTTTTGTTCTGGCCGAAGAGCTGAACATTCATCTCCATGCATCATACCTCCCAGGCGTAGCGAACGTCTGGGTGGATGCTCTGTCCCGGCGACAGAGCACCAAAGTAGAATAGGCAATCAAGCAAAACATCTTCAACCAGATGATTGCAGAGCCATACCGTCCACAAGTGGATCTATTCGCATCCGAGGAGAATCACTGGCTTCCTCTCTACCTAACCCGCCGGGAAATGACTTCGGCGGGGGGTCCAGACGCATTGTTGGAGGACTGGAACAGGTGGAATTCCATCTATCTTTTTCCTCCTCCCGACGCTTCACTCATGTGTCAGGTAATTCACAAACTACGGGGATACCGGGGCTTAGTCTAGATGATCGCGCCCCTATGGCCGGCTCAGGTGTGGTACCACCAGTTGAAAATGTGGTGCGAGAACCCGGTGTCACTCCCGATCTCGTACTTGCACTTGGAGACAATTGGCAACCTAAAGACCTCGCTGACTTTTGCCTTTTGGACATTCAGAATGTCAAATGGTTAACTCCGTATGGAAAGAGCGTTACTAATAAATTCCTTAATAAGTATACTATGTCTACCAGGAGACAATATCAATCGCATTGGAAGTCTTTCACAACCTGGATAGTAGAAACGGCGCAAGCTGACGCATCAGTAGCTTTGGTTTTCAAGTACTTGGACTATTTGTTTGAACAAAAACGCCTTTCTGTAGTTACACTGAAGAATCATTTGTCTGCTATTAAAACTCCCTTTTTTGACCTAACAGGGCTATCTATACCGCAGGAGGAGGAGAAAGGGTTAATGAGGGCATGTTTCAAGCTTCGCCCACCACCCCGTCAGCTCATGCCTACCTGGTCACTTGACAAAGCTTTGTCTTTGCTTCACTCGCGCAAGTATAATCATGTGCCAGATTCTGACTTATTACTAAAGAAGGCTGTGTTCCTTATGGCTTTGGTCACAGGTAACAGGGTGTCTGAGCTGGCGGTAATGAGCAACGAACCAAATTTCCTCAGGTTTGGGAGACTCGATGATAATGTGCAGATTACACCATCTCCCACGTTCGTTGCTAAGAACGAACATAGTGATCATGTTTTTTCTGAGTTTACTGTCCCGGCGCTTAAACGCGGGGCTACGCACCATGTATTATGCCCTGTTCAAGCTTTAATAAACTGTATGAGGGTTTCCCAGCCCCAACAGCAAGGGGCTTTATGCGTCAATAGTACAGGTACTTGCATCACAAGAAGAAAATTGGCTTCCTTACTCGTAGATGTAATTCGTGAAAGTAATCCTAGTGTAGTGGGAAGGGCCCACGACATCAGGAAATGGGCAGTCTCGTTACGCTTTTTACATAATTATTCAATTGATGACATAGCTATCACTAAGATGTGGGCTTCCAATCATACTTTCATGACACGATACCTGTCTGTGGTTTTGGATAAACCAAAATTTACCTGTGTGGCATTACGCCAGAGGGTCTAGTTGGTCTATGTGCTACTAAAGTTAAGTTTTTTCTTAATGGTTAAAAGGAGGGGGGGGTGTTGCTGGATAGCTCAGGACCCCTAGACCCTCCGACGGACAATGTGATAAGTTCACGAGCTGTGATACTTGAAAAGTTGAGCTGATTATACTGCTCAAAATATTATTTTTGTAAGATATCTGTAATAGTTGCAACTATAGGATATTAAGTATAAATTGTACAAAATATTTGGTATGACAAATTCATTTTAAGGCCAGAAAATATAATCAAATTATTTATTTGTGCCTTTACAATGTTGGACAGGAATAAAAGAATGTTCTTGGAAAACAAATTTTATTGAATCTCAATGTTATATTCTTTAACATATGTACCTGTATGGTTACTTTAAGCAGATCTTCTTCGAAGTAACGCACTGCTTTCTTTCCAGTTTTCTATATTATTGTATGTACACAATAAAGACTTAAGTTTGTTATATGGTTCTTTTTCTCTACCTATGGTAGTTTGTTAGTGGTTTAGATATTGTCACGAATGTCCCCCTCCACACTTGAGATATCAGGCATATCGTCAATGATGGAGGGGCCACTAATAAATTATAGGTTTGAGTCCTGGAGGGAAGAATGAAAACTTAATATTTAGTAGTGGCCCCGAAATAATTGACGATGTAGGGCCCTCCCTTCCATCCCCTTCCCATTCGTTGATGTCTTGAGTTTCATCTTGATATATCATTGAAGGAGGAATAGAGTCGCTAGGATCAGCGTCTCGGGTAGAATCCACAAAAGACATGCACGAGTTGGAAAGCCTTAATATAAACAAATTTAAGTTAATTTTATTTGTTTATATCTTACGAAGTTTTTTCGTAGTGAGTACCCAATCATAAAGTCGATTCCATAAGAGAATTAGCGTTACACTTATGATGACGTACTCTTTCCCCTGCGGTGGGTGTTTCAAACGGGCAGACCGCGGGTGCTTGAAAGAGGACTATTATAATAATAGGCATATCGTCAATGATTTCGGGGCCACTACTAAATATTAGGTTTTCATTCTTCCCTCCGGGACTCAAACCTATATTTTATCCCTCACGACGGAGCTGGAATTTTATGCCCAGGACTAGTGACACTAGAGAAAACAGAGCGAACAGAGAATGTTGGTTAGTTTTGTTAACCCTAGTCCTGATCGGATAGTAATAAAGCCTGGTTACTCATTAGGCTACATAGCATACTGTGAACAAATAGAGATAGTCGATCAGTCTGAGGCAGAGATTAATAATAGCGCGGTAATTAATGCGGTAATTGATAACGAAGAGCGCGTTAGTAGGCTACGCGCCCACGTTGAGTCATTTCCTAGTTTGAACCTCAGTGAGAAAGAGGCTTTAAAAGACATTGTCAACACTATTATCCTACACTGGATTGATCCGGAGGAGGGTGGGGGGTCTCTCTAGGGGTTCCCCGGGGGTCACTCAACAGGTAAGCTGATTATATTATAGCCAGGTAGTGATCCATTACAATATAAAGATCCCGGCCTGTCTGTAACCATGACACACGCCATTAGCCAGAGTCTTAAGGAGGAGGGGTTATTTATTGATCGATTTATTTATGTATATATTATTTTGTTTAGTTTCTTCCCTAGACCTCCATCAAACTAGGAAAAACAAACATCCCCTAGATTAATGTATACATTTTTCGGTAGACAAATGTCTCTGCCTAAGGCCAGTTCCTCTTAAATTACAGGCTGGCTATCGCTCGCCAGGAAAAAATCGACACCTAAATGTCACGAAAGGTCTTAATTTTGACAAAGAAATAGGGTGAAAGATCTCAAAATCGCCAAATTAATGGGCCAAACGTCTTATAATTTGGAAACTAATGGGACTAAACATGAAGGAGAAGAAGAGTCAGTAAAACCAACCAAGCGTGGGGTGAGGGGTGTTTTCTATCCCACGTCGGGGAAAATTTACGAAAGTGAGTTTTGAATGATGAAAACTCAATATCTCAATTTCTGAATAATAATATAATGCTAACTCCTTCGTTCCCTAGATTTAACCCTTTGAGGATCATGACGCGTTTTGACAGATATGTTGGCTATCATTAGACGATTATATACAACTTAGGAAAGATCTTGGGGAATTAAAAAGGTGATGACTGTCTCAATTAACCCTCTGACTTCCATATAATTGTCCTAATGTAAATAAAATCGTCTAATGATTGCCAGAATAAACCGCCAAAACGCGTCATGGTCCTCAAGGGGTTAAGTTATAATACTGCAGTGGATTAGTATTTGAATGCATATAAAGAAACAACATGTCCAGATAATAGCGTTGATCACACATTGTCGATATTCTTTAGCAACTTCTGTACCCGCGACGTCTTCTTAATTTCATTCTAGCTATATTTCGACGATTTTGTGCAGTTTAAGAAGGATCTACGGTAATAAAAAGGATAAGGTGAGATCATTCGCAGCCTGTTACATATTGGAGGCCTTTTTTTAGCTGAATGAAATCGTCTAACAGTAGCCAAAATAAAGGTAAAAGGACGGCACCGGTACTGAAAGGGTTAACAGTTCACATCATTCATATCAACTCCACTGGCAGTCATGGTTTATGTAATTGTATATACTACTTAACCCCTTATGTACCGACGAAGTCTATTAAATTATATTCCAGCTATATTTATATGAGTTTACGCTGATTAAGAAATACCTTTTATAGTATAAAGGGGTGAGTAGAGATACTTTGAAGCCTATTATTTGTTGGTGGCCCTTTTGAAACTGAATAAAATCGTCTAATAGTAGCCAGATTAAAGTTGAAAAGACGTAAGGGAAGATTTCCACTCAAGTGATTATTTTCTGGACCCATTTTTCCCTAATGTTTAGCCCCACTGCTATTGAGATTTTAAGACGTTCGCCCCAGTAGTTTGGCGATTTTACGAACTTTCGCCCAATTTCTGTCAATTTTATGACTTTTTGTACCATTTGGGTGTCGGATTTTTTCCTGACGAGCGATAGCGAGGCCGGAACAATTTTCTACAGAAAAATGTACAAATTAATCTTGAAAGGGGTCAAGGAGATTTAAATTTAAGCTTGATGGAGGTCTAGCGAACAAACTAAAACCCTCCCCTTAACGAATAATCCACATTGTTATGTAACCTGTTCACAGTGTTCAGTACCAGTGCAGTCCTTTTTAATATATGATAGCTACTAATAGACGACTTTTCTTCCTTTTGGGAAGGGCCTCCAGCAATGAACATGCTTCGAACTATCTTCATTAACCCATTTTACTATCACAGACCCTTCTCCAGCTGCACAAAATCGCCTAAAGATAGCTAGAATATAATACGAAAAACGTCGCCGGTACAGAAGGGGTTAATTAGTATGGCTCCAAATGTCTGGAGATGTCCAGGGCCTGTTTTATAGATATTGAAGACTGTCCACAGTAACATACTAGAGATGTTTCTTATTGTAAATATGTATATATATAATATATGTATTTTAATATTTGTTTTAATGTTTTATGTGAAGAACCATTGTAAAATGGAAAAATAAATATTCTGATTCTGATTCTGATTCTGTTATCTTAAGGGGGTAGGGTTAATTTATTTGTTTCTTTATTTATGTATTTAATATTGTTTTAGTTTTCTCCCTAGACCTCTTGTCAAGCTTAGTAAATTATCCTCAAGATCCCCCTTCAAGATAAATTTGTACATTTTTTCGGTAGAAAAATTTCCCGTCCGAAGGCCGGTTCCTCCAAATTTACAAGCTTGTTTTCGCTCGCCAGGAAAAAATCGACACCTATAAGGCACGAAAGGTCTTCATATTGATGAAGAAATGGGCCGAAAGGTCTTAAAATCGACAAACTAATGGGGCGAACGGCTAAAAATCTGACAACTAAGGAGGCGAGTGCGAAGCACCCGCCTTTCAACACAGTCCCACTCCTATTCTGTCCAACTCTCCAATCCAAGAATTTGCAAATTTTCTGAAGTCTTTCTTCTACTCAACTAGTGAACTCTGGAACTCTCTCCTTCAATCAATCTTTCCTTCATCCTATGACTTAAACTTCTTTAAACTTCGGGTGTCCTGGCATTTTGACCACAACGTCCCTTGAATTTGGCTCTCTGTGACTCGTTTGACTTTGGAGAAGACACTCGTTACAGGCAACCTGCCTTTTGACTCCTTTATACACATAGACAACATTAATGTGCATGATTGAATTACGAATTTAGTTTCAATTGCAGAGGTTAACTTATTTGACAAGGCAACTGATACTTAACACTAGATTAGCGGGCTAGCGGTTTATTTATATGTACCGCCCAGCAGGGTGTTTTTAGCCAAAATAGGGCTGTTTACGTGATCATTTTCATGCCTAAATAAGACCCAGAGCGTAAAACATGTATCTATCCCTGAAAGGGCATAAACAGAGCTTTCCAATGACACCATAACGATCCTTTTATGACAGCTAGTTTTCTTGCAACAATCGCGCAACGCGAGTGCAAAAAGCATGTAATTCGGTACTTTCCCCATACAAATCAGTATGTAGCGAGTGAGAGAGGGAGGGAGGAGGTGGGATTCGTGTCAGTAGGTTCGCCGCGGTGGTCTGGAGCAGTCATACGCTCGCTACTCTCCTGCCACCACTTGTCTCTCTCTCTCAGCAACATTAGGTGCTGAAATTGCCATACGACCTATGTCGCGCGCCGCCAGATAGTCCAGATTTATTATACTCGACTTATGTTGCGCGCCGACACTTAGGGGTTAAAGGAAACCTCACTGGCAATGCATTCATACTAATTGTACTTCCATACACAAGATCACGACGAGGAACAGAACGTATGTGGCCAACTGTACGTTCGAAGGGGATCGTAAGTCGAGCTAAATAACACTCAGTGTGATACCCCGGTAAGCTGATTAAAGGTGGTAAGTGTAGCGGGGAGGATTGACAGGTGATATTATTAAAGGGGAAGGCTATATTTGTTGGTGGATTATTTAATTGATTAATATGTTTTTGGTTTCCTCCCTAGACCTCCTTCAAGCTTAAAACAAACTAAAGCACCCCTTAGACCCCCCTTCGAGATACGTGTATTGCGTAAATTTTTCGGTAGAAAGATATCCCGTCCAACGGGCGGTTCCTCCTAGGCTCTTATAATTACAGGCTCGCTATCGCTCGTCAGAAAGAAATGACACCTAAATGGCACACAAAGTCCTATAATTGACAAAGAAATGGGGTGAAAGGTCTTGAAATCAACAAACTAAGGGGGCGAACTTCTTAAAATCTGATAACTAATGGGGTTAAATATGAGAGAGTACGGTGGCAATATTAACCCTTTGGCTGCGGGCTGTTTTGGGCTATTTAGGGCCTATTCAGGCACTCCTGAATGATAAATCAAGCATCTGCATTAAATGAAGTGTATTCTGCCGAAAACTAGGCGAAAATAGCTTCAAAATTACACCAGAACGGACCGTATACGTGGTCTGGTTCACCCGCAGTGATCCCAGTGAAACGCGGGAACCCCGCTATTATGTAACACTCGCTCGCTTGGCTGCACTTATGAGAGAGACAGAGAGAGACTCCCCCACCACACAGCCTTGCTCAGTGAGCCGCTCGGTGCTCTGAGGGTCGGAGGTGGGCCCCTCACGCTCCCACCCACTGACACTCGATTCTTATGTTTTTTACATGCTTTTAAAGCCTGGAAATTGCTGTAACTTGTCAAAACATTCCAGAACGTCAACCGCAGCGAATGGGCTAAACAACCACTCCCCCTTAACCATCTATTAACGGGGGGTCTGTGGCCGTTTTGGGCCTTTTCAGGCCATTCTGACTGCTATATCAACCATCAGCATGAAAGGAACTGTATTGTGCCGAAAACTAGGCGGAAATCGCTACACAATGACACCACATACAGCTACGTAGCACTCGTGGAGCCCTGACAGTGTTACCTCAAAGATGGAAGTTTAGCTGATTTTGCTACATTGTTCACTTTTCGCTAACTATTGGTCACACTATCATCCACCCGTGCGGTGGGGGAACTGGAGTTAGTGTGGGCCGGGAGGCCACAGATGTCGGACTTATGGTTCATTACTGTTCCACCCATTTTCACTCGATCTTCACCCATTTTTCACCCGTTTTCTCCCAGTTTTTTTCACTCGACTTAAGTTGAGCACCTTTGGTAAAGGGTTAAACAATTATATAAACTTAAGCGCATTTTTCTCTGTAACAACATAAAGCAAGTTAGTCGCAATCCAGCTAAGTAAATAATAACCTAGCTGAATATGTTGTAGTTGTAGTGGAGAGGATTATTATGTGATACCATGCGAAAGTATATAAAGAACTGCTTAATCCCATCGACATCTTATTATGTTATTCTAGCTATATTTAGACGATTTTGTCCAGTTTAAGAAAGATCCGTAGTAGTAAAAAGGGTTAAGTGAGATACGGTAGTTCAAAGCCTGTTAATTGCTGGAGACTCTTTTTAAAATTAATATAATCGGCTAACAGTAGCCAGATTAAAGTTAAAATAACGGCACCGGTACTGAAGGGTTTAAAACAAAATGTGATGTTAGTCCCACGTGGAGCTGAATACTGTATAATCAAGTGTGATACCCCCTTGACCTGATAATGGGTGGTAGGTGTAGTGGAGAGGAGCGTCGTGAAGAATCATTAAGCCACTTTAGGTTAATAGAAACGTATATGTTTGTTGCCAATAGCTATATAAAACAAGACCGGAATTTAGTCGTATATATGTATGTATATAACTATATACCCAGGCACATACGCCACAGTTGTGGGTGGCCGAATCGAGACAGAGCCCAAAAAATAATACATTGAGAGTTCCAATTCTTTGGGTCCGTGACCACTTTCGCACTCCCTCGGCCCTAAAGGCTGGTTCACACATAGCCGAGTCGGTGCGCGAGTACAACACGAGTGATGACATTTTTCTATTCGGCAATGACTCGTCGAGACTCCTCAACACTTGTGTTAGAATCGTGTATACTCTTTGTTTACTCGACACACTCGTGGGTACTCGCCACGGGGTCCAAAAATGTCATGCATGCATGACATTTTGGCGAGTACCCACAAGTGTGGCCTACATACATGTAGACTCGTGTACATACGTGTTAGTTAACTCGTGTTGAACTCTGAATAACTCTTCGTTATTCGTGTTAACTCGTGTTGACTCGTGTAAACCCGTGTAACACTCTTTGGTGATTCGTCGATTATCGTAATCATTTCGACGTTGTATTTTGTATGTCAAAATCAAATGTATGTGACTCCAGGTGTTGTTTTGCATCCAATTAATATATATAGTTACTTTATTCACATAAAATAATAAGTTTAATTTACAATTTTACTTTACTCAACTTTTAAATGACTTGTTAACAGAGAAACAAGTAAGAAATATGAATGAAATACTTTTTGGAAGAATAGATAAAATAATTATGATGATTAAGCAATTTGAAGGACATACTGTAGTTCATGGTAGAACATATAAGGAAAATATGCTGAACTTTATTATAATACTGTTATGGATATAAGAACAAAATACTATGCGCTGTACTGTCCCTGAAAACATAATAAGAGTCGTATTTGTCATTAATATGATAAATTTGACATGAAAAAAAAACAAAAACAAACAAATATATCCCCGGCCCTGTAGGCATACTCCCTCCCGTCCCCGTCCTGGCCTCAACCCTGACCCAGTTACTGTGATGATGTTGATAAGCCTTGTGCTACACCCTATTGATAATGCAAAACTATTGAACATACTTTAAAGTGTATGTTACTTGGTCTCTATATAATCCGTGAATCATTTATGATGGAGTTAAAGATTTGTTTTTCCACCAACTCATAATCACCAAAAATGACACAAATGTCAATTAAAAACATGTTACAATATTTCTCCATCATTTTGTGTATACCGTGGGGGGAAAAAAAAAATCAAAAATCAAACTTAAATCTTCTGTCTCCGAAGCTGGGGCGAGGCGCCTCGCACAGCAAGACGGAGGGGAGGGTTGAAATATTTTGTAGACTATCTTATTTATTGTTTATCTATGTGCTGGAAGGATATTATATTTTTTCAATTCCATCGCATTAGAAATGATTCAAAGATTACAAAAAGTCCAAATAAGACATAGTTATGTTAATGGTATAAGGGAGTTAGGTAGATGCATTAGAGAGATAGATAGATAGAAAGTGAGTTGCAGAGGGGGAAGTGAGTGATGATAAACACCAACTATTATGAGACAGACGGACTTAATTGGTTCTGCAAAGACAAAGGAGACATTTTTATTGACTCTTTTTCATGTTATTATTTGTGTGTTAGAAGGGTAATATTATTTTCAATTTCATTGTATTAGAAATGATTCATAGATTAAATAAAGATCAAATAAGACATAGTTATATAAATGTATAAGGGAGATAGATGCATTAAATAGACAGAAAAAACAAAAAACAAAAAGTGATCAATTTCTCTGGTGAACATTACCCAAATATATGAGAAAAATATAAATAAAATCATAGTAATGAATATTATCGCTGAAATATATATAGAAAATAAATAATCATGTACGAGGATTGTTAATATTGACACTCGTGTTGACCGGTGATACACTCGTGCTGACCCGTGTTACACTCGTTTTGACCCGTGTTACACTCGTTGTGACTCGTCCATACTCTTTGTTTACGTGCTCTGGAATGTGGCCGTTATTTTTCAAATTTTTGGACACTCGTGTTTGGTTCGTGTTACACTCGTTTTGATTCTCAGTTACTCGTACAGACTCTTGCATGGACACGTGTTGACTCGTATTGACTTGAGTTAACTCGTGTTACACTCTCCATGACTCGAGAGCAATTGCTACTCGGGGCCGACTCGGCCTCCAGTGACGGCGATAATCGACGAGTGTGACTCGTGTTGGACTCGCGCACCGACTCGGCTATGTGTGAACCAGGCTTTACTCTGTCTCGTCTAGTAGATGAATTTTACAAGTGGAGGAGGATTCCTAGCCACCCGCCCCCAGAAGGAAAAGTAGGACAATAAAAGAGACAACCAGAAACTGCTAAGGTTGGGTGGAGGATGCCAAACCTCACTCTGGATAGGACCAACACTGTGCTATATTCCCCCTAAGGTGATTATAGGTGGCAGCAGGTTTAGTGGAGAGGACTGTCATGTGATAGCGTTAAACCGGTAACTGTTCCTCTAACCCGACACGTCAGGTTATTATGTACAACCCACTTCCGACCACTCGTACATATGACACCAACACGTCTCACCTGTCTTAGTCTCTGTGTAAATGTGATGCCGCTCCGATGTTCTATATTTTTATCTTATTAGTGACATTTACATTGTATGTGGAATAACTTAGACAAGGTCTGGTTAGGATACATTGACTAATATAGGGGAGGTGTGGCGGAGTGGTCTTGCCACTGGACTGGTAATCCAATGGACCCGGGTTCGAATCCCAATATGTCAATGGGAAGATATTATTGGGATGGAATTTGTGCTGTACCTAGTATCAGTGCATTACCACAGCACACCGAAATGCCAAATAAATACCCTCATTGTTCCCTGATTAAATAGCATTGTATGAATATTCCCATATTCAAAAATATGCTACAGGGGGGCAATGCCTAGTGAGTTAATTGCTCAATAGGTGGCGTTCTGAGAGTGAGGGTCCGAGCCTGGAGGATGAGACTGTGAAGCATAGAGGCGGAGCAGCTTCAGAGATGGAATTGCTTCGAGCCGTGAAGCTTCACATGTCTCACTCCCTAGACTGGAGCAAGACCTCACGGGCCTCACCGTGTTCAGCGGTAGAGTGTAAAGGCTATCAGCCTATGCCCGAGAGGGAGTAGTTGGAATATTAAAAAAAAAAAAAAAAAAAAACAGTACAGTAGGTATTGTCGTATGTATAGTCGCTCATAAAAAATCGTTTATTTGTTTCTTTATGCAACTTTAGCCATCCTGATATATTTACGAATGGATTTACCATTTCTATAATTGGTAAATATGGTTTTAAAATCAATGCATGTAAAACTACATTCACAGATCAGTCCCCATTAACATTTCTACATTACGAAAAATCATTAAGGGTCGACGAATATTTATGAGAAACGGTACAAATTCCTACACTTTTTTACTGTAACCCATTAGCTGCTTGCAACTGAGGGAGGGCTGGAGCAAACGGGCTATAGATGTCTGCACCTATTTACTGTTTGACTATTTCCACATGGAAGGGACATCAACTGGATTGATTAATATATTTCTAAGTTATGAGAGGTTGGAGTTCATCATCGTTCATCTTTCATAAACTATAAATATATAGTCTATTTTACAGATACATATTTTATATTTATAATAATGTTACTAATCAATACACATTTAGAAAATATGAAACTATATTTTATGCACGCAACTAAGCAGGCGAGATGCGGCGTGTCTTATGTATTCAAAAGATCGAAGACAATTATATTCATAAACAGTTAGCCAGTCAGTAGCCACCCCTTACTCCCACAAGGGGGTAAGGAGGATCAGCAAGAGACACAAGAAAAGAAAAATAGGTGACAGGAGAAAAACACATAGAACAGTTCGCCCACAAAATGCAACCACACAAGCATTCAGAAGCACCAATCATGCATTAGCCACCGAAATCAATGGCTTCACCTCAGATGTTATAATTACAAAAAAGGTCTCTCCACATCAACATCTGGGATAAAGACCTAGGTTGTCATTTAAAAGGGTCCAGAGACCCTCATGTACTTCCTCCTTTCATTACTGTCCTTTACTCATTCTTTTGCTTTAACCATTCCCTTTTCACGCTTTGACACACCTTCTGACTATTCATAAACAGTGTCAATTTAAATTGCTTTACAGATTCCCTAACAATCCTCATGTGTTTATAATATAGCCCGTGACTAACACCGGTACATTTTGTTCCAAGTCGTAGAAACGTCGAGTTAATATCCCGTTCTCTAGATTTCACCCAAATTACCATAGTTTTCGTCGAGCTATTGATTTTCACTATACGAGTTGTCAGAACCATACGATATGCTCATCTTGGTTACCTAAAACCAAAGCCCGTTATATGAAAGCTGACCTGACTCCGGGCACCCATAATCGCATTACCGTGTAGGGTATTAATTAATGACCTGTTCCGCAGTAATCCCTGCGACGCTCAAGTGGGTATTTCACTAATGTTGCCCCATCAGCGTTCAAGTAATATGCTTAATTATCGGTCAGTAATACGCTTAAGGGGATAGGGATTATTTTTTGGTCTATTTATATATTTATATTTAGTTAGTTTTTAGTTTCCTAGCTAGACCTCCATCACGCTTTAAAAAAAAAAAAAAAAATTGATCCCCTTTCCAGACAAATGTGGAAAGTTTTCGATTTCCCAGCCGAAGGCCGGTTCCTTATAAAATGTCATGCTCGCTATCACTAGTCAGGAAAAAAATCGACGCCTAAAATGCGCGAAAGGTCCCAATATTGACAAAGAAAAGGGTTGAAAGTTCTTAAAATCGGAACGAACTTTTTAAAATCTCAAAATAATGTATCTAAACATGAGGGAGAAGGGAGTCCAGAAAATGCAACTACTTCTCTCTTAATTATCTGTCATTATGAACGATTGGGTGGGAGGGGTTGGGGGGAAGTGAATTTGTGTTTATTGTTGCCATTCTGGGTACGATTTTGTATTCTTCTTCTTCTTCTTGATATTAATCCCTCCAGTACCGGCGACGTTCTTTTTATTCTGGTAATGATTAGACGATTTTATTCAGCTTAGGAAGGACGTCTACCCATGAAAAGGCTACAGACTATCTTAATTGATACCTTTAGCCACCATATATCCTTCCTAAGCTTCATAAAATCGTCTCAAAGTAGGTGAAATCAAATTTAAATCATGTCACCGGTACAGAAGGGGATAATAGGCGGTTTTATGATGTTATGGAAAGTTAAACGATTAAATGATTTTATCCTCGACGTGTGTTGTGTTTTGGTTTATTACCTTCGCCAGTGAAGTTGGACGGAGGATATGTTTTTTGCCTCTGTTTGCCTGTTTGTCTGTAAACAAAGACATCCCCAAAAGTTATGAACCGATGATGACGAAATTTGGTGATACAGTTGATCAATTGATGTTTTCTGTTTGTAAAAATATATCTACTGTATATTTCGGCCAGTTTTGGATATTTAGTGTCTGGCCTAAATTGAAAAGGCTACTAAAGAATACGTTGGCATAATAAGCTCTTACACTCCCGTGACTTTTCTCTTTCATAAAATGTTCACTCATAAAAACCCTCGAGACACTGTCTCATTTTTCGTTGTTGGTGTTCTAATTACTTTATCTTAAACATCTACTGGCGTTTCATTTTTTCTTCAATATTTTCATCAAAATCCACTCACAAATGTATAACCATGTTCGTGTTGTTTGTATTGTCATTCTCTCAATTTATCAGTATACGGCCATTGACAAATACCATTGTATGCAAGCTACTTATTTAACTTCTATGACTGTATTGTTGATACTATCATTATTAATATTATTATTATTATTATTATTATTATTATTCGTAGTCGTAGTAGTAGTACCGTATTTAGTTTTACTATTATTATTATTATTATTATTATTATTATTATTATTATTATTTAAAACACGCACTACATAATTTTATTATGTTATCACTCATAGATAACAGGAGAACTGGATTTGACACGAAAATGGCCACTTTGCAGTAAGGGATCCAAAGCTGGAAAATGGACCTTTAAGTTCAATCCTCAAATTCTTGGCTCATAACCCACATAAATTGATGAAACTCACGGTGAAGTAAGCTAATTCATTGTCTATTTCAATGTCTGAAAGCAGTATCTATATCCGCCCACACTTGTTTCTTTTCACCGCTGGAATATACAAGTCAAACATGAGAATTTATATAATAACGGCTGGCTATATAAGTACAACTTCAAGCATACACAGTTATATTTCTAGTCGACAGATTTACAAACGCAAGCAAATGTACCGTACACAAAAATACTAATTTTATATCACTCTTCAAATAGATCAATAGATCGCTGTACATAGCTTTGACAGGCCACTTACTCACACCTGTGAGCTTGCGCCTCTTGTCATTTTGTGACCTTGTGTCAGCGCCTGTGGCGGCACCAGGCTTGCGCTTCGATATATCAACATAACTGTTGATGTCGCGCACCATGTTGCCGGCAAACAGACGATCAGATTGAAAAGGGCGCAGCCATTTGTCGCATGAGCTTGTCGACCAAGCTGTGTCCCTCAGAACAGGAGGTCCTGGTCAGCTGGGAGTTTTTGCTTCTCAGGGTGCTCACCACCTCAATGAACACCTTCCTGGGCAGGTCACACTGTAGCAGCTTGTGCCGGTTGGTCTCCTCCTTCACCAGGAACCTCTAAATGTGACAGATGTCAAGCGTGACATCAAGGCGGTGGAGGATGGAGCCAGGAGTTTGCCGCGGTCCAACAGCTCCGTGAAGGACCTGTAGATGGCCTCCACCTGCTCGCCATTGTTCTCTTCAAACCTGGCTTCCAATGGTGCAGCCTCTCTGTCGACCAGCAGGTCAGCACAGGCACCACACTTGTTGCCCCTGGTTGCCGAACGTTCCCGGGAGCATTTGTTTGGGAGTTTTGTGGGAGCACCCGGTTCTGGCCGTAGTAATATTAGCAGTAACACTCCCCGCATACTAAAAAAAAATGCTTACATAATGCAGAAAGAAAAAGTGATCCTACTCAAAGTATGATATAGGCTACAGTATTTATGGGTGCATTTCAAAGTTTTAGTTTTTAGCAATATCTACTATTTTTAAACAATATTTGAAGACGTCCATCGACGCTATCGCCGATGAGTAGTTTACTCTCGCACCTCACTGTTTTCTGTTTACCCATTTTCTTACATTGTGCAATTTTGGGTTTGCTTTTCACTCTCCCGCAGTAATATTTAGTTATTTGACACCTTCTATATCATCTTTAGGAGCAACGAGGGTCTGGGGGGGGCAGCTCCCAAGTTAGTTATGGTTGTCAGGTTAGGTTAGTAACACTATTGTCATCATCGGAGGAGGCGGGTGCTTACCTAATCGTAATTAGTGGGGGAGTAAGAAGAAGCCTTCTTGTATAGATCCACACCTCTAATATTTAGTTATTTCAAGTTAAAGCCTCCCAAAATTGGTGGTGGGTTTGTTTGCGTTCCGCCGCGAGTGCAGCCTAGCAGAGTCACATTATCAATGGAAGCATTAACCTAACCTGACAACCTAAACTAAACTGAAAGTTGCTGCCACCATACCCCTGCTGCTGTCCGCACATCAGTAGTAGGGCTTCTTAACCCCTGTCCAACGGGGATGTTTCTAACTTCTACTACCTGGCAGGGAGGGCATATTTACCCTAAACGAGCTTCATTCCATGCTCTTTGTCATGCATAAGCAAGAGCCAGAGCATAATACAATTATGTATCTGTGAAAGGGCGATAATAGAGCTTTCCAATGACACCTGAATCATCCTTGTACGACCATGGGTTATCCTGTAGCGATCGTGCAACACGAGGGGGAAAACCCTAAAATATGGTAATTTCCCGAGTTTTTTCCTGGTTTCGCGAGGCCGTGGATGTGTAATGGTGCGGAGGTAGTGACAGTCGCGGCACTGGGTCCGTGCCGAGCGGTCAGAACCCGCCTATCGTCCTCCCAGCGCGTGGACTCTCTCTCAGAGCCGATAATGTGCTCAACATCCCTTGCGACATATGTTGGGCCCCGCAGGGGTGGCCATGATTCTCTCACTCGACATATGTTGGGCCCCGCGGCTTGTGTGTTAAATAAGGTAAGACTAAAACAAAACTAATTTCCAGTAATAATCATTATTAGGAAATAGAAAGATTATATACCTAAAAAAATAACAAATCCAATTTTTTTTTTTTTTTTTTAAATAGCTGTGGTATGTTTCCTTAACACTTTGGCTGCAGGCATATTTCAGCCCATTTCTGCCATATTAGTGCACTCCTGATTGATTAGGCAAGTGTCTGAATGAAATGAAATGTATTCAGCCAAAAACTAGAAGAAAATAGTTTCAAAATGACACAAAAAAACGAGCTTCGTAACACGCGGGCTTCACCTGCAGCACTACCATAGGCATTCGCTAAAATAAGCAATTATCGCTAATGTCGCGCTACATTTGCCTTTGGCTGCGCTGTACTGTATATCTAGCGAGAGCATGACAAATTCCTCAGTGCCGCGGCCGGCTGGCTAGAGGATTGACATGTGGTCTGTCGCACTCCCGTTCCCTCGCACTCGATTCTTCAGGCTTTAAGAGGTTTTAAAAGTCTGTAAATTGCTGTAAATTGCCATGGTGTTCGGAAACGTCTCCCGCAGGCAATGGGTTAACCCATAAACGGCAGCAAAGCTCTTAAGTGGTTTTACTGGGGGACGGCGGCAAAGCTCTTAAGAGGGAGGCCTAAAAATACCATTTAAACAGCACTAAACAATTTTTTTTTGTTTTTTTCCCTATACCTCATATCACTCCTCCACATCCCCTCCTTCCTCCCTTTCCCCTCCCCCTTCAATTATCACCTATTTTCCCTGTTGTCACCTAATTTGTTGGTATATATTTGTGCTAACATTAGCAAACTGTGTGGGGGATGTGCTCACGTGCCTAGCAGGTGTGTTACACAAGGGAGTGTGTGTATGAGTAGGCTCAGTGTGGCTTGAGGCCTCGTGGAGGGAGGGGTTGCCTCAATTTTCTCAAAAATTCATGAATGGGCTGGTTCATCTATATTCGCGATTTTGACCAGAAAAATGATATTTTCACTGGTTTGATTGTTGTTACAGGTTACTATCTTCATAGTGAAGGTAAAATAGGCTAATATGAATAGGTAATAACGATATTTATCGTAAAATTACGATTATAGTCCTGAATGGAGCCCATATGCTCACCCATGGGGAGCTAGTTCATTACCCCCCCCCCCTCGCCATTCCCGGGTTAATAGGGTATTGACCAAAAAGGATTCTCAAAGGAAATTAACGAAACCGCGTACTTAACAAAGCTCGCGGGGTAGCGTCGTCAGACCTCTGGGATATATTTTAAAAATATTGCTTTAAAATAGCCTAGTAAATATGGTTAAAAACGATTAAAACCTTGAAATGCACCTACAAATAAACCATACTTTTAGTAGGATGGGTTACTTTTTCTGTAGTTTGCAAGTGCTTGGTTTAATAGGTGTGGAGTGTTACTGTTGCTATTACCGTTATGGGTAGCCTAGCCTATCAAGGAATTGTCTGTGTTAAATTTTGACATAGCCTAGGCCTAGATATTTAAAAATAAAATACTGGTACCATAGATTTTCATGGAAAGCTTATTAGGCTATAAAGATAAAACAAATATTTGTAGGTAGGCTAAGCCATTTTACAAGATCCAGCGTTATTTTTTGTGTCAAATTAAACTGTCTCTGGTGTCACTACTGTTTCGGCTAACTGTTTCCAAATCACTAATCTTCCATTTATCGCCTCTAACATCATTGGTGCCCTCATCACTGTTATCATTATGCCTTTCACCACTTTTAGGATAGTATGTGGGATCGTCAGCATCACTGCCATCACTGGAGTTACTAGAAGCACTTGGAATCCAACGAGGAATGAAATTTATTTTAGCCCTGATAAAAAAACGAAACGCTTCCTTTTTCCGTTGATTGAAGGCCAGATGGGGTAGCTACAGGCTACCAGTTAGTCACATTCTCATCACTTGTACATTCTGCCATTGTTGTGTTAAATCAGAGGAACATTAAAGCACTTAAACACGATAAATCACTGGAAATAATATGCAGTTCAGCAGAGACGGCGACACTCTGGGAGTGTAAACATATAAACAATGAGGTGTGCAGGGTGCGGGAAGCGAGATGTTTGTGGTGGCTCAATTATTTCGTATTTGTTTACGTTTTTCGTTATTCCAGTGAATTATCATTATTGTCTAATAATACTCTAATATTTTAGACATTGTTTACCTTACTGTATGTACTTCAACAGCTATATTATAGCTGTGGTGGTTGAGGGAATCTAGAAACCTGCCCTACATAGCTCACCACAACAGCTTGGTATGGATATTAGTCTCAGCTAGCACTAAAAACGCCTACAAACTGGACACTGTCAAACCATTTTGCATTTTTCATAATAAGAAAATGATAATACTTCACAAAATCAAAACAGAGAGCACCACTTCAACTAATCAGGTTTGGGTCCGTTACTGCAGCTGCAGGTCGGCTTCGCTGGCCCGTGTCAAATCCAGTTCTCCTGTTATCTATGTATCACTGTATACAAAATATATCGGTCACTTCCGTTTCCTACCTTCCCCGCTTTGAGGATCAAATACGCGTTGTGTTGTAGCAGTTTCTTCTGGCTATCATTAGATGATATTATACAGCTTAGGAATAATCTCTGGAAAAGAGAAGGCAAAGACTATCTCAATTAACCCTCCGACTCCCATACACTGTTCCTAATTTGAATATCAATCGTAAAATAAAAAACGGAAACAAAATACGTCATCGGCTTGTCTAAGGGTTAAGAGGGGCTAGTAAATAACCCATAACTCTTCCTAATCTAAAAATAATCGTCGAAGAATAGCCAGAAAACGGAAAAGAAACGCGTCATGGGATCTTCTAAGGGTTAAGGGGGACTAATAAAACCCCGTATTTCTCCCAGGCTCCAGTAACCTTCCCAGGCGTATTATATCCCTGTCAGGTGGGCCCGGCTGTTCCCTAGCTAGGCCGCACTCACACGCACGCACGCATTATCACACACATTTTTACAGTATTATCGCCGCATTTTCACACCATCATTAGACGCATTTTTACAGCATTATTAAAAGTATTCTACAGCATTATCACACGTATTTTCACACCATTGTCGCACGCATATTACAGCATTGTCACACGTAGTATAACATGGATTTCTACAATATTACCACATGTATTTTCACTGCAATATCACTTGCATTTGTATAGCATTATTAGCCTACACGCGTTCTCACAGTATTGGCATACGCATTTTCACATTATCATACATATTATCACAGCATTGTCACAAGTAATTTCCCAGCATTATCACACCTGTTATTGACAGCATTATCACGCACATATTCACAGCATACGTGGTTAACTACAAAATCGCACATCCCTTTTGCCCTATGTACACATTGTCAGGCATTCACATATGTAACCACATCAAAACACAGTTAATATTATTGGAGCTACAAAATACTCCTGTAAATGACCACTTGCCAGTTTCAGGCTATAAGGATATTGAGCCGAAACATCAATAATCAGCAGAAATACACAACACATGAGATTATAAGATGGATACATCCGTAATCTAGCAGGTAATTGGGCTAAATGTCGACGTTTACAGCTCCAACTTCCTCCCAAGTATCCAAATAGTACTTACCCTACCACAGCACACCACTTCTACACAGCACAGGTAACAACACTCACCTGTAGAAATAGAGATATGAATTAGAGAAGTAGATCCATAATATATGCAATCATTATGTATTAATGGGAAAAACATAAGTATATAAGGAGCATTTCCAAATGATATAAGATTATTATAAATATGGGGAAAAATATATTAAAGTGTTCAGTGCCGGTGACGTTCTTTTGCCTATACTCTTGACAATATTATTGACAGCATTATCACACGTATATTCACACCATAGGTGGTGAAATACAAAATGGCACACCCCTTTTGTCTTACGTACAAATTGTTAGGCAGACACATATACAGTATGTATTCAGTGCACGCACGTTTTGTAAATACACATTCATTCTGGATACATACATACACACTAACACTCATGAACTATTCTATGCAAATAACACATACCGGTACAAACACGGACATCCTTTACTTAACGCGCGCGCACACACATGCACACACTCACCTACACACAGCCCGTAGCCTAGTAGGTAGAGCTCTCGTCTCACACACGAGGGGTCGGGGGTTCAATTCCCGGCCGGGCGGAGACAAATTGGGCTTGTCTCCTTTCATGTGTTAGCCTCAGTTCACCTAGCTGTAAATAGGTACCTGGAATAAGTGGACGACGTTGTGACGTCCCATCTGGGGTTGGCAAAAATGGTACAAGGCG
Organism: Paralithodes platypus; assembly: GCA_032716605.1. Classification (NCBI taxonomy): domain Eukaryota; kingdom Metazoa; phylum Arthropoda; class Malacostraca; order Decapoda; family Lithodidae; genus Paralithodes; species Paralithodes platypus. The sequence goes on along the minus strand of CM064493.1, from coordinate 13,356,269 downwards.
AGATGGGTATCATTTTTTTTTTTTTTTTTTTTTTTTTTTTTTTTCTATATTCCAACTTACTTCCTCTCGGGCATAGGCTGAGAGCCTTAACATTCACCGCTTTACAATGAACAGTGAAGCCCGTGAGGTCTTGTTCCAGTCTAGGGAGTGAGACATGTGAAGCACGTAGAGCACAACGAGCACCTGCCATCTTGCCTTCACATGAGGCACGGTGCTCACTCATGGCCCGAAACGACCCCATCCCTGAAGCCATCTCGTTCCCGTGCTTCACTGTCTCACCCACTACACTCGGACTCTCACACTTACACACACACAACGCCACCTGTTGAGCAGATAACTCACCAGGCATTGCACCCCTATAGCATATTTTGAATATGGGAATATTCATACAGTGCTATTTAATCAGGGAACAATGAGGGTATTTTATTGACGTCTCGGTGGGCTTTGTGGTAATGCACTGATACTAGGTACAGCACAAATTCCATCCCAATAATATCTTCCCATTGATACATCGGGATTTGAACCCGGGACCTTTGGATTACCAGGCCAGTGGCAAGACCACTCCACCACACCTCCCCTTGGTTCACCTAAGCTGATGGCTACCTAAGCCTTCGGGCGAGACGGTACCGTCTATAGTGAGAATGGTACCATACAGATCCACCCTAAGCCTTCGTTTCCGATGTCGCCAATTGGCTAAAATACAGACTACACACACATCCACAGCCATTCCAACAGTACATAAAACACTTAACATGCATTTCACGCAATACATTCCCAGTTAAGGAGGCGCGATAATAATGAGCTTAGCTCGCATTGCGTGGATTCCCCTTGACGAACAAGTAACTGAGTAACTGAGTAACACACACACACACACACTAAAATACACATATTGACCATCACAAACATACACACACTCAAGCACGCATACTCACGCTCACACAACCGTCTACAAACCTTAAACAATTTAATGTACACAACTGCTCACACACACACACACAGTGACTGCCACACGAACACACACATCCCCACGCAAACACACATGACCGTCCACATACACACACACACACACACATACAATGACCATCACTGGACGAACACTCACACCCAGTAGAGAACACACATGGCCCTCCATGCGTGTGTACACACACACACAGACAAACACACACACACGCACACACAGACCCAGCACACACTTCCACAGGTCCTCTGGTAACCACTTCATCCATCCACCCCACACCGACCATTGTTGGGAGGCAAACCTCAGCAATTTTGTGTTGAGACTTGAATGAATATGAGAAGGAATACATGACAAGTAACCCGTCCAGTACCAGTGACGTCCTTTTCATTATATTCTGGCTACTATTAGACAATTTTACTCGCCTTAGGAAGGACCCATTCAAAGGCTACACACTATATATCTCCATTAATCCTTTTAGCTAGCAAATATCCTTCCTAAGCATAATGAAATCGTCCAAATATAAATATATATATATATATATATATATATATATATATATATATATATATATGTATATATATACAGGGTGTCCCAGGAGGAAAGGGCATAAGTTTGGGAAATGATAAAACAGGGTATTCTAAGCCTAAAATGTTCTATAACAAAAAGTCCAAATCTCAACCGTTAAAGAGATATGGAAGGTTTTATGTAGTGTCCTACCACGCCTCACTGTAATGGACTCTTCCATGTCAGATAGTTTCCAACTGGTCCAAAGTGAGCTATTATATCTATAATCATTTTGCAACTTAACCCTCCTGGCCCGGGCAGGCTCTCAAAATGACAGTGTGGGCTACCCGGGCGATCTGGCCGAAAAACGTCTAGGCCTAGGCTACTGTATTTTTGTTTAGTTTAACTGCTAGAAATTTCCCACACATCTATAAATGTAGTGTGGTTTCCAATCTGTAGACTGGCGTTGAGTAGAGCTCTCTATGTCAACTGGTTCAGTTGTGATGACGATTTCAGTGGAGAGCACTTGCAGGCGATGTTAGCAATATGACGATCTTTTCACTACTGAAACAACGACATACAGACATACAATAACAAACGAGTCTTCTCTTTCTTGTTTTCGGAGGTGCGGTGACGTAACGATCGGCTTTGTTTACATGCGTCGGACGCACGGCGTTCAGACCAAGCTGAATAGGCTTTCAAGCTTACAGATTTTAAAATGACAACCGGACACCTGCCCCTAATTCGTGGTGTCATTTTAAAATGACAACCAGGCCAGGAGGGTTAAAGTATTATAATATCTTTACAATAACATGGTAAAATAATTGCAGTTAGATGGAGGTGTGGTAAGTACTAGGACAGCTAGGCCATCCTTATGGGGAAATACTGAAGAAAATACCATTTTCAACATGCAATATATCTTAACTGGTTGAGATTTGGAATATTCCTTATAGACAATTTTAGGCTTAAAATATTTTGTTTTATCATTTCTCAAAGTTATGCCCTTTCCTCCTGGGACACCCTGTATATATACAGTATATATATATATATATATATAAATATATATACAGTATATATATAAATATATATATATATTATATATATATATATATATATAAATATATATATATACTGTATAATTATATATATATATATTTTTTATTTTTTTATTCCAACTTACTTCCTCTCGGGCATAGGCTGAGAGCCTTAACATTCACCGCTTTACAATGAACAGTGAAGCCCGTGAGGTCTTGTTCCACTCTAGGGAGTGAGACATGTGAAGCACGTAGAGTACAACGAGCACCTGCCATCTTGCCTTCACATGAGGCACAGTGCTCACTCATGGCCCGAAACGACCCCATCTCTGAAGCCACCTCGTTCCCGTGCTTCACTGTCTCAACCCCTACACTCGGACTCTCACACTTACACACACACAACGCCACCTGTTGAGCAGATAACTCACCAGGCATTGCACCCCTATAGCATATTTTGAATATGGGAGTATTCATACAGTGCTATTTAATCAGGGAACAATGAGGGTATTCTATTGACGTTTCGGTGGGCTTGTGGTAATGCACTGATACCAGGTACAGCACAAATTCCATTCCAATAATATCTTCCCATTGATACATCGGGATTTGAACCCGGGACCTTTGGATTGCCAGGCCAGTGGCAAGACCACTCCACCACACCTCCCCAATGCACAATGTGAATTTATACATTAAGAGCTGAGCCCGCTAATCCAAGGTTTTCCAGCAGGCACCTAGTGAAACAATGGTGCTGTCAGACTAGTATTAATTAAAATAAGTTAAGGAAAAATATAAATGTGTAGAAACATACATGCGCACAAGGTAATCAGTTATAAGTAGGACTGTAAAGGAGTGTTATTATATTAAAACCAGAATGTTACACCCACCCACCCACCACCCTACATCACTTGCTTTACAAGAGCCGGTTGTATTCCAGTTCATGCTAAATTGATGCCTTAACAACTGATTTCTCGATACATAACCCATGCAATACCGATGACGTCCTTTTAATTTTATTTAGGCTACTATTAAACGATTTTAGTTAGTTTCAAAAGTGCCTCCAATAATTAACAGGTTTCGAACTATTTCGCTTCACACTTTTTACTACCACAGATCCTTCTTAAACTGCATAAACTCACCTAAAATAGCTAGAAGGAAATTAAAATCGACGTCGCCGGTACAGATGGAGTTAATGGGAAAATATGAATCTACTCTGTCTCTATTTTAGATTTAAAGTACTGACCATTTTAGAATTTAACTTTTTTTGTGATTAATAAACTATGCAATGTGGAAAATTAATGTACACATTCGAATAGGCATCTTTGCTACACTGCTTGGTATGTTACATTGGAAGCCAAACTATGTTAATTCCAATGAGAAAAGTGTACTAAATGAGACCAATGGTGTACATCTGAAGCAAAACTATGTACATTCCAATGAGAAAAATGTACTAAATGGAACCAATTGTGTACAGTACATTGCTTCAGAGTACCCAACACGCCCCATTAGCCACAACATTGCCTTACAGTACACTAGGCTTTGGAGTACTGTACTTCATTGCACAATACATTACACACTTATTTTAACCCCTTCTGTACCGGCGACGTCTTCTAAACTTTACTCTGGCTACTATTAGACGATTTTAATAAGTATAATGGGCCGCTAGCAATTAATAGGCTTTGAACTATCTCACTTAACCATTATTACTACCACAGATCCTTCTTAAACTGCACAACATTATCTAAATATAGCTAAAATAAAATACAAAAGACGGCAAGGTACAGAAGGGGTTTAGGTTAGGTTTTTAGTAAGTTTTCTAGACCCCCAAGACCACCCTTCGAGATAAATGTGTTCATTTTTCGGTAGAAATCTATCATGGCCGAAGACCGAAACCACCTGAATTGTAGGCTTGCTTTCCAAGAAAAAAAATCGACACCTAAATGGCACGAAAGGTCTTCAAATTGACAAAGAAGTGGGGTGAAAGGTCTTCAAATTTGCCAAACTAATGGGGTGAACGCCAATACCGGGTATCTGAAAACTAATGGGGCACAACATGAGGGACAAGAGGATCTAGAAATAACCCTCAACACATTCAGTACCATGACATCCTTTTCATTATATTCTGGCAACTATTAGACGGTTTCTATCCGTTTAGGAAGGATGTTTATCCATTATATAATGATTACAAACTATCCTACTTAATCCTTTTAGCTACCGTACCATATAACTTTCCTGAGCTTCATACAATTGTCTAAATGTAGCGGAAATTAAAAAAAAAAAACGTCGCCTTACTGTAAGGGTTAACTACCATGCTTTAATAGACACAGATGCCAAGAAAATAAACGGAATTAAACCTTGTTTTATTGTATTATTTTCCTCATTCTTCACAAATTAAATCTAATTTACAAAAATGTAAAAAAAAAAAAATCCTGCATTGTGGAAAAAATACGAAAAAACGCACATACCTGACACTTTATCATGATTAAAATGTATATTATTTATCGCCTTTCCAGGAAACTATTAAGGGGATATGGTTGATTTTTCTGACCCCTCCTTCTCCCTCATGATTAGCCCCATTAGTTTCTAGATCTTAAGACATTCGATCCATTAGTTTGGCGATTTTAAGACCTTTCACCCCATGTCTTCGTCAATATTATGACCTTTCGTGCAATTTAGGTGTCGATTTGTTTTCCTGGTTACTGATAGCGAGTCTGTATTATAGTAGTAACCGACCTCCAACCAGGATATTCGTCTATCCAAAATTGTACAAATATATCTTGAAGGAGGGTCTCCGGGTGCTTTTTTAAGCTTGATAGAGGTCTAGGGTGGAAACTAACAAAATAATAAAGTACATATAAAAGCAAATAAATACGCCCATCTCCCCGTAATCCGATTTAGAACATGGTATCAAGCTGTAGACTTAGCCGATTTTTTTTGTTTTTAATTAGTAATATTTTTTAGTTACTGAATATTATAATTGGCATTTCAAGTATACTAATCTTCAGCGCATGTGTGAAACAGGATTTTCATTTAATATCAAGACTTAGTACAAAGTAACTATGCATAGATGCAACATATACTACAATATTCATCGTATATAATACACACAGGATCAGTGGTGTACAATATGCTTAGTACATTTAAATTATTTGTATAAACTCAGTCTGAATCCATTGCACCTTATGTAAGCTTTATGTCGCGGAATATTGTGATAATCTTTGTGACACGTGAATTTCAGGGCATGATGTTTATATATCCATTTGTTTTTATCCATACCAAAGTTTGTTATACAGGAAGATATGAACGTTGATATAACTTTGTCTATACTTATCTTATTAAGGGCTTGTTCTTAGTTTGCTCCCTAGATCACTATCAAACTTTAAATACTACCCTCAAACTATATATTTGTATTGTTTTCGGTAGAAAAATATCACGGTTGAAGCTTGGTTCATCCTGAATTACAGGCTTGCTATCACTCGACAAGAACAAAATGACACCTGTTACGACTGGGGTTCAAATATATCAGGGCTCTTATTCATTGGACTAGTAATGGCATAAATGTTACAACGGAAAGCGCTAGCTCCAACCTCTGATGTATATTCCCAGTGAACAAAGAACACAAATACTCTACAGAGTTCTATATGCAATAATAGGCTATCAAACTCTCAATAAATGTGCGTCTACTCTAGGCTTAATGTTATGTGAAAACAGCCTATTACTACCTATAACCGAAGGTGCTTGGTTATGGTATACAAAGTAAGGTGGTAAGAGAAGTTACAGCTTACGTTACTTTAATCAATAAATGTCAGGCACTCCTGCATGAAAGAAAGTGCACTAAAGTCCTTCAACACTAACAAGGAATCTTCTTTAAATGTGAGATGCTATAAAGATGCTCGTATCGGAAATGGAACCCAAAAAGGCAGGTAGCGGAACAATGCTCGTGCAGGCTATGCACACAAAAAGGCAGAATATATAATGCTGTCGGAGCCAAGAATATCCTAAACACTACAACAATAATAATAATCGCCACGACAATGCAGTATTCCTATCAACAAAAAGAGCCTAAGTCGTTTGTGTCTCAATACATCAAACTAGGCTGCGAAATGCTTGTATAATCATAAACGGGTATACATAAAAAGACTAATTAGGTTAATATACTTAATGTCTACTTTGACTGATAAAGTCTAGCTAGAGTCAATGATACGAGATACTGGTGCGCATGGCATGCCGCATAGCCTAGTGCAAATCTCAAGTCTGTGCGTCAAATATTACGTTATAGGGAAGGGTAGCTCTCTTGAGAAACCTTAATACCGAAATATTAAGCGTTCTCCTGGCGTACTTCAAAGACAAACAATCGAGACTAGAACAGTGCAGAATGGTATAGGCAAAAAGCCCTCATTCGTGCATGCTCCACTCTCAATGGCACACAGACTAGAATTTACTCAATCAACTCCAGTTCTCAGGTATGTCGTGCAGCTTTTTCCTAAAGCCAGCACTCATAGGAAACAATACCTTATAATATCAGACTCCTAGTCTAGCATTATCTAATCCAGCAGAACACTAATAATTATAGGAAGCGGCAATATGAAAGCCAACCAATGCTTCGTGATCCACTTATCTTAACAACTAACATACATGGGTTATATCAGACCTTAACGCACAATACAACTGGCCAGCATGAAGCTGATTTTGCAGAGTTAACCAGAGGGGGTATAATATTAAAAAGGTGGTGAAAGATATGAAAAAAGAGAGAGGTAGGCAGAGGAAAAGATTCTCAGGTGCGAAGCGGGTGACAGGTAGCAAGGGAAAAAGATGGATGCGTTCTAGAAACCAGATCTGAGGGAGAGAGTGGCGAGGAACTGCATATATACTCGCACTAGCTCGAGGCGCGTGGGAAAAAAGCGGTTACAAGTCCTCTAGCCACTAGCAAGGGAGCTAGCAGCATGGTAAGGACCTCTCTCCACCAACCCCCACGAGGCAGCCAGCCGTGACGTCATCGAGCGGGACAAAAACACTGCGCGCTCCCTCTCACTCTGTTCTACTCTCTCTCTCTCTCTCTCCCAGATCCCATCATTTCTAGTTAATGATAAAACACATACTTTACAATTAAATATATAAAGCCTTGACATGGGTGAAAACAAAGAGCCTTTCTGGACTGCCCATGACACAAGCTTTCATATGAAAAAAAGCACACTCTAATTCATAAACTGTAGCCCCATCCACTGCCCTGGCGATCCTAGCGAGTCACTGTAGGACAAGCCATGCGGTTCTAACGGAGTGGTTAACGTCACACCCCCCCCAAGATTTTTCTCAGAGGCCCCAAGGCTCACAAAAATCTGATGGTTAGAACCCATGCTATATCTCCACTTCCCATCACCCAGCGGCAGTAAAATCTCTGGCACAGTTCTTCAAAAAAAAAAAATTCAAAATTATAACCCTCCCCAACACCATAGGTTAATTTATATGTAGTTATGCTCCTCAAGAGCGAGCATCTCTAGCCCAGCATTCTGAGAGGAGTGCAACTCAGAATTACTGCTATAACATACTAAAAAAAACTCAACTATCAAAGAAAGAGTTTTTATTTGATTTTTATGTTTATAATTTGTTTATTTCGGCTGCACTATAGGGGCAAGCCTAGTTTTTTCTTCTATACCAAACGCTCAACTCCTGCTTTACGACCCAATACGCTGGGCTACAACCGCGAGCCAACAAGCACCAAGCGCAAAATACTATTCAAACTAAAGCAGGAGGCTACCCGTGTGTCAATCTACCCAGGATCATATACCCTTGAACGACCATCTGCAACCACGTTGTCACAACCGGCAATATGGCGTATGTCCAGGTTATATACCAATAACCTTAGTGACCACCTGGTCAGCCTCATATTCCGATTGTGAAACTGGTCCAAGAACTTGAGAGGGTGATGATCTGGGTAAACTACAACGACCAGACCATAGGCTGGAACATAGACCTCGAAATGCCCCAGCGCAAGCACAACCGCCAGCAGCTCCTCCTCGACAACAGAGCAGCTCCCCTGGGCCGAATTGTACTTCTCCGAGCAGAAACTAACAGGATGCTCCAGCCCATCATCGTCCTTTTCCACAAGGACGGCACCAGCCCCCACACCACTAGCCTCCATTGCTAGTTGGAAAGGTAGGCTAAAGTCAGGGGCCCTGAGGATCGGGTGAGTGCACAACAGGTGTTTTACTTCTCCTTCTCACACTCAGGCGCCCATTTGAACTTCTTATCCTTCCAGTTATCCTCCACCTGAGCTTGACTGTCCCGTTCTCCTTCTCCACCTTGACTGCTAAACGTCATCACAGGCACAGTGAGAGGCTCAGGGGGGTGCCTCCCATACTCCTTCATGGGATTAACATGACATAACTGATTGCGCTTCCGTCTGTCTGGAGTGGCTACCAAGTAATCCAGGTCTGATAGCTCCTCCACCACCCTATAAGGACCAGCGTACTTCGCGGATAAGGGGTGACCTACAAGGGGCAGTAGAATCAACACCTCCTGACCCACATGAAACTCCCTGAGTTCAACCTTGAGGTCGTACCTGTCCTTCCTGAGGGCCTGAGAGCTAGTCAAATTACGGCCAGCCAACTCCAGACTGCGCAACATCCGTTCTCGACTGTTAAGGACACACTTGAGCATAGAACAAGGTTTTTCTGCGCCCTCCCATACTTCTTCAACCATATGGAGAGGCCCTCTGACACGGTGTCCAAAGACGAGCTCATTAGGGCTGAATCCCAAACTCTCCCCCGGTACCTCCCACACAGCAAACAAAACACATGGCAGGCCAAGATCCCAATCCCTCCCACTCTCAAAGCAACAACAACGAAGCACAGATTTCAAGGCTGAGTGCCATCGCTCTAACACACCCTGGCTCTCCGGATGATACGCAGATGACACAACCCCAACAATCCCATGCTGCGGCATTGCTTGAACAAAGAGGCTAGAAGTGAAGTTGGGTCCCTGGACTGACTGAATCCCCTGCGGGTAACCATACCGGGAAAAATACACAAGCAAGCTTCGGACCACCGTCTTCGCCGACCCATTTCTCATAGGGTACGCGTCAGGGTACCTTGTTGCCACATCTCCCGACTGTGCATCACTGTCCTCCTTCAACTCTTTCGTCTTTTTAAGCCCATCCTCTGCCCCTTCAGGAACAGTTACTGGGTCTTCTCCAGACTCGAAATGTGGTCCTAATAATGAGTCCCCGAGAAGGTCCGTTGACACTAAACTCTCAACCACATCAACTTTCAACCCCTTCTCGGTACCCTTCCTCCGCTGATCTAAAGATTGTTGACCAGAATGTGACTCCCTGGATGCAGGATCTCCGGTAACAACACACACCATAGGCTGCCCCGGACACTTCTCAACCCACTCCTGCTCCTCCCTACTCACGTCGGCCGGCTTCTCGGCAATGACCAAGGGTGGAGCCTCAGAAGTAGGTCCCGCAAAGTCGTTGCCGAGAAGGAGGTCGACGCCCCCAACAGGTAACTTCTCCACAATTCCTACATCCAGGTCTCGAGTCACACCATCAACTTCCACCTTCATTCTTACAAGCGGGTATGACCTTGTCGCATTAACTCCCTGAACCACAACCACCCGCGCCGTATTGACAGGTTTACCAGTGAAATTTCTCAACAGTGTTTGCGATGCCCCAGTGTCACGCAAAATTCTCACCTCATGTCTTCTACCCCCCCACTCCAAACAACCGAGTCCCCTGTGGTCACTAAAGGCATCACGGACAGGGAATAAGCCTTCCGGATCCTTCTGCACTGGCAGTGTATTTACCTCGGAAGAAATGCCTCTAACAAACTCCGATGTCCTCTTGAACACTCCAATGCCGTGAGCATAAGACACGGCTGCCGGAGGAGGTCGACTAGGGCACTCATTTGCCTTATGACCCTCCTGGTGGCACCTAAAACACCTAAATTTCGGTTTCGGCTTATACTGTGATGTAAAAGGCCCCTGACTTTTCACATACGGTGTGGTGAAAGGTTTGGATTCAGTTTTAGTTTCATGGCTCTTCTGTTTAAATGTGTCATTGTTATGGGGAGGGGGAGGATAACGGTCCTTAGCACTTACATCGTACTTCTGTGAGGACCCGCAACCCCGAATCAACGACAGCCGTCGATCAGCCATTTCTGCTGCTTCGACTAGAGTTCTTGGGTTTTTCTCCTTTAAGTTCAAAGTTAGATCACCGCCCGTGCTCTTAAAGAACTGCTCCAACATCATTAACTGCTTAATTTCATCAAATGTTGTGACCTTCTCAGATCGGAGCCAGTTCCCCATAGCATCGGACAAGTCCCGGGCGTGTTCCAAAAAGGTGCTATCTCTTCCCTTAGTTACACCCCGGAACTTCAAACGGTACGTTTCTGGTTGCAGTTCGTAAGCCCTCAGGACAGCCTCCTTGAGATCCTCATACACAATACATGACTCCAAAGGTAACGCATCGTAGGCTTTAAGACCCTTGCCTATTAATCTAGAGGATACAAGTGCTGCCCATTTATTCTCTGGCCACTGGTGTTCCTGGCACTTCTTCTCAAAGCGTGTGAAAAATTCTGTTACACCACTCTCATCAAACACCGGAACCAGTTTCAATAAGTGCGAGAGAGACTGCTCATGAACACGGTTACCAGCCCCAAGTCGCTGTCCCGTTTCCTCTACTCGCGACTTCTCTACGTCCATGTCGGCACAGTACCTAATCGACTCTAAATCAGCTTGGATTTTTGCTAGCTTGGCTCTCTCTTCTATCTTGGCTAATTCTAATTGCTGCTGATGCTGAAGCTTAGCTAATTCGAGCTTAAACAATAATTCTGGAGATAACCCTTGAGGAGGTGAAGGTGCTACAATGTTTGAAATTACCGGTGGTCCCCCCAGGGGCAACCCACCCTGCCAGTCACCACCCAACTGTGGAAGCGTACTTGGGGTCGGCAAACTACTGGGATGGCTGGGAGTCGAGTGTAGGGGAAGCATGGCCGAAGGGCTCTGAGCACTCAACCCAGCTCGCTCACCAGTCACCCTGCCCAGTACACACGTTATCAAGTTATCCCTGGTCATGCTGCTAGTAACCGCGTGACCGATAGCTGTGGCCAGGCATCGAAGACCGTACCGATCCATACCCTCCAACCGCTCGGCAGTAACAGGCCATTGCAAAAATATCCTAGCATCCTCCTCACAGTTCACCCGATTAACCCTTTCATCATGCTGCTGTTCCTCAGTTTCGACATTACGTACTGTGTCTCCATTCTCCTCTGATCCGGTATAAGACATGATGCTCACAAAAATTTCCCACCTCAATATTCAGAAAAGAAGTACCCCAAACTCTTATACCTCAATATACACACAAAAAATCTCGGAAATACTCAAGGGCTATACTATGTTGCAAAAAAAAACTATTCTTGCTGATCCCCGCAAAATATTCTCCAAAACAACAAATGTTCCCTGCTAATAAATGTAGGTTCACCAAATCCTAGGTAAGGTCGCCATTTGTTACGACTGGGGTTCAAATATATCAGGGCTCTTATTCATTGGACTAGTAATGGCATAAATGTTACAACGGAAAGCGCTAGCTCCAACCTCTGATGTATATTCCCAGTGAACAAAGAACACAAATACTCTACAGAGTTCTATATGCAATAATAGGCTATCAAACTCTCAATAAATGTGCGTCTACTCTAGGCTTAATGTTATGTGAAAACAGCCTATTACTACCTATAACCGAAGGTGCTTGGTTATGGTATACAAAGTAAGGTGGTAAGAGAAGTTACAGCTTACGTAACTTTAATCAATAAATGTCAGGCACTCCTGGATGAAAGAAAGTGCACTAAAGTCCTTCAACACTAACAAGGAATCTTCTTTAAATGTTAGATGCTATAAAGATGCTCGTATCGGAAATGGAACCCAAAAAGGCAGGCAGCGGAACAATGCTCATGCAGGCTATGCACACAAAAAGGCAGAATATATAATGCTGTCGGAGCCAAGAATATCCTAAACACTACAACAATAATAATAATCGCCACGACAATGCAGTATTCCTATCAACAAAAAGAGCCTAAGTCGTTTGTGTCTCAATACATCAAACTAGGATGCGAAATGCTTGTGTAATCATAAACGTGTATACATAAAAAGACTAATTAGGTTAATATACTTAATGTCTACTTTGACTGATAAAGTCTAGCTAGAGTCAATGATACGAGATACTGGTGCGCATGGCATGCCGCATAGCCTAGTGCAAATCTCAAGTCTGTGCGTCAAATAATACGTTATAGGGAAGGGTAGCTCTCTTGAGAAACCTTAATACCGAAGTATTAAGCGTTCTCCTGGCGTACCTCAAAGACAAACAATCGAGACTAGAACAGTGCAGAATGGTATAGGCAAAAAGCACTCATTCGTGCATGCTCCACTCTCAATGGCACCCAGACTAGAAATTACTCAATCAACTCCAGTTCTCAGGTATGTCGTGCAGCTTTTTCCTAAAGCCAGCACTCATAGGAAACAATACCTTATAATATCAGACTCCTAGTCTAGCTTTATCTAATCCAGCAGAACACTAATAATTATAGGAAGCGGCAATATGAAAGCCAACCAATGCTTCGTGATCCACTTATCTTAACAACTAACATACATGGGTTATATCAGACCTTAACGCACAATACAACTGGCCAGCATGAAGCTGATTTTGCAGAGTTAACCAGAGGGGGTATAATATTAATAAAAAGGTGGCGAAAGATATGAAAAAAGAGAGAGGTAGGCAGAGGAAAAGATTATCAGGTGCGGGGCGGGGTACAGGTAGCAAGGGAAAAAGATGGATGCGTTCTAGAAACCAGATCTGAGGGAGAGAGTGACGAGGAACTGTATATATACTCGCACTAGCTCGAGGCGCGTGGGAAAAAAGCGGTTACAAGTCCTCTAGCCACTAGCAAGGGAGCTAGCAGCATGGTAAGGACCTCTCTCCACCAACCCCCACGAGGCAGCCAGCCGTGACGTCATCGAGCGGGACAAAAACACTGCGCGCTCCCTCTCACTCTGTTCTACTCTCTCTCTCTCTCCCAGATCCCATCATTACTAGTTAATGATAAAACACATACTTTACAATTAAATATATAAAGCCTTGACATGGGTGAAAACAAAGAGCCTTTCTGGACTGCCAATGAAACGAGCTTTCATATGAAATAAAGCACACTCTAATACATAAACTGTAGCCCCATCCACTGCCCTGGCGATCCTAGCGAGTCACTGTAGGACAAGCCATGCGGTTCTAACAGAGTGGTTAACGTCACACACCTAAATGGCACGACATAGGCTTTAAAATCACCAAACTAATGGAGCGACTATCTGAATATATCAAAACCAAGGGGGCTAAGCATGAGGGAGAACTAGGTTCTGACCCCCCTCCCCCCTATTAAGATATTGTTGTCCGATTGACAACAATAACAACTATAACTTTTACACCTAGCATACCTAACTTGTGAGGGATATATTATATATATATATATATATATATATATATATATATATATATATATATGTATATATATATTGTAACGCTCCTGCATAGTAGCCACGTGCGGGCATGCGCGCGTGTCGGCTGCCCAGCCGTTTAGAAACCGGCTGGCGGCAGCCGGCCGGCCGGCTTTTCCTTAGTATATATCCTACGACAATGTAACTAATGTCTGGGATATTCTTATGTTGTTTCACAGCTTGAAGCTGCCCTTATTCTTAACCAACGCATCTTAGTATATTTTATTCTCGATAGTTGATTGTTTCATTATAATATATAAGATGTAAGTCTAGTGAGAGTGGGAGGAGACGAGCGGGAGAGAGAGACTGGCTGGGGGACGTTGCTTCGCGCGGAGAGTCTAGCTTGGGACGAGCCTGATGTTGCCAATTTGATTGCAACGTTAGGCTTAGTTTCGACTCACGCAAGGGGTAGAGGATTTTGACCCGTCAACGGTGTTGAGTGTTGCCAAGCATGGGATGTATTTCGCATGCCTAGGGTGGGGTCCAGACAGATTCAAGACTCAGAGCTCGCCTCACTGTCGTACCCTTCGGACCCCCTTGATATCTATCCCTCTCAACCCCACTTAGAAACTTTCTCTCTTACTTTGTATACCTTCCTTCCACTACTTCACCAATCTATTTAATTATCCCATCCCCTTGATAGACCTTATATCTATTATTGTATTAACGACGAGCTCTCAGATAACTAGATAGGATTTTGGGCCTTATGCAGAGATGTAATTGTTAATGAGACCTAGGAAGCTTTTTTGTTGTCTCATATTTGGTGGTTTCATGCTTGCTAGTGTGTTCTTGTGTCAGGTTAGCAGGGGCTAGACCGGAGGGGAGGCTTTTTGCGATCCTTTAAGTAAAGTCTGCTGGTGCGAGTCCTGTGGACCCGCACGACTTTACTAGGATACCCGTGGGAGTCTTGGGGCATTTTCTTGTCTGTGTCCCTGTGTGTCTAGTGTTGTGTTGTGTGAGGGCCCTTGCCTAGTCCACTCAGCACTGCGCTAGCACGTCTTGCTTTTGTTTTAGGGTCGCCAGGAGAGAGTCAGATACTTGGGATCTGAGTCTCAAGAGAGCACCCTTTCAATTGGAGTAATTTGGCGCACAGACTTGGGAACGTCCCTAGGCTAGAGCAGGTGGCTCAGCCCGGGTATCCAAAGCCTATATCCTTCCGGCTAGACCTCTGCCACCTGGCAGATTAACAGCTAGGGGCTGTGTGCCACAGTTTTACCGTTTTTGTGAGCATTGTGAGTCAGGGTGTGGCTTAGAGACTCTGTCCGAGCAGGCTTGCCTGACTAAGAGTGAGAAGCACACCTGTATGTGGTTATGTTGCGAGTTGCTGCCTTTATTTAATTATACCTATGCCATTATACACTGTATGGCCTATCACTAGTATTTATTCCTGCTTATGAGTTAAGAGTTCTCTAAATCCGTAACATACTTTCTTTGCTAAGCATCAGATCCTACAGTAGCCGCATGCAGTTTAGAAACCCGCATCTTGTCTACCGGTACGATGCTTTGAGGACTGTTTGCTTTCACCTTCTTTCACGCAGGGGTGATTAGTCGTATTAATTAATGTAACGTTAAATGTACTTTCTTCTAGTTTGTTATTAAATTGTTTCTGCAATTTAATTCCGTTATCTATCTTTTCCTTGAAGCTTTAAGTCAACTTAATTGTGTGATCTTTTATATAGCCTGCTTGACTATCAGCAGTCTATAGTACGTGCACCCTGTAACCGAGTCATAGGATACCTCGTTGTCCAGGCAGGACTCTTGACGGTTTAGGGTGGTTTGTTGCCTGGGTTTATAGATAAGGGTTGGATGTAGCGTTTTCCGTTGTTGCTTGTTGCCGCATACCTAGTCCAATAGAAAGAGCCCAGTGTTTATATATCCCAGGAAGTAACAAATGGCGACCTTGCATAGGATTTACTGAACAGAGGAATATAGTGGTCATTTGTTTTGAGATTCCTTATGATTAGAGGAATACAGTGGACATAGTTTTTTTTTTGGAGCAACCAATATAACACATTAAAGACTTTAAATAACATTAGTATATACATACTTGCATAGGAGATAAGGCACATTCTATAACCGTGATAATTACTGCAGTATACAAACATGTCTAATACATCAGAATACAGTCATGGGTCAGGTCACGATACGGGCTCGGAGGGAGAAAGACCTGTGGAGTGGCTAGTCGATAGCAAGGAGGCTGCTAGAAGATTTTTAGAGGTGTCCCTTACCGCTGCCAGGGTGTTGAAGCTGAATAAGTATGGCTTAAAGTGTGTGGCAGGTCTTCAGGGTCACCAGGGTTTAAGTGGCATGAGGAAAGATCAGCTGAGGACTTTGATATTGGGTTTAGAAGGGAGAGACCTGGGTGGAGAGGTGACTGGGGGCCCCGGTCCGCAGCCCCCCCTCCACTCTACCCCCATATCAAATGTCAGGGTGCCTGAATGTAGTACATACCCCCAAGTTGATGGTCAATGGCAGCGTGGAATTCAATCACAGGGACCCTCTCCATTAAATGCACCTTCCCCTCCTCAAGAGTTGACTCCAGATTTTTTGTTTCGGCTTGAGATGGCCAAGGTTGAGGATGCTAGAGCTCAGGTTGAGGCTACCGAAAGACAGGCTAGAGCTCAGGTTGAGGCTGCCGAGAGACAGGCTAGTGTGCAGGCTGAGGCTGCTAGAGCTCAGGCTGAGGCTGCAGAGAGAACAGCTATACGAGAGGCTGAACTGCAGGCAGAGTCTACTAGGTATCGGGCTGACAGGGAGCTGGAGAGATCTCGAGTGGAGGTAACAGGGCGAAATATTGGGGGAGCTAACAGATATCGGGACCAATCATTGTCGTACCGGCTTAAACTAGTTCCTGTGTTCGATGAATCATGTGTGACTGAGTTATTTATGCGATTTGAGAAGAAGTGTCAGGAACACCAGTGGCCTCAGGAAAAGTGGGCAGCATTAGTTTCATCAAGACTCCTAGGAAAGGGGCTAAAAGCGTATGATGCACTACCTTTAGAGTCCTGTGTAGTTTATGATGAGCTAAAGAAGGCTGTGCTACGGGCCTATGAGTTACAACCAGAAACTTACCGCTTGAAGTTTCGGGGTGTTACTAAGGGCAAGGATAGTACCTTCCTAGAACACGCCCGGGACTTGTCTGATGCACTACGACATTGGCTGCGTTCCGAGAGGGCAGCTACTTTTTAGGAGTTGAGTGAGCTGGTTCTCTTGGAGCAGTTCTTTAAGTGCACAGGCGGGGACTTAACATTAAATATAAAGGAAAAAATCCTAGAACTCTCCAGGAGGCAGCAGAAATGGCTGACCTCCGACTGTCATTAATTCGAGAGTGCGGAGCAGCAGCTAGGAGTGAGTTGGGAGTAAAGGATCGTACCCCTCCCCCTCCCAAGAATTTTGATACACATAAATATACAAAACCATCTAGCACTGACAATAAAACTGAACATAAACCAAATACCGTCCCGTATAAGAAGTCTAATGGTACCTCCCACTCCCAAGGGAAACCAAAGAGTAAAGAGTGCTTTGCATGTCACAAGGAGGGTCACTTTGCAAATGCTTGTCCGAACAAGCCACCAAACAAGGTTGTGTCATTGGCCCGCAGCATAGGGGTGTCGCCTATATCTTCTGAGTTTGCCAAGGGTAGTTCGTCAGAGGTTGGGACACAGCCTGTGTTCAAGAGTCCGGAAGGCTCGAACGCTGTCCGCGACGTCTTTGGGGGTCATAGAGGGCATGGTTTTGTGAGGTGGGCTGGCGAAAGGCGAGGAGTTAAGCTATTGCGTGATACGGGGGCTTCTCAGACCTTGTTAAAGAACTTTACTGGTAGGCCGATTAACGCTGCTCGGGTGGTGGTAGTTCAGGGGATCAATGCTACAAAGTCCTACCCGCTGGTGCGGATGGAGCTGGAGGTTGGTGGTGTGGCGAAGGAGCTGGATGTCGGAATTGTAGAGAACTTGCCTGTTGGGGGCGTCGACCTCCTCCACGGCAACGACTTTGCGGTGCCTGCTTCTAAGGTTTCACCCTTGGTCGTTGCCGAGAAGGCGGCCGACGTTAGTAGGGAGGAACAGGAGTGGGTTGAGAAGTGTAGCGTACAAACCATGGCGTGTGTTGTGACGCGTTCTCAGACATCCGGAGCCTTGCAGCCACCACCTCAGTCTATCAAACCGCGGAGGAAAGGTCACAAGAAAACGGGAAGTGTTGGTCAATTGGAGAGTTTTGAGCCGGCAGTGTTTCTTGGTGACTCATTATTGGCATCTATGTTAGAGTCTGGAGAGGCCCCAGGACCTGTCACAGCTAGTGAGGAGGTAGGGCAGGAAGAGAC
The DNA here is from genome assembly GCA_032716605.1 of Paralithodes platypus. Lineage (NCBI taxonomy): Eukaryota > Metazoa > Arthropoda > Malacostraca > Decapoda > Lithodidae > Paralithodes > Paralithodes platypus. The sequence goes on along the minus strand of CM064493.1, from coordinate 13,337,926 downwards.
TCCGAGGCAGCAACGTTACACACGGAGAGAAAAAAAGGGTTGCTCAGTTTGATATTGGGGGAGGACTTGGGTTGCTTCGGAAGCATCTAGACAGGTTGGTTCCCTCAGATATTTGTAAACTGCAGTTGGAGGATCCAGAAGTTCAGAAGTGTGGTAATGGTGCTGTCGAGATCAAACACGAGGACGGGGAAACATGTCATGGAACCTGTTGGAGGAGTTTGTGAGGCAACCACCTGAGCAGCCTACTGTCGCTGCGTTGGTCTGCAGCCGCCAAGGTGGAGAAGGAGAGGGGGGCAGTAGGGCACAGGTGGAGGAGAGTAGGGATTGTCATGTCTCGGCGGAGCAGTGGGCGGGGGACACGAGTCTGGTGGCTGTGGAAGCGCTAGAGCACCTGCCTGAGCAGCAGTGTGCAGCGCTCCAGCACCAGCTCGGTTCAAACCCCACTGGTCGTGCCGAACCCCTGAGCCTCACAACTCGGGCGGTGCAAGATGTTCCGCGGGCAGGTCACGTGAATGTTGAAAGACCGTTAGCCTCGTTGTTTCGGTGGTTCAAGGTGGGCGACGAGGCTTTGGCATGGTTGCCAGGTCAGGGTCGACCCATGGCTGCCAAGGGTGGTGGTCAAAAGGAGGACTTTGAGCAGATTGGTGAGGTTGGCTGTGGCATAGAAGTGCCCAGTCGTCGCATAGCCTCCCAATGCTGCTCTAGTCAATTGCAACAGCCCTACCATAGACCGACTGTATCTGGCCATGTCGCTAAAAGCGGTGATGCTGCGCAGGCAGATGTAGTCGTAAGAAATGCGGGGGTGTGCATGTACGGTATCGGCGGGGAAGCCTTAGCAATAATGAACTATGGGAGTGACTGCACAGGTGGTACTGATTGTCCCTCTCATGACCTGGCTGTTCTAGGGACGAAGGTGGAGAAGGAGGGAGAGTACAGGTTAGAAGCTGCGGTCTCGGCTGGGTTGTGGGAGGGCACTAGGCATGTTGTTCGTGGAGACAGTGCAAGGCAGTTGTTTACTAGGCTATGGCAGTACTTTCGCATGTTTGTTCATTCTCCAGGCCTGATGTACGAAGTAGAATCCGACATGGAGGCTGGAGACAGTGCAAGGTTCAAATTGGCTCCCTACCGTATAAATCCTGCTCGACAGCCTGTGGTGCAAGCAGAGCTGGATTACGTGTTGACGAAGGGTCTGAGGGATAAGGAATGTCGTGAGTGGTCGTTGCCTGTAACTTTGCAACCGGTGTTAAGTGGCAAGATCAGTGAGTGTGTTGATTGCGAGAGTGTGTGTGCTTTATCCCTGACAGACGCCTATACCTAATCGAGAGTTGACGACACCATAGACCGCCTCGGGGCTGCATCGCCTATCACGAAGGTAGAACTAGTGAAAGGTTATTGGCAGGCCCCGTTTCCGGAAAGAGCGAATAGAAATGCCAGTCTTGTGATGAACTGGGCAGTTTATCAGTGCCAGGTGTTGTTTTGCTGCTGGGACACAAGTTGGATGGGTGGCATGCTAAGGGCACTGATAATGTTTTGGCTGATTGTTTGTCACGGGAGGGTTTGTTTGCAGGAGAACCCTCGCCGTTCAGTCAGTGTGTGTTGAGAGTGGAGTAAAATAGGCTTGCCCCTGTAAGTGCAGCCGCCATAAACAAATTAAAAAAGCAAAAACCTTATAAAAACTTTTTATTTTTATAACGTGTAGAATTTTGTATAAGATGTTGTAGCAGTATCTAAGTTGAATGTTTTCGCTTATTGTCGCTAAGTTAGTTGAACTTGCTCGGTGGAGCGCAACAGTCTTTATTTTTGTTTTATATATAGTGCCTTGTGTCGCAACAGTGTGTGGTACTATGCGAAGCTTTCTGTTAGATATGAAGAACTTAGTCAAGGGTCTTATATCTTGGGGGAGGTGTGACGCTCCTGCATAGTAGCCACGTGCGGGCATGCGCGCGTGTCGGGTGCCCAGCCGTTTAGAAACCGGCTGGCGGCAGCCGGCCGGCCGGCTTTTCCTTAGTATATATCCTACGACAATGTAACTAATGTCTGGGATATTCTTATGTTGTTTCACAGCTTGAAGCTGCCCTTATTCTTAACCAACGCATCTTAGTATATTTTATTCTCGATAGTTGATTGTTTCATTATAATATATAAGATGTAAGTCTAGTGAGAGTGGGAGGAGACGAGCGGGAGAGAGAGACCGGCTGGGGGACGTTGCTTCAAGCGGAGAGTCTAGCTTGGGACGAGCCTGATGTTGCCAATTTGATCGCAACGTTAGGCTTAGTTTCGACTCACGCAAGGGGTAGAGGATTTTGACCCGGCAACGGTGTTGAGTGTTGCCAAGAATGGGATGTATTTCGCATGCCTAGGGTGGGGTCCAGACAGATTCAAGACTCAGAGCTCACCTCACTGTCGTACCCTTCGGACCCCTTTGATATCTATCCCTCTCAACCCCACTTAGAAACTTTCTCTCTTACTTTGTATACCTTCCTTCCACTACTTCACCAATCTATTTAATTATCCCATCACCTTGATAGACCTTATATCTATTATTGTATTAACGACGAGCTCTCAGGTAACTAGATAGGATTTTGGGCCTTATGCAGAGATGTAATTGTTAATGAGACCTAGGAAGCTTTTTTGTTGTCTCATATTTGGTGGTTTCATGCTTGCTAGTGTGTTCTTGTGTCAGGTTAGCAGGGACTAGACCGAAGGGGAGGCTTTTTGCGATCCTTTAAGTAAAGTCTGCTGGTGCGAGTCCTGTGGACCCGCACGACTTTACTAGGATACCCGTGGGAGTCTGGGGGCATTTTCTTGTCTGTGTCCCTGTGTGTCTAGTGTTGTGTTGTGTGAGGGCCCTTGCCTAGTCCACTCAGCACTGCGCTAGCACGTCTTGCTTTTGTTTTAGGGTCGCCAGGAGAGAGTCAGATACTTGGGATCTGAGTCTCTCAAGAGAGCACCCTTTCAATTGGAGTAATTTGGCGCACAGACTTGAGAACGTCCCTAGGCTAGAGCAGGTGGCTCAGCCCGGGTATCCAAAGCCTATATCCTTCCGGCTAGACCTCTGCCACCTGGCAGATTAAGAGCTACGGGTTTATCATCTCTGTATGCTTGTTATTGTGCCACAGTTTACCGTTTTTGTGAGCATTGTGAGTCAGGGTGTGGCTTAGAGACTCTGTCCGAGCAGGCTTGCCTGACTAAGAGTGAGAAGCACACCTGTATGTGGTTATGTTGCGAGTTGCTGCCTTTATTTAATTATACCTATGCCATTATACACTGTATGGCCTATCACTAGTATTTATTCCTGCTTATGAGTTAAGAGTTCTCTAAATCCGTAACGTACTTTCTTTGCTAAGCATCAGATCCTACAGTAGCCGCATGCAGTTTAGAAACCCGCATCTTGTCTACTGGTACGATGCTTTGAGGACTGTTTGCTTTCACCTTCTTTCACGCAGGGGTGATTAGTCGTATTAATTAACGTAACGTTAAATGTACTTTCTTCTAGTTTGTTATTAAATTGTTTCTGCAATTTAATTCCGTTATCTATCTTTTCCTTGAAGCTTTAAGTCAACTTAATTGTGTGATCTTTTATATAGCCTGCTTGACTATCAGCAGTCTATAGTACGTGCACCCTGTAACCGAGTCATAGGATACCTCGTTGTCCAGGCAGGACTCTTGACGGTTTAGGGTGGTTTGTTGCCTGGGTTTATAGATAAGGGTTGGATCTAGCGTTTTCCGTTGTTGCTTGTTGCCGCATACCTAGTCCAATAGAAAGAGCCCAGTGTTTATATATCCCAGGACGTAACAATATATATATATATATATGGTTAGTGTACCATATCAAAGTTTTGTAAGAAAATATAACACTAAGCCTTAGCCTTTAAGCTTACTTGAGTGTACACGAACTTGATGGAAGGGAGTATAGCAACTACACCAATCTAAATCTTGCATGATAGAGAACCACGAGGCTGCTGCTCTTGTTCTATCATTTGTAGAAGGACAACACACGTATTGAACAATGTCCAAGATTATTGTATTACACCTTACGTTACCTTAATAGGAGGTTTTACCTTATTGGATTGACCCCAAAAGTGAGCATTGGGCAGCTACCTTATTTCACCTTATACTATTTTTTCAGGGGACACAGTAAACACTATGATGTACGTCTGCTTGCTGCCACAAACTTGTTTTTAATGCACACAAGAACAAAAAGGGGAACACAAAAACGCACCACATAACAACATAGTACAAGTAGATATGTCAGCTTTCTATACCATACCTAAGCTGGCTGGTCGACCTCAACTTTTGCGTGACAACTAATAATACCACTCCCCCATTCCTGTACCCACTTCACCCCCACCACCACTAACTTCCCCTCCTCATTCCTGTACCCCCACCCCCCCAACCCCCTTTGTTGTTGCTCTAGCCCTCTCCCTGCCACCCCTAACCACCACCACCACCACCCCTCTCACTTCTCTTTGATCTGGCAAACCTATTTGCCAGCAAAGACTTTATACATTATTTACTATCCTTGTTGCCAGTGTTTCAGTCTGAGTCCGGGCCTGCTGGAGGTGGGTGGGGTACTAATCCGGCACTTTTAGTTAACGTTTCAGTCCACGTACGTACATACGTGTGTGTGTCTGTGTATGTATGTGCGTGTGCTGTAGGGATGTGAGTGTATTTGTATGATGCCTGGATAGGGGTATAATAATATAATAATAATTGTCGATTTATTGTTCATTACAGCCCTGAGGCTGAAAATATACAGAGTTTTTCTTAAACCTATACTTATTCTACCTTAACCCTTAATTAGCGGCTCACCACATAAGTCGTATTTAATAAAGCAGGACTATGTGGCGGCGCTCGACATAGGTCGAGTGGCAATTTCAGCACGTAATGTTGCTGAGAGAGAGAGACAAGTGGTGGCAGGAGAGTAGCGAGCGTATGACTGCTCCAGACCACCGCGGCGAACATACTGACAACGAATCCCAGCTCCCTCCTCCCTCTCTCACTCGCTATATAAGGAATTGTATCGGGAAAGTGGCTAATTACATGCTTTTTGCATTCGCGTTGCACGGTTATTGCAAGAAAACTAGCCATCATAAAAGGATCGTTATGGTGTCATTCGAAAGCTCTGTTTATGCCCTTTCAGGGATAGATACTTGTTTTACGTTCTGGGTCTTATTTAGGCATGAAAATGATCACGTAAACAGCCCTATTTTGGCTAAAAACACCCCGCTGGGCGGTACATATAAATAAACCGCATAGGCCGCTCTTAAGGTGTTAACTACGGGGTGTCATGCGACCTTTGGCGACCGTGAGGTGCCTGGCTTCCCACCAATTACTGTACATACGCAGATGCACTTTGTATTGGTGAGAAGATGTGTAGGCTAACACAGGCTGATTGCAGCTTGGTTAGGGAGGAACCCTATAAGTAGCAGGGATTGTGGCGTGTGTGTGTGTGTGTGTGTTTATTTGTGTGTGGGTGTGATGGTATCCAGATGTGTATTTGTATGTTGCCTGGATAGTGGCGTATGTGTGTGTATATTATGTGTATGTATGTGTGTGTGTGTGTCCTGATTATATGTTGTCTGGGTTATGGCGAGTGGTTATGTATGTGCGTGCGTTTAGTGTGTATGTATGGATGTGCGTGCGTTTGGTGTGTGTGTGTGTGTGTGTGTGTGTGTGTTTATGTATGTATGTATGTGTGTGTGTGTGTGTGTGTGTGCCAGGTGAACATGTGCTGGTATCCGTTTCTGTGTGTGACTGATCGTGTTGGGGTAGTGAGACCCTTGCTGTCTCTCATGCGTGTTGTTGTGTGTGTTATACAAGCCTTGTATTTGGCTCAGTATATACAGTATACTTCCATGTACTGTATGTGCGTTTCTTCGCTAGGTTTACTGTTGGTATGTTCGATTATACCGTATTTATATATTTAATATTTCATTATAGCATCATGTATATTATATATACAGTATATTTTAGCGTTAACTGTTGGTATGTTCGATTATACCGTATCTATATATTTATTATTTCATTATAGCATCATGTACTGTATATACATTTTAGCGATTACTATTGGTATGTTCGATTATACTGTATGTATTTTTGTTCATGATAGCATCATGTATATATTTTTTTAGAGAACAATTATTGCATATTTGTACATGCCAAGTTATGAATATCATATACAATTGTTTATGTTCTTATTCCGCACTAGGTTGCTTTGCTGAATCTTCATAGTGTAGTAGTGTTTAACTTATGAGCAATTGATCACCCTTGAAAGGATATCAGTGTGTGTATGTAACAATGTAACGAAAAAAGTGTTCAGAGACCACTTTCTCAAAAAAAATATGCCGAACGTTCCCTTTAACGGTAAAGCAATGTTCCACCCAAATGCAGATGTCTCTTAAATGAAGAAAAGGATTTATCCGTGCCATGAACAAAGAAAAGAGGTACACGAAATATCCTCGCAAGAACTCCCACATCAAACGAATATTTTTACGGCTGAGCAATATGCTTTGTCTGTCGCTCAGAGACTTCGATAAGAACACCTATTAATATGTTCAACCCTTGGACCCCATCACGGTACTTTGCGTTCTTTCTGATAACGTCCTATTGTGATTGCGTCATTTAAGTTATGTTTTGTGTGACTCTATATTATATTATTTGACATTGAAATACACTATAGAAATTAAAGAGGTAAGAGGAGTGAATATGAAAATTTGGACTTCCGCAGACTCTTCACAACTTGCCTAAAATCGTCTGCAGAAATCTACAATTTATTGGTTACGTTTTCCACCCAACTACGATTTTTTATATAAGTCAATTTAACCCGTGGAGCCCCGGCTAGTTTTGTAATGTTTGCGCACCAGAACCCGGCCGGTTTTCAAAAAATGGTTTTATTCCAGAAACAATAGCGAATGGGTTAGGAATGAAGGAAAAACCACGAAAAATCGCTCAAAAAGCTTAAAAAATGGTCCTACAGAGCCCCCGAAAATGGATTTTACAAGAGTAAAAAATTGAAGGCAATTATCCCAAAAAACCAGGTTATTGCGCGCTCGCGCGCACGCACGTGGACTTTGAGAGTTTTCAACCATCGGCACGGTTGCGTGGGATACGTACACAGTTCCCATACAAATCTGAGCCCTCTTGAGTGGCTACACCTGAGGTCACGGTCGGCGCAATTAGGGTGACGCGCCAGGCGCGTCTCTGGGGCTGTGCGTTACATACATCGCCGACGCGTCAGGCGCGTCGCTGGGGCTGTACGGGTTAAAAAAAAAATCTTCCATGGAAAAATATTACAATAATCTGGCCGACTGTCAATAAGAGTAGCGGTTGTAAATATTTGATGATGGCGTGTGTGACAGAAGGTCCCCCGTGCTGTGTATGTGTGTATGTGTATGTAATAATAATAAACGGTTTATTAAAGAATGGCAGCCTCATGAGCTGAAATACACATTTTACAATTTAGTGGATGAACATGAGATGTACAGATATGAAGATGGTAAGCTCAGTTTACAAACAAAATAAATAAATACAATAATGATGCATGTGCAGAATACAAATTATCATAAAATAACCATGAGAGTAAGTGATATACAGTACATATACACATTTATTTACTTACTCATATACAGAACATACGTATATACACGTACGTGGGCACATACATATACATACATAATTATATAGGAACATAAGAACATGCAGTAAATGTGCACATGTCCGTATACACAAACGCTCACGTATGCACACACACATACATACATACAAAAACTGTTTTGGTATGGTCAGGGTAAAGAGGTGAAGGGTAAAAAGGGTGCAGCAATTCAAGTCCGTACAGGTATGGTCAGGTACAGCCTACTACAATGGGAGGTTAATCCTCGGTAGTGTAGGTGTGTGTGTTAGTTTGTGTGTGTGTGTGTGTGTGTGTGTGTGTGTGTGTGTGTGTGTGTGTGTTACGATCCAGGTTCTCAAAGACACAGGGCTCTTCAACATTGGACTAGATAATGGCAAAAAGCAACAACGGTAACACTAGATCCAACCCCTGCCTTAAACACTGGAAAACAAAACACCATTACCGCCCTGAGTCGTGCCTGGACAACGAGGTATCCTATGACTCGGTAACTGGTGCACACACACTAGGCTGACGCTCAATGAAACAGCCTATTCTCAAACAGTAAAAGATTACTCGGTTATGTTACACAAAGAAAAGATAGTTAACGTGATTAATTAACGTTACGGTAGATACTCAAATAACTGGCACTCCTGTATTAAAGAAAGTGCAATGCTAGTCCTGCAACATCAACTGGAAACTTCTGAAATAAGTCTGATGCTGGGAAGATGTTCGTAAAGAATCTTGAACAATTATAATGCAGAATACGGGTCACAATAATTGCTAGGACATATAGTAATAATAGGCAGGCGAATAATAAGGACTGCGCAAAGGTAGTAATGCTCGACAACTAAAGAAATGCTTTGTGACACAACGCAACAGCCTACTCGGGTTGTGCAACTCAACAACAACCTCGGCTCAAAAGTGCAGTGAATAATAATGCTGCATACATTTAAAATAATGGGGCTTATCTCTAACCAGTGTCTGCTCAGTTAATAAAGTCTTGCTGGGGTATCAAAGCAGGGCAACAATGGGCGAGCGTGCGGCTCGTAGCCTAACGTTGTCCGAGGGTGGTATAATGAAGATTACGTTATATGACGGGGATGCTCTCTTGATAAATCTAGGTCTCTAGTACCTAGCTCTATCCTGGCGATCCCTCAGAAGTCAACACAAAGAGGCAGCACTATGTTGTGAGGGATAGGCTATGGCCCTCTCACACCACAGCGCTGTGCTCGCAAAGTAAACCAACCCGAAGACAACTTAGGCTCCCACAGTACCTGTCGATGTCGTGCAGAGCTTAGCTAACACTGCACACATCGGAGACAATGACACAGTAACCTTACCCCCAGTCTAGCTTTAGATAACCAAGCAGAATCACTCAACACCTTGCAAGGGAGACATATACCGGTCTACAACCTACCCGAGAGAGGACACATACGGAAAAGTCCGTCTCTCTAAACCTCAATAAAGCATAATACCTCCATAACCTAATACATGGAAATATCTGAGAGCTTCGCGTACAATACGACTGGTCGACGGTGAACGTCTATGCTGAAACCAGAAGGGATGTTGAGTTTAATAAAGATTAGAGAATGAGAAAGGAGAAGTCGAGAGAGAGAGATAGTATGCAAAGTCGCGAGTATGGGGGGACAGAATTGCAAAGGATGTAGGCGATACGCGTGTCAGGCAAGCTCTGAGCTGGTAAAAAACACGAGGCCGCGACGGGAAGGGACTAGTTGACCACCCGGCCGCCAACGCCGTCAGCGCCAAGCGAGCCGCGTCATAGCTCACCTCGCTGCCGGGTGTACTCCCTCACACTCTCTCGCTCGCCTCCCACACAAGAAACATTTATATTATAGCGAATATAAAATATAAGGCGCGGTCACAGACCAAAACAAAGACCATTTCTAGACTGTCTGTGGCAACACGACACTAATGAAATAAAGTAGATCATTCTAGGACAACTGTAGCCTATCCCCCCATCCTGGAGAGCGCTAGCGAGCTGCAATGCCCCACGCAACCATTCTGCTAACGCCGGGAGGCGTCACCCCCCCCCCCCCCCCCCCCCCCCCCCCCCCCCCCAAGATATGGGACACTCAACCATGAGCCCATATCTGAACAGGCAGAATGTCGCTAGAATCTGCCACTCCTAACCACTCTGCCACTCATGGAATGCAAGCTCAGTCTCCTCAAAAAAAAAATACAACAACATTTTTATATATAAAAAAATCTTATCACCCTTCCCAAATATAATACATTAATTCATAACATTGTGCTCCCAGAGCGAGCTTTAAGAAGCACAGCCTACTGAGGGAAATCATCTGCACTCAGTACTCAGCTACAATATTATCTTAAAATTAATTATTAAAAAGAAAGAATTTTTATTTAATTTTTCATATTTTATTTTAATGTTGTTTTTGGCGGCTACTATAGATGTAGCCTAATTTTCTTCTAATCAAAGTCAACAACTCCTGCCCTGCGACCCTACGCTGATGCTACACACGCGAGCCAACAAGCACCAGCGCAAAAATACACCGCGAGCCAAGACAGGAGGCTATACCAACATACTGTGGTAGCCTACCCCGGATCCTCCACCCGCGACAAACAGTCCGCAATCACATTCTCACAACCGGCAATATGGCGAATGTCTAAGTTGTACTCTTGCAACATGAGCGACCATCTGGTCAGCCTCATATTCCGGTTGTGGATTTGATTGAGGAATTTAAGCGGGTGGTGATCGGTATACACTACCACGACTGGCCCATATGCAGGAACATAGACCTCAAAGTGTCTGAGCGCTAACACGATTGCCAGCAGTTCCTTTTCAACAACCGAATAGTTTTTCTGTGCTGAATTAAATTTCTTTGAAAAGAAACTGACTGGATGCTCAAGACCTTCCTCGTCTGTCTGCAAAAGTACGGCACCAGCCCCTACTCCGCTGGCATCAGTCGCCAACTGAAATGGTCGTTCAAAGTCCGGGGCCCTGAGGATAGGGTGAGTGCATAAAAGGTGTTTAACTACTCGAAACGCCTGCTCACACTCAGGTGCCCAGCGGAACTTTTTATCTTTGGCTAGTAGATCTGTCAAAGGAGCTAACACAGTAGAATAGCCTCTTATAAAGCGGCGGTAATACCCAATCATTCCCAAAAATCTCATGATCTGCCGCTTGGTGGTCGGCCTGGGGAACAAGTCGATAGCCTGTATCTTCTGTTGAGGCGGGCTCACCTGCCCTAACCCAACCACAAACCCCAGATACTGCACCGTGGCTTGCACAAAGTCACACTTGCCCAGATTAACCACCAAGCCTGCTTTACTAAGTTGACTAAATAAGGCTTCTATGTGCTCACAGTGACTTTGGAAATCGTTGTCATAAATGATCACGTCATCAAGGTAGACAGTACAGTTTGGGATGTCTGCTACAATGTCGTTCATTAAGCTCTGGAAAGTGGCCGGTGCATTTTTCAGACCATATGGCATCACGTTGCAACGGTAAGTACTGCCATCCACCACAAACCCGCACACCTCTTTAGCCCGCTCAGACAGTGGTACTTGCCAGTAGCCTTTGACGAGGTCTACCTTGGTCAAGTACCTTGCTTTCCCGATCTTATCCACACTGTCATCCACCCGGGGAAGAGGATATGCATTGGTGGGGGTCAACCCGTTCAACCGCCTAAATTCAATGCAGAACCGAACTTTTCCATCAGGTTTGGGCTGCAGAGTGACAGGAGAAGTCCACCGTACTGCCCGCTTCTCGATCAAGCCTCTCGCCAGCATATACTCCAGCTCATCCCTGAGCGCTGGGAGTTTAATGGGTGGCACCCGATAAGGTATCGACTTGAAGGGGGGGTGCTCTCCTACATCGACATCATGCACCGCTTGAGTAGTGAGGCCTGGGTGCTCGGCAAATACAGTGGGGTATGAATCGAACAGGCGCTGCACTGCCACCTGCTGTTCCTCCGGCAGGTGCGCCAGAGCATCATGCGCACATTGGCTCGAATTCCCCGCCCACTGATCAGCCGAGACATGACAATCCCAGTTATCATCCACCTGATCATTGCTGCCCCCCTCTCCTTCTCCACCATGACCGCAGCAGGTCAACACAGGGACAGCTTGTGACTCAGGTGGGCGCCTCACATACTCCTTCAACAAATTAATGTGGCATAGTTGGTTACGCTTCTTCCGGTCTGGAGTGGCAACGAGGTAATCTAGATCGGAGATCTTTGACACCACCCGATAAGGCCCAGCGTACTTGGCAGCCAGAGGATGACCTGACAAAGGCAACAGGACCAACACCTCTTGACCTACCTGAAACTCCCGGAGTTTCGCCTTAGTATCGTACCTGTCCTTCATACGGGCCTGCGAACTCACCAAATTACGCCCGGCCAGCTCCAGACTTCTAAGCATTCTCTCTCTGCTCTCGAGGACGTATCTCAACATAGAACATGGCTTAGCGGTACCCTCCCAAATCTCCTTCACCATGTGGAGAGCGCCCCTCACTTGATGCCCGAAAGCAAGCTCATTTGGACTGAAACCGAGACTCTCTCCAGGTACTTCTCTTGCCGCGAACAAAACATACGGCAGACCAAGGTCCCAATCCTTTCCGTTCTCTGCGCAGTAACATCGAAGCATGCTTTTCAGCGTGGCGTGCCACCTCTCCAACACCCCTTGACTCTCCGGGTGATACGCAGAAGAGACGACAGTGCTGATGCCATGCTGAATCATAGTTTGTTTGAACAGATTAGATGTAAAATTAGAACCTTGGTCCGATTGCAGCTCTTGCGGGTAACCATACCGCGAGCAATACAAGAGCAGGTTCCGGACAACAGTTTTCGCCGTGCCATTTCTCATTGGATATGCATCAGGATAACGAGTGGCCACATCCATGATAGTTAATAGAAATTTATTACCGGCACTAGTAGGGGGTAGGGGTCCGACCATATCAATGATGACCTTACTGAAGGGCGGTCCACTGACAGGAATGGGGTGCAACGGGGCTCTCGGAATTGTTTGGTTAGGTTTTCCAACCCTCTGGCACGTATGACACCTTGCTATCCAGGTTACCACCTGCCCCTTCAACCCCGGCCACCAAAACAATTTTTCTAAAGCCACCACCGTTTTTCTCACCCCTAGATGTCCTGCCAGTGGTATGTCATGCGCCAACCTCAGTAGGCTATCCCTGCACTCCCGTGGCACCACCAACTGGTCCACTACTCTGGACCCCTCTTGCCAACTACGTTTAGGGTCTTGAAAATGCCTATAGAGGATGCCTTCTAAATAAAAAAAATCTCCTGGCTGTGCATCACCGTCCTCGTCGAGCTCTACAGCTCCATTAGCACACGTTTGGAGCTCAGGGTCCTCTAGTTGCAACCGACGTATATCTGAGGGTGCCAAGCGATCTAACTGCTCCCGGAGCAATGCATGACCTTCCCCGATACTGGGCTGCTCCCTCTGTCTCTCTCGATGTACATAACGTTGCTGTCGTGGAGACTCGTCATGCCCAGCCTCGTCACTCTCGATGACAGGCCCAGGGGCTACTCCAGAATTAAGTAATGGTGCTAATACTGAATCACCCAGGAGAGCCGCCGAGTCAAAACTCTTAAAACCAACTCCAGCTTTAGCCTCCTCCTGTTGATCATTCCTCCGCTGGTCTGAAGACGGAGGACTAGGCTGTGACACTTTAGCTGCCCGAGCTCGGGTGACAACACACGCCATGGGTTGTGTCTGGCACCGCTCGACCCACTCTTGCTCTTCCCTACTCACGTCGGCCGGCCTCTCGGCAACGACTAAGGGTAGAACCTCAGAAACGGGCATTGCAAAGTCGTTGCCGAGAAGAAGGTCGACGCCCTCCACTGGCAGTTCCTCCACAATCCCGACATCCAATTCACGTGCCACACCATCCACCTCCAACTCCAACCGCACCAGCGGGTATGACCGAGTTGCATTAATACCCTGTACCACTACCACCCGAGCCGCGTTTATAGGGTAGCCAGTCAAGTTTTTCATCAGAGTCTGGGAAGCACCTGTATCACGCAAGACCTCTACTCCATACTTGCGCCCCGCCCACATCACGCAACCCCGCCCTCTATGGTCGCAAAAAACATCCTGAGCAGGGTTCGAGCCTCCCAGGTGCTTCTGCATTGGCTGTGCCTCAGCCTCTGACGAACTGCCCCGGGCAAACTCAGACGACTTCGGAGACACACCAATGTTGCAGGCCAAAGACACAGCTGCTGTAGGTGGTTTGCTAGGACAGACTCTTGCAAAGTGCCCCTTTTTATGACAATGATAACACTCCAACTCCCCTTTGGGCTTCCCTTGGTACTGGGAAGGGCCCGGCCCCTTCTTAAACGGGACGGTGCTAGTCTTGTGGTCAGTCTTGGTATCATGGCTCTTGTACTTGTTTGCATAAGGTATATCACTAACTCGGGGGGGTGGGGCGTCACGCCCCTTGTTACCTGCCTCACTACGCTGGGCAGACCCGCACCCACGAATTAGTGATAGCCGGAGGTCAGCCATCTCAGCTGCCTCCTGTAGAGTTTTTGGTTGCTTTTCTTTCAGGTTTAACGTCAGGTCGCCGCCCGTGCATTTGAAAAACTGCTCTAAAAGCACCAACTGTTTAATGTCGTCAAACGTAGTAGCTTTCTCCGACCTCAGCCAATTCCCAAAAGCATCGGACAGCTCCCGGGCATGCTCCAAAAAGGTGCTCTCCCGACCCTTGGTAACACCCCGGAACTTCAACCTGTACGTCTCTGGTTGTAGTTCGTATGCTCTCAGGACAGCCTCCTTGAGTTCCTCATAGATAATACAAGACTCTATAGGCAATGCATCATAAGCCCTGAGTCCCTTGCCCACAAGTCTAGAGGAAACAAGGGCTGCCCACTTCTCCCCAGGCCACTGGTGTTCCTGGCACTTCTTCTCGAATCTCATGAAAAATTCGGTGACACCCGACTCATCAAATACAGGGACTAGCTTCAACAGGTGCGACAAAGACTGATCATGCCCACGATTCCCACCACCGAGACGTTGCCCTGTCGTTTCCACCCGAGTCTTCTCAAGATCGATATCTGCACGGTACCTGGTAGACTCAGCCTCCGACTCGGATTTCATACGCGAGTTCGAGATCAGTCTGTTGTTTAGCCTTAGCGAGTTCGAGATCCGTCTGTTGTTTAGCCTTAGCGAGTTCGAGATCCGTCTGTTGTTTAGCCTTAGCGAGTTCGAGATCAGCCTGTCGCTTAGCCATCTCAAACTGACGCTGCTGGTTAGCCATCTCAAGCTGGAAGAGCATTTCTGTAGTGAAACCTTGAGGAGGAGGTGCAACTATTGGAGGCCCACCCAGCGATCGTAAACCACGCTGCCAGCGGCTATCGGCCTGCGGGAATGTACTAAACTCCGGCATCCTAGAGGTCCCGATGGGAGTAGAGTGGAGGGGGGGCTCGAGCAGAAGTCCCCGAGCACCCTCTCCACCCTGGACCTCACTAGCCGCCCCCAGTACGCAAGCCCTCAAATCGTTCTTGATGCCATGAGCCACCTTAAGCCCCATGAGGGGAGCCAAACACTGTAGACCATACTTGCTGATTCCCTCTAGTCGATCAGCTGTTATAGGCACCTCCAAAAACTTCTTTGCAGCCTCCTCACTAGTTACTAACCCCCCTGGCATCTGCCCATCAGAGCCTGCATCATTCCCTGAACTCTCAGTATGATCTGATTCGTCTCCCATTGTGTCCACCAAAAATTCTCACGTTTATAAAAAAAAAAAAAAAGTACCTAAGCTCCTATGTAGCACTATTCACTTGCTAAAAATGTCTGAAGACTCTCAAGTGCTATACTACTTTGCCAAAACAAATTTAACGTGCCCACTATATTCCTCAATAAAACAAATGACCACAACAATCCTGCAATTATCTCTTAGTTCACAAGATCCTGAGCTAGGTCGCCATTTGTTACGATCCAGATTCTCAAAGACACAGGGCTCTTCAACATTGGACTAGAGTAATGGCAAAAAGCAACAACGGTAACACTAGATCCAACCCCTGCCTTAAACACTGGAAAACAAAACACCATTACCGCCCTGAGTCGTGCCTGGACAACGAGGTATCCTATGACTCGGTAACTGGTGCACACACACTAGGCTGACGCTCAATGAAACAGCCTATTCTCAAACAGTAAAAGATTACTCGATTATGTTACATAAAGAGAAGATAGTTAACGTGATTAATTAACGTTACGGTAGATACTCAAATAACTGGCACTCCTGTATTAAAGAAAGTGCAATGCTAGTCCTGCAACATCAACTGGATACTTCTGAAATAAGTCTGATGCTGGGAAGATGTTCGTAAAGAATCTTGAACAATTATAATGCAGAATACGGGTCACAATAAATGCTAGGACATATAGTAATAATAGGCAGGCGAATAATAAAGACTGCGCAAAGGTAGCAATGCTCGACAACTAAAGAAATGCTTTGTGACACAACGCAACAGCCTACTCGGGTTGTGCAACTCAACAACAACCTCGGCTCAAAAGTGCAGTGAATAATAATGCTGCATACATATAATAATGGGGCTTATCTCTAACCAGTGTCTGCTCAGTTAATAAAGTCTAGCTGGGGTATCAAGGCAGGGCAACAATGGGCGAGCATGCGGCTCGTAGCCTAACGTTGTCCGAGGGTGGTATAATGAAGATTACGTTATATGACGGGGATGCTCTCTTGATAAATCTAGGTCTCTAGTACCTAGCTCTATCCTGGCGATCCCTCAGAAGTCAACACAAAGAGGCAGCACTATGTTGTGAGGGATAGGCTATGGCCCTCTCACACCACAGCGCTGTGCTCGCAAAGTAAACCAACCCGAAGACAACTTAGGCTCCCACAGTACCTGTCGATGTCGTGCAGAGCTTAGCTAACACTGCACACATCGGAGACAACGACACAGTGACCTTACCCCCAGTCTAGCTTTAGATAGCCAAGCAGAATCACTCAACACCTTGCAAGGGAGACATATACCGGTCTACAACCTACCCGAGAGAGGACACATACGGAAAAGTCCGTCTCTCTAAACCTCAATAAAGCATAATATCTCCTTAACCTAATACATGGAAATATCTGAGAGCTTCGCGTACAATACGACTGGTCGACGGTGAACGTCTATGCTGAAACCAGAAGGGATGTTGAGTTTAATAAAGATTAGAGAATGAGAAAGGAGAAGTCGAGAGAGAGAGATAGTATGCAAAGTCGCGAGTATGGGGGACAGAATTGCAAAGGATGTAGGCGATACGCGTGTCAGGCAAGATCTGAGCTGGTAAAAAACACGAGGCTGCGACGGGAAGGGACTAGTTGACCACTCGGCCGCCAACGCCGTCAGCGCCCAAGCGAGCCGCGTCATAGCTCACCTCGCTGCCGGGTGTACTCCCTCACACTCTCTCGCTCGCCTCCCACACAAGCAACATTTATATTATAGCGAATATAAAATATAAGGCGCGGTCACAGACCAAAACAAAGACCATTTCTAGACTGTCTGTGGCAACACGACACTAATGAAATAAAGTAGATCATTCTAGGACAACTGTAGCCTATCCCCCCAACCTGGCGAGCGCTAGTGAGCTGCAATGCCCCACGCAACCATTCTGCTAACGCCGGGAGGCGTCACATGTGTGTGACAGAAGGCGAAATATGGAAAAGCTGGGCGTTCTATTGTTAAGGGTGGAAATACATGGATGAAGATACGCGAACACTTAATAATAGTTAATGCTTATGCATAGATTTATAATCAGAAGTTGCGCTAGTGAGCAATATGTTCTCACTCATATGTACGTATATTTACATACATATGTGCATATGACCATATAAATACACGTACAGTACATATATATATATTATACCTTATATTCTCAACCGGGCTCGAACCATTGACAGCACATACACACAGACATACATATACATAAATATATGCACATTACATGCATATATGCTCTTCTCTTATCCTACCTGATACTCTCAGCCGGGCTCGAACCACGCACGGCATACACTATAGTCACATATATGTATAAATAACGCATACATACATACACATATATGCACACATACATACACATATACTGTACATACATAGATACACATATACATATATACACATATGCATAAACAAACTCAAGCAAATACATACATATTATATTCTAATACACACACGCACACACACTTATGCATACATTATTAAAGGTGGGCGCGTATATATGGTGTGACAGGCCGTTATTACACATTATTAATAATATTAACAATGGTTGGGATAGGACTATTTTTATATCTGTCAGTTCTTGCTCTTATTGGTTGGAGTGTGTTGAAATGACGAGCTGCACGTGTTGGTCTAGGGGCGTCTGGTGGAAGTAAGTTTCTGTGTCGTGGGTGAACAAGCAGCTTAGATGCAAACTGTTTGAGTGTGTTGTAGTGGTGGGTTGAAAGTGCAGGTATGCTAAGGGTGGTGAGAGCTTCCTCGTACCCTGGATATGTGCCTCCCAGGATGATCCTGCATGCCCTGTGTGTGTGTGTGTGTGTGTGTGTGTGTATGTGTATGTGTGTGTGTGTGTGTGTGTGTGTATGCTATTACAGACCACTGTGGATCAAGTATCCAAACAGTGGTTTAGAGTGGGTAAGGGAAAATTGGAAAGGGAACTACTGCCGTGAAACTAATGTCCATGGCAGGAATAGTAAGTTAGCAGGGGATAGATTGGTTAGTAGCATAACACGGTTATAAGTGATCTTTCGTATATCTGGGAAAAAGAGAGTAACGTCTTAGTAATATATATACGGTACGGTACGCAATAATCCTTGGTGAATCTGAAGGGGGAATATTATAAAGTCATTCATTTACAAACGCAGTCAGTCGCGGGTTTGGTGCAAGATATTTGTCTAGGCGAAGTTTAAAAGAACCAATGGTGCTGTAGTCTATAACATCTCAGGGAAGCCCATTCCACAAGTTGACAACTTGATTGAAGAAGAAATTCTTAGATTCGTGTGAGTTAAAAGATTTACCAATTATTTTGCAACCGTTTCCCGCGTGTAATTAGACTGGTCGATAGTGAAATACTTACTACAGGTCATATTGTAGATGCCTTTGATGATTTTGAACACTTGAATTAAGTCGCCTCTTAATCTGCGCGTGGGTTAAAGGAAATAGATTTAATTCTCTAAGATGCTCCTCGTATGGTTTGTTCTTTAGGCTAGGTATCATTTTGGTAACACTACGTTGAACTCGTTCTAGCTTGTCTATATCTGTTTTGGTAATAAGGGCACCAGGACTGAATGCAGTATTCCAAAAGAGGGCGGACTACGGAATTGTAAATAAGGAATTGTCACACTGGCTAGGGATGTCGTGCTGCCCCTGAGTGCCTATATCCATGGTATAAACACTATGGTTAATTTAGATAAAGTGGACTATATAATTGATTTGGAAGAAGCATTAACACATATAGAATAATTACCCGTTATGATGAACTCAGCTGGTGATTGGAGGATGGCGGAAAATAGGCTAGTTGACTTGAAGTGGTTAGTAAGGTAAACAAGCGTATGGAAAGAGGCTATAATAGGCTAGGATAGGCTAGATATGTACGTTACATTTTGTGATAACTAACAAAGATGATTATGTAGTGACTATATGAATATGAGATGAAAGTGAAGCGAAAACACCTAATATATGAAACTATATGAAGAAGGCTTAGCGTGTGTAGCTGGGACGGAGGTTGGTTGGAGAGTGAGAGCGAGAGAAACGTCTTCATGTCTCTCGTGACTATCCGCGCCTGCGCATAGCATATGGAAAATGTATCCCGTCTTTATATCGAGATACATATGAACAATCTCAATACATAATACACAAATATATGGGAATTATAATCCTACAATACTTTCCCATATACAACTACAGAATAATATATTCTTCCCAAAATCATGGAACGTTCGACCTAAGGTTATGGAAGCATTCAACTTAAGACTACGGAAGCGATACGTAACGCTACATTAACCCAGATTACGTAACATCGAGACTGTTCATACTAGATAGAGTATACTAAGTATGGACACATTCCTGCCAACAGAAAATATACAAAATTTACATGATTAGAGTTGCCCGGAGGCAATCTTATCCCGCCAAGCTTGGGAGGATATCTGGGCTGCCTGTCGACTGAGGCATCCGCCGGACGCGTCAACAGGCTGCGCCGATGTAGGAGCCAGGTCCTTGCGATCGAGGTCACCCTCAAGAAGATATAGTCGTACTGTTGGCCGTGTGATTACTCCAGTCCTGGTGCGAACTTTTGCTACCCGAACCTCACCATCACGACCTGGTAACAACTCCTCTATCCGTTTCCAGAATGCGCGCGGGCCCTCTTCATGGTTGGTTACCACGTCCCCTACCCTAGGCCAATGACCTTTTAACCTCTGAAGTGCGCATGGGGGTAATTGGAAACGTCCCCCTGTGCTGACGTATTTGAGGTGTTTCCGTCACTAAAATATTCATTGTGCCATTAATAGCATTAATATTTATCCATATGCGCCTATTATGGGTTGATTATAAAGGTATTAACCTGAAACAACAATAAAACGAGTGAAAACAGCGTTTGGATGGTCAAAATCGGAGATATAGCCCGCGAGTTGTATATGTATGGGTGAGGCAATCTGCTTTCCCGCCAATTTCCCCCAAGGCCACTGAGACGCAGTCGACGATACTCTCTCTCTCTCTCTTGCACTCGCTTGCTATCAGTGATGACACCTCCAATCGGATTTCTAATGTTAGCACGAAAATATACCTCAGAATAAGGGAATAACAGGGAAAATAGGTGATAACTGAAGGAGAGGAGGAAAGTGGGGAAGGAGGGGAGGTAGAGGACTGAGATTTTGCATGGCCCAGGGGCCAAAAAAAAATAAAAAAATAAAAAAAAAAAATATAAATTTTTTTTTTTTTTTCGATGTCAAAAGTTGATTTTTATTTTCTCTGACTCTTAAGAGTCTTCCCGCAGTGCGCCGGGGGAACTCTTAAGAGTCTCCCCGCAGCTCCCGGGTTAATGGTGTTTTAGTTTACTTTTTTGCGCTTCTCTCAAAGTCACCAGATATTCTGTCGACCAGCGATGCCATATATCTCGCGATAATTTACGGATATATTTGTAGCGGGCCGATATCACGTCCTTACTTGTGTAGTCTGGATCTTCCATAGTATCCTCATCATGCTCTTCAGGAAGATCCCGCAGTCTGTATCCACGTACCAGTACTGAGGGTGTGATTGGGGTAAGGTCTTCCAAATCACCAGAAGCATAGTATAGAGGGCATTCATTTACGGTGGCTTCAATCTCCAAGAGTATGGTGTTGAGTTCCTCAATCGATATGAGAGCTCTACGCAACACCTTCTTCAGACCCGCCTTCACGATGCGTATGGCTCTCTCCCATATGGCGCCAAACCAAGGCGCTCTGGCGGGAATGAAACGCCATTCGCAGTTTACATCCGCAAGGCAGGTCTGAATCTTGGGATTGTTGCTCACTTCTTTGAGATATGTAGATGCCCCTATGAAAGTCTTTGCATTGTCACTCAGCATGATACGTGGATATCCCTGTCTACTGCAGAATCTTCTGAAGGCACGTAGGAAGCTATCACAAGTGAGGTTGGTGACCAGTTCTAGGTGAATTGACCTGGTAACGGCACAGGTGAAAAGTATCATATACACCTTAAGATTGGGTGAATCTTTCACAGTGATTGCTCCAGTGTAGTCAACCCCGGTAACTATGAAAGGGTCACCGGAGGTGGTTCGCAGGTTTGGTAAGGGAGGAATTCCGACAGGATCATAATGTGTTCCCTGTACCCGCCTACATTTTAAGCATTTGCGTAGGACTTTCTTGACCACCTGCCTGATTCTAGGCACCCACCATCTTTGTCGGACATAGGTGACTATATGACCAACCCCATAATGACAACAGAGTCGGTGACACCTATCGATGATAAGATGGGTGAAGGGATGATTGGGGGGCAGTAGTATTGGATACTTACTTGCCTCAGAGAGTGCTGCCAATCGTAATCTTCCTCCGCAATGTATCAAATCCCCCTTCAAGTGTAAGCCCAACTGGTTGATCAGGTTATTCCTAGACTTTGTTCCCCTAACCAGTAATTTATATTCCTGCATATATATTTCTTGTTGACAGAGCTTATGTAATAATTTATCTGCAATTCTGATCTTCACATTGAGGTAAGCACTACGTGTGTGGGCGGTGTGCCTTTGATTTTTGCTTTTACAATTTCTACAAATTGTATCACCCATGCTGTAACACGTTGTAACTTCTCATAGCTGCTGAATCTATCCCAGTCCCATAACCGTGTGTCTTCGTCAGGCACCGAGTCAATTACCGGTGCCACAATAGCACTGTGTTGCTCGCTCAAATCTATATTTTCTGGCCATTCGTTGGGATTATTAAGCCAGCATGGGCCATTTCACCACAACGCAGAAGATTTGAGAAATTTAGCAGAGACACCACGAGTAATGCAGTCACTCGGATTCTCTTTGGTAGACACATACCGGAACTGTGCGGTTGGGAGCAGGGTATGAATTTCGTCGACACGGTTGGTGACGTACACTGGTAGCTTCTTTCGGCTATGTAACCAGTAGAGCGTAATTTGGCTGTCACTCCATATAACTGTCTCCGAGATATTTAGCAAATTTTTAAAAGTTTCCTCTATAAAGTGAACGATTCTAGCAGCCAACAGAACTGCAGTCTTGCTAAGGCAGCCTCCCAGAAGCTGGGTGTGCTCAACCATCTTAGGGGGTTCTTTTCCCCTGCACAGCTTCTTGCTCTGTACAGGGGCATAGTGCGCCCTTGTATTGAGTATTGTTCACATGAGTGGGGAGGTTCCTCTCACACCGCTCTCCCAGACAAGGTTGAAAGGAAGGCCTTTCGTATCATTAACTCCCGTCCACTCACCAACTCTCTGCAATCTCTCTCTCTCCGCCGCAATGTTGCATCTCTCTCGCTATTCTATCGCTACTATAATAATCAGTGTTCCTCAGAGCTATCCCAGTGCATACCACCTCCTTTACGTAGGGCACATGGTACCTGTCTTGCAACTCAATCCCACCCCTACTCTGTGCAACTCTCCAACCCAAGAGTGAAACGTTACTCTAAAACTTTCTTCTACTCAACAGCTGAGCTCTGGAACTCTCTCCCAGAATCAGTTTTTCCCGCTTCCTATGACTTAAATTGCTTCAAACTCCGTGTGTCCAGGCATTTTGGCTCGAACGTCCCTTGATTTTGGCCCTGTCACTCTTTCAACTATGGAGGAGGCACTCGCTATAGGCAGTTATGCCTTTTGCCTCCCTCAATCACATAGAAAAAAACAAAAAAAAATTAGCTCTAATTTTGGGATGGAAAGGGATTTGATCGGGGTGACTTTCGCCTTCGCCATGACTAGACGGCTGCCACCTGTGTCAACAAAGTATATGGCGGTGCCGTACCCGACCTTGCTACCGTCCGAGAAGGCATGAATGGAAACAGGATGGTCCATGACAACTCTCCGAGGAAAATTAAAACCCTTGCTGAGACGAAGATCCAACATAATGTCTTCCCACTCCTGAACCAGATCGCCAGTCAAACCCTCATCCAAACCCAATTTTATCCTCCATAGTTGCTGAAGGAATAATCTTGACCTGATCGACACCGGTAGAACTATCCCCAAGGGGTCAAAAAGTTTAGCCGTCATACTCCGTTTTGTAATCTGCCAATATTGCGCGTACTGAACGCCGAATGAGAGGGTATCTGTGTCCATCTCCCAAAACAACCCTAGCACCCTAATATGTTCCTGCTGTACCGCCGCCACACCATCCCGTTGCAGTACAGTCCACAAAACAGAATTATTTGTCGCCCATTCTCGCAGATGTAGATGGGCATCATTCATAATTTCTCGGACTACACCATAGGTATGAATCAGGAAATCTTCATCATTACCTGTACCCAGTAAATTGTCGATGTATAGCCCTGACCGAATCTGCTGAATAACCTGCGGATCTGCACTGACATTCGACAAATGATTTAAAATGGTGGCGTTTAAAAGGAATTGGGAACACGTCGCGCCAAATAAAACTGCCCGAAACCGGTAACAAATGAGGGGGGAATCTAGCTGCCGTGGAAATTTAGGCCACATAAACCGAGTATAGTTTTCGTCGTCTTCATGCAGTTTTACCATCAGAAACGCCTTCTCGATATCAGACACCCAGGCATACTTATAGAGTCTAAACCGGAGCAAAACCTGCGCTAAGTCTGGTACCAGTGAAGGTCCAGTATGCAGGCAGTCATTAAGACTAGGCTGTCGATCACTCACCTTGGCGAAACAGTCGAAGACGATACGCACTGGCGTAGTTTTGCTCTCCTTGACCACTCCATGATGAGCCAAGTAATGTCCGGTATCTGCCCTCTTCTATAAAACCACGGGACACCTGCTCCTTTATGACTTTTGAGTATTCCTCGCAAAAGTCAGGCTCTTTGATGAATCTTCTCTGAAGACCCTGAAGACGGCCTATGGCCAAACCCTTAATAGTTGGCAGCTGATCCTTGTAATTGTTCCAGGGCAGTCTCACTTTATATTGTTGGCTGTCAGGATCGTAGGTAACGGTATCCTCATACGACGATAGTGCTTGACGCTCAACTTGTGAGTATTCCTTAGGGGTTATCCCGATATGATCTAATTGCCACAAAACATTTTAGTCATTTTTGCATGGTGGAATATTACCAGTGGACATGTATTCGTCCATTGGGGTTACTGCTACTTTCAATACAGTAATTACTTCAGTGCTGGAGCTGGTAGGTTGTGCCACATATAAACCACTTATGGCGTACCCGTACTTGGTAGGAAGCAGAATTAGGCTACCTGACCTTTTATACCCAGGTCGCACTATATCGTAGTAGTGATCCGCACCGATGAGCAGCTCCAACTGATCTGTGTCCGTTGCATGAGGATCGGCAAATTTTATGCCTTTACTTTGTAAACTAACCAGTTTAGACTTTAGGCTAAGTTCACCTTTATGTTCTGGCAATTCATCAACCACTATTGCATCTAGATGATGAAATTTACCTCTGTGTTTGTATTGCAGTGCCACAACATTATATTCCCTAGAAGCTTGTTTTCCGGTAAATCCTTGAAAACATAATTCCTCAGTTCCTTTAGAAATGTAAGAAAGGGAGGATAGAACAGAAGACTTCACAAAGGTCCTCTGAGAACATTGGTCAAGTAGCGATCTGATTTTAACACAATTATTTTCCTTACCCTTTACCGGCAGCTGTACAGTGGGCAAGATTACTGTATTTTTACCTGTGGCAACGGACATTGTAGTCGAAGTAGCAGCAGTATGCTCTCTCTTGGTGTTATCCTCCGCTGGTCTACTTTCCTTCCCTTGTTTTTGTGTACACAGGGAATGAAAGTGTTTGCCCTTACAAAACTTGCAGCTTCTTATCTTAGGATTAGTACAACCTGAATGGCCATGCTCTTTTGACAAGCACCCAGTGCAGAGACGTAGTTGACGGGCTCTTTTAACTTTAAGAGGCCCTGTCTTATAATTCATACACTTGTACCACAAATGATTGGTGCCACTACACAGGACACAGTTAAATTTCCTGTATTCACTTTGGGCGGTAAATGTTGCCGTAGCCATGGGTGTACCCCCTACTTTGTCTTGACCTGCCAAATTGTACACTTCAGCCTGGAAGCAATGGGTGAATTTCTTATAATCCAGGCTCGAGTCTCCCATTTCCCATTTTATGGTTTCTTTTAGTGGTGATGGTAATTTATTGACAAGAGTAACCACACAAAATTCCTCCAAACAAATTCCATGGCTAATGATTGACCTCATCACACTCTCTGTATTGGCATAGAAGTTCTTCAGGTCAGCTGTTTGGTATTTGGGTGACGCTAGTTGATTGAATTGGGTAACATAAGCTGCCTTGATTCGATCTGGATGCCCATATGTTTCTTGCAGGAGCTCTATTGCTGGGGCATAACTTGCACTTTCGACAATGAATCCTTCGACTAGCTTATGCGCATCACCCAGAAGCTGACCCTTCAGACAGGTGAAGCGTTGTATATCTGTGAGGTCGGGATTGTCGTGGATGGTACACTTGAACATCTCCCAAAATCCCGACCACAATGTAGGATCACCCTCAAATTTTGGAAGAGTAAGATGCGGTAATTTGACTGCGGACTTCTTTGGCTCCTTCTTGACCTCCTTCTTGACCTCTGGAATCAAGATCCCCTTCAGTGTGGCAACGATTACTTGTATGCCCTCCATATATAGGGTGTCCTCTCTTAACTCCTCGATATACTCGGCGTCCGTCTCGTAAGTGTCGGCCAGGTCCTCCTGTGTGACCTCATACTTGTCAAGTTGCTTTTGAATACTGAGCAACCTGGCCGCCACCTCCACTCTAGACGCTGAATCAAGGAATTCGTCGATGTCAGAGGTCAAGACCGTCAAAGAGCCCAGCCCGACGCCGTTGTAAACTTTTAGCCATGATTATATGGGAAGGAAATTTATTGATGTTAAATCAAACCATCAATGCTAGTCCTTAATAAGTTGCAGACAACAATACAGTACTCCGAGAAATCAAATCAAATCGCGAGCTGAAAATAAAACACCCTCACGAAATGCGGAATAAGAATTGTGCGCAATGTAGACTAGCAATCTGGAGCCATTCAATTTAACTCCTTACATAATAGTTATGATCTAGATCCAGAAATTATAGAATCATTACACCATAAGTTGAGAAAAGTTGCGAGGTAAATTTAGTACAATACAGTATAGGCCAAAAGTCTCTAGATGTTAAAAAAGAGAGACCGTTTAAAGTTATAATAAATTCAAGAATTTTAAGGGAGAGAGAGCCAATAGGGTAATTTAATCAGGCTAAACTCAATGGGTACCGCTAATTTTAGATTTTAATTTTAATTTAATAAATGTGAAAATTGTACACAAGAAAAGTTCATATCAAGAAGTCACTAGGAAAAAAGTTTTGAGTTGGATTAACACACACTCAGCCTATCAGCTATCATATTACCCCGCCTCCAGGGCACACGACGAGAATAGAAATTAGGAAGATGTTTGAATGAATAAAGAAGTTATTTGACAGTATCATTTTAATCTAGATTAAATAACCGTAACTTTTGAATATATTATACAGTACAGTATGTACGATTTTAATCTTAGTGCCAATCAATTGTGATATAATTTGGGCCTTAAGGATTTGTAATACAAATTTAATTAGTATACTGTACCGACTTTGAAGGATTATTATTCTAGACTATACTGATTTTGTTGATCCACTCTAACGTCATGGTGGGCAAACATCTCGTCGTATGACCTGGCGACCAAGGCATACTCGTCCTGCCCAAAGCACCGGCTACAGGTGGCCAGGATCTCCGAAAAGAGACGCTTTGATGCCTCGTGCGTGAGGTGCTCTCCGTCGGGGCCGAAGTCAGCCTCGGAGGTATTCATTGATTAATAACGCTCCCGGGTGAATGGGATATGGCGCTTTACCCATCGGTTAACCGCATTTCTAATTCAGTTAAATTCGTCCATAGAGACTCCTCGTGGAGCCTGCCGCTTCTCGACCCCAATCACCTGGACTTCACCCCCTGAGAGCCGAACCACCTCCTCAGCTAGGACCTCGATCCTCTCCGCAATTTCTCTCGGACTGACCCCGCTTCGTATTTCGTTCCCTCCTATTACTAAGAAAGTCAAGTCAGGCTTCAGCTCCAAGAACTGACCCCAGGCATCTGGTGACCTCAAGGTGCTGACGCAGGCCCCTGGGGCGGCCAGAGGAGTCACTAAAAAGAAAGGCCTGTGCACGGAGCGGTCTACGTACAAATCCCTGACGTAGGAGAGGCCCAATATAGCCACCTTCCTAATAGGGCCCGGGTACGCAGGCCTGTCAACAATTGCAGGATAATCCTCCCCTACCCCACCACCCGCGGCACCATGACGCCTAAAGCCCTGGGCCATGAGGGACAAACGAAGTATGGCACAACAAAAAATCCCACGAAGGCTAGGCCACCACCAACGCCAAATAACCCACCAAAAGGGGGGGGCAAACTAGTGAAAGGTTCGAAGGACCAATTATATGGTTAATTTAGATAAAGTGGACTGTATATAATTGATTTGGAAGAAGCATTAACACATATAGAATAATTACCCGTTATGATGAACTCAGCTGGTGATTGGAGGATGGCGGAAAATAGGCTAGTTGACTTTAAGTGAGGTAAGGTAAACAAGCGTATGGAAAGAGGCTATAATAGGCTAGGATAGGCTAGATATTTACGTTACATTTTGTGATAACTAACAAAGATGATTATGTAGTGACTATATGAATATGAGATGAAAGTGAAGCGAAAACACTTAACATATGAAACTATATGAAGAAGGCTTAGTGTGTGTAGCTGGGACGGAGGTTGGTTGGAGAGTGAGAGCGAGAGAAACGTCTTCGTGTCTCTCGTGACTATCCGCGCCTGCGGATATGGAAAATGTATCCCGTCTTTATATCGAGATACATATGAACAATCTCAATACATAATACACAAATATATGGGAATTATAATCCTACAATACTTTCCCATATACAACTACAGAATAATATATTCTTCCCAAAATCATGGAACGTTCGACCTAAGGTTATGGAAGCGTTCAACTTAAGACTACGGAAGCGATACGTAATGCTACATTACCCCAGATTACGTAACATCGAGACTGTTCATACTAGACAGAGTATACTAAGTATGGACAAAGACAATTAGAAAGGCATGGACAGTAGTTGATTACTGGAACCACGACAATCACTTGTTCTATTTCTTGTGACGTCACACGTTGTCCGACGTTACTGGTGTCCCCATGGTAAGAAGACAAAATTAATATGGTCGTCAAACAGGATCGGAATATTGTATTTTCCACCGAAAATGTAGAGTAAAATGGATAGACATAGACATATATAGTGTGATAGGACCCTATTTTATATGCTAAACCTGTTATTTTTTGCATTTGTAGATTATATAAACAGCTATGAGGTACTTTACAGCCGACGTCGCAGTAAACGAATGTTATGGTGTTTACCTCTGATTACTTTTGAAGAATTCCGTCCGGGAGAGACGCAGCTAAGGTGGTCCTCCGCATGTTCCAGGCAGCTCTCCTCTCCTCATTTCTGGGTCTTGAACTCTTCCTGGGAGACTGTTGTTGGAGTCTGGGTAGCCTGGTGTTGGTAGCTGGTCAAGGACTCTAGCAAGCCACTTGTCTAGCTTGTATTTAAAGATGTCAACAATGACACCAGTTAGGTCCCTTAGTTCTCTAGGGATACTGTTAAAGAGCCGTGTCCCGTTTTATTGGCAGCTGTGGTGAAGTAGCGTCTTCATTCACTGTGTGGACTCTTGAGTGTTTTTGACGTAGCATAGGCGCCCTCTTCTTGGATTTGTATTTTCAACTAAGCCCACATTTGGAACCCTTCCTTCTAACGTCTTCCATACGTAAATTACAATGTATATCTCTCGTCTTCGTTGGAGAGAGTATAGCCTTAGTTCCTTGAGCCATTCCCATTAAGTTAGGTGGTTGACTCCTGAAATTCTGCTTGTGAAAGTTCTTTGTAATGCCTCGATTTTTGCTATGTCATTTGATTTGTGTGGGGACCACAAATGACAGCAATATTCGAGTTTGTACTGCAACAGAGATTTCCACAAGGTAAGCATACACACCCTTTCTCTTGTTTTGAAGGTCCTAAGGATCCATCCTGAAGGTTGTTGTCCTGCTTGAGTGATTTTGGAGTAGTGGTAGGAGAAGGTGGCATCATTACTCATGTATACTCCAAAATCCTTAGTGTGGTCTTTAGCCGGTATCACTTGTTGATCTTGTTGATCGCATTGATAGTGGGTCGAGCTTTTGATAAGTTCTTTGCTCCCATACCTTAAAAGTTCAAACTTTTCTATGTTGAGAGCCATGTTATAATGTTTTGCCCAGCATACAACTCTTTCTAGGTCTTGTTGAAGTAGTATGGTATCTTCCTCGGTCTCTATATGTCTCTTTATCCTCGTGTCGTCTGTGAATAAAGTGGCTGATAAGTCTTATGCCACATTCGATGGAGGAGAGGACCCAGTACAGTGCCTTGAGGGACACCGCTGTTTTTTTTTTTTACTTAAATTATAGAGTAACGCCGATTGATATCGACAATATTATTGTAATAGGACCCAATCTACTGTACATGTTAGCATTGTTATTTTTTATATCTGTAGCTTATATGAGGCGATATTTCGTAGGTGTTGGAGGTTTTCCTTTCGTAAGTCGGGGGAAAGGTTGGAGGTGACGGGTTTTCGCTCAGCCCTTGTCCAGCTTCTATTGAATTCACGTAGTTTGCTACTGACACTCGTCGACTTTCACCCAGGAATGGCGTGTGAGGGTGTATGAAGGCCCAAGTGATGTGGAGAGATGATATGTATAAGTATATGGCTAGCTAGGAATCTAAATAGAGAACCAGGGATTTCGACGAAACAAAAATGTTACGGTTGCGGAAGAGAGACGGTGCTGCCATCTAGTGGCCAGAGAGAAAACACTAGGGTATGTCAACAATAAGCGACATTGGTAGACTATTATATATTTTTAGTATTTCACTTAACATTCGCTTATAGAATAATCAACGTTATACCTACAGCTATATCCTATAGTAGGACGGTACCATGGTTGAACATGAAGTCACAGAAAAAAAGTGATAGCCATCTGTTTACTGAATTTGTTAAGCCTGTGTGTATATGAGTTCTAGACTTTTAGTTCGTTTCCCTAGTAAAGTTCTTATACCATGCCTATATCCTTCTATGGTCCTTTCAATCACAGTCACTTCATCTGCAGCTAAATTAGATTCACCCACAGCTAACCTCAAGATCCGATTGCGCATTTCTTTTCTGTTTTCTGGCAATTATTGGACGATATTATTCAGATTATGTAGGGTATGTGAAAGTTAGAGAGTTAATCGAGATAGTCTTTACTCTTATAATTCCCACAGACCCTTCCTAAACTGTATAACATCGTCTAATGATAGCCTGAATAAACTGTCAAAATGCGTCATAATCTTCAGAGGCTTAATTTTTAATCTACTTCACTTTTCACTGTTAATGAGCTACCCTAATTATCTTAACATTAATTAATGTACCATTGCAATTTTAACACTTCTAATCATCTGTATTACAATCATGTTATATACCTACCGGTATACAGTGAATACTACTATATTCTAAAACTCATAATATTCAAGAGGAATGTTTATAGTAGTAATTTACAGATTTTTGTTTTTACCGATGCAATAATTTTATGGATATTTTGTTAGTGTATCTAATAACATTTTAGCATCCTTTACCTTAGCAATATCAACTTTATCTTAACTTACTGTCACTAAAAAGCAAACCAAAATATTACGCACTCTAACTAAAAACGGTGCCACACTGCACTTAACCTGTTCTAACCTAACTGTTCTAATTCAACCCCAAACTAACATAGCCTATACCTTGTTCAAAATTAGTAGTCCAGAAATCTTTAACACAAACCTTTTTATTTCAAAATGGGCAAGAGCTAATGGGCTGTAAATGTCCCTACCTATTCCCTGGCCGACTCTTCACAAATATATATATATTTTTTTTTAAAGAGACAATGAACGGAGGAAGGAAAAACACAGATAAAACAAAAAGGTCCATGTGCCTAAAGGCATCCTCCATTCATAAAATGTTTGTAACAACTGGATTTAAACATTTGTAGATTGTAAGTTTGTGGAAAGCAATTCGAGGGAAGTGAATTCCAAAGAGTAGTAGCTCTGGGATAAATGAATTCTGATAAGCAGAAGTTCTGCATTGTGGAGGAGAAAGTGTAAATTCATGGGCGCTCTCAGATGCCCTATTTCTACGGGGAAAGATGTGGAGAGGCGGCACAATTGAAGCAAGTTCCTTGGAAAAATTGCTGTGAAAATATCTGTAGAATAATGCAAGGGATGCAACGTTTCTTTGTATGGATAATGTAGGAAGGTCCTGTGTGATTGCAGGGTTATTGATTAATCTAATAGCTTTATTTTGAATTTTGTCCAACTGCCTCAATGCAACCACTCCACTTCCACTCCACAGAGGTGAACAGTAATCCATCTGAGAACACACATGACTTTTATATATTACGGCCAACTGCTCGTCAGTGAAGAATTCTCGAACTCTGTACAGGAGTCCCAGTTTTTTAGAGGCATTCTTAGCAATGCTTCTAACATAATAAGTTGAACTATTAGTTTGATAACTCTAGTAGTTTGTGAGTTATAGAGGTTAATGTTCAAGAGTTTTGGCCTACTTACTTGGAACAGGGTATAGCCAAATCGATTTCAAGTGAGTGCCAAACATCACGAGCCGGATAACGAACGGAGGTGGTGACGAACTGACCAGTAAACCCAGACGTCAGGCCACTCTGATTCAGGGTGCGACGGTTGCTGGGGGGTTTTCTGGACCCACTTCTCCCTAATATTTAGCCGCATTAGTTGTGAAATTATAAGATTTTCGTTCCATTAGTTTGGCGATTCTGAGACCTTTCGCCTCGTTTCTTTGTTAATATTAATACTTTTAGTGCCATTTGGGTGTCGATTATATCCTGTCGAGCGATAGCCAGTTTGTAATTCTAGGAGGAACCGAACATGTGTCTACCAAAAAGGTACAAATTTATCTTAAATGGAGGTCTACGGTGTATATTTTATTTTATATAGGCTATATATATATATACCTACCTAAGGTCACCTAAGGTTGCGTTCGCCACTCTCCTAGCAGCACCGAGGAGTGCGTCGCCCCTCGTTGTGGGTTGTGTTTTGGTGCAGCAGGCTGTTTGAAGAGACAGCCCGCTCCCTTGCGAAGATGGGCTCGTCTGGTCACTTTTTGCAGTTCGACATCGAGGGCTCTCTTGAAGTTGTCTAAAGAGACGCCCCTCATGTCTCTTACTCACCGTGGGAGTTTGTTGAAGAGACGTGGGCCTCTGTGTGATAACCAGCCCTCTCGCAGAGAGCCCATAGCACCCCTGTTATTCATCCGGGGGATATTGCATTCCCAGCCTCTCCTACCCCTGAATTTCATGACTATCGGAGTATGTAGGTTTGGTACTAAACCCTCTGCGATTTTCCACATGTATATTATTAGGTAACGTTCTCTTCTACGTTCCAGCGAGTACAGTTTCAGTGCTCTTAAACGATCTCAATAGTGTAGCTGTTTTACCGAACTTATATGCGAAGTGAAATTTCTTTGTACACTCTCTAAGTCATTTATTTCACATGCTTTGTATGGGGATGTAAATACGCTACAGTATTCAAGCCGCGGTAGCACTAGTGATTTGAAGAGTGTTATCATAGGTAATTCACCGCGTGTTTATATATATATATATATATATATATATATATATATATATATATATATATATATATATATTATTAATATTGTTTAGCTTAATGGAGGTCTAGGGAGGAAACTAAAATAATATGCCACCTGAGGTGGTAAACTCACAAGCCACCACACCCAGCCTCTCCCCTCCCATATATGCAAACATACAAGGTCTTAAAAACAGTAAAACAAATAAGCTCCTTTTCATCCAAGGACTACTAGAAGAGGGGAATGCAATGCTTGCGGCCCTTACTGAAACTCACATTAAGGATCACGAAGATAGTGAAGTATGGATCCCAGGTTATAATCTACATAGGTCAGACAGAAAACATAGAACTTGTGGAGGAGTAGCTTTGTACATTAAAGACTCTCTAGTAAGTACAGAGTTTTTGAAACACTCCAATGAGGTAGTGGAGATACTAGGGGTAAAAATTGAAAGCCTAAACCTGGCAGTTATCCTCACATACAGACCTCCAGATGCCTCACTTCATGAGTTCAAACCCCAGCTGGATAAGATCAAAACGGCTATAGAAGGACTGGGGGCTCCAACCCCTAACATCCTGTGGTTGGGAGACTTCAATTTACCTAATATCAAATTGAGGCAAATAGAACACCAATATTGCCAAACACCTTAAATGCATATGGTGATGCACACTCAAGACACACTACTTAATTTATGTTCTATGTTCAACTTAAACCAACACATCACAGAACCAACTAAAGGTCAAAACATCCTAGACCTGATCTTTTCAAACAATGAGAACATTGTGCACAATACCAGCATATCAGATACCGTACTACCGGTACTTATTCTGACCATAGGATAATCGAGGTACTAACCAACATCGAGTACCTACAAACAAACACAACAAGGAGATCGTATACAGGCCCATTCAGTAAGTACAACTTTAACCCCTTATTGGCGGTGCATGACATATGTTGAGTGAAATAAATTTGGACTATGTGGCGGTGCACGACATCTGTCGTGCACCATTTTCAGCACGTAATGTTGCCAAGAGAGAGAGCTGAGCGGTGGGACGAGCGTAGTAACCTTATGACCGCTCCCCACGACCACCGCGGGTGTACTGAACTGTATTCTAACTTCCCCCCCTCTTCTCACTCGGTACACAGGGAATTATGTAAGGAAATTACCTTATTTCAGGGTTTTTGCACTCGTGTTCCACGATCGTTG
This sequence comes from Paralithodes platypus, assembly GCA_032716605.1. Lineage (NCBI taxonomy): Eukaryota > Metazoa > Arthropoda > Malacostraca > Decapoda > Lithodidae > Paralithodes > Paralithodes platypus. The sequence continues at coordinate 13,303,713 of CM064493.1, read as the reverse complement.
CAAGAGAACCAGTGGTCGTACAAGGATGGTTCGGGTGTCATTGGAAAGCTCTGTTTACACTCTTTCAGGGATAGATACTTGTTTTACGCTCTGGGTCTTATTTAGGCATGAAAATGACACGGAAACAACCCTATTTAGGGTAAAAAAAAAAACGCTGGGCGCTATGGTCAAATAGACCACCTAGCCCGCTAAATAAGGGTTAATAATAAACATAAAAATTGGCCAACCATAAACCAGAAGATAGAGGAAATAGACTGGGAAGTCCAAATGGCAGACAAAACAACCCCTGAATGCCTTAGCCTAGTAAATCAATTAGTTAAGAACGTATGCTCGGATCGCATTCCAGAGAGAAAGATGAAGCGCAGAAGTAAGCAAGAAAGAGAAAGGAGAAGGCTCTACAAACGAAGAAAACTACTGTCACATCGGCTCTCCCAAGCTGGATTACGGGAAAGGCAAATTAACATAATGAAAAGGGAGATTGAGGATATTGAACACAAGCTGAGAATATCGTATCAAATACAGCAGATAGAAGAAGAAAACAAGGCGGTTAAAGAAATAAGTGAACATTGAAAGTACTTCTTCTCATATGCAAAGAAAAAATCACAAACAACGTCAATCATTGGCCCACTCATCAAACTCGACGGATCATATACAACAGATAAAAAAGAAATGAGTGAACTCCGACGGACGGTGAGGCTCATACCCCTACTCAGTCTCCTGGTGCCTTTCCATCAGATGCGGTTACGACCATTAGGTCTCACGCGGCAGCCCTTGCTCCATCTAGGGACCAGGTAGGATTAGTGTCCGCCCCCATTAACATAGGTTCTCAACCTACGGTCGCTCAGGCATCACCGCCGCCGCGTGACCAGGAGTCAACGGCTATTGGTTCACCCCACCCGTCCACAGCTAGTAGCAGTCAGACACTAGATACCAGTCCTAGTACACACACAGCCACTCTTGTACATATAGACCAACAAGTTAGGCCCCCAACACATTCTAAACCCCCTGGTTTCACGACTGAGCAACTAAATGACTTGTTACAGAAGGTGATCCGTCAGTGCGCTATAAAACTGCGGTCAAAACCCCAGTCAGGCACTGGGACCACCTCACAGTTTATCTATGCCTCACTATCCTGTTAATGTAGGGGTTCCCCATCAGTCTACCTCCTCCACCGGGACAGAGACGGAACGCATAATTATCCGCCCGTTGACTATGGGCCCTACACCGGTTATTCCAGTTATTCCCCTGCCTACAGTAAAGGAAATTTGGCCTCAGACCTTAGGTGATACCCCAGGTTCGTTGCCGGAACAAATAGTCCGCCATTTGACCCCGACTCATATCCCAGTGTTAGTGAACCCAGAGTTCACAGATGTGTCCCGGTCCTCTAACGTAACTCCCCCTTCTGCCGGTCGACCCACTCAGGGATTGCCGGCGGATGAATTGTTACTTGCCTCTACCTCCAATAGATCCCCCTTGACTAAGATGGACACTAGTTCAGTTTCTCGGACTGAAGGTCTACGACAGAATAGTTCTGTAGGTTCAGATGATACTCAACCATATATGTCCCCCTCTTTGGCTAGGAACCAAAGGCTCAGTAGTCCGCCGGATCCTTTTTGTCCCCCAACCCCTCACTCTTCTGCTCCCCCAGCAGTTTTGCCGCAAGTACTTACACAACCCCAAGTCCCAAAAGCACCAGGAAGGCTCTGGCTTCCAGTTACATCTGTGACACATGGGGAAGGGCAAAAATCGACACAAGGGGAGGTCCCAGTGCCGAGGGAGTGGGCAATAGAAGTTAACCGAAGACAGGTCCTTAGAGCTAAGGATGCTCAGGGTTAAGTGTTACAGGTCCCTATCTACGCTAGACCTGATCCTGCTAATTATCAGTATTTTGTATATAATCCAGGCCTACTGACTCCTCTTCCGGCGGATTCCCCGGCCCAGGACCCTCCTTACCCAGACACTCCTATTTGCCCTGATTGTCATGAATGGTGTGGCATTAATGGATGTCATTCTCTGTATAAATGGAGAGAGCCTTCTTGCAAGTTTCACAGATGTGGTCCCCATCAAGACCAGAGGGAGTTAAATCTGGGTGAGGTGGGCGATGGACATCTAACCCTTTGTCCCCAGTTCCACCTCCCCCCATTACCGAGTTTGACTGGCTGACACAACAACCGGGGGGGGTCCCGCTACCCAATTTTTATTTTCTCAAAGCCCCTCAAATAACTGCAGAGGATTTTCCTTTGCCCTTCATTGCTCCAGAACCTATTGAACTCCATCGGGAATATCTGGTAAGAAATAATGCCCATAGAAAGTTTATTAGCTTCCTGTTAACTAGGGATACGGCCCTGGCTATTGCCAAACCCATGCCGGACCCCCCATGGTGGAAGGAGGAATTAGTTAAATCTTTTCAACAATATCTCCTCCCTTCCCCTGCTCGAACTCTCACAGACATCCGAACAGCCTTATTTAAGGCAGTCGGAGCACGGCAGCTCCTCAGACTCGGTATGGCTCAAGGGTTACCTATGAATGCTTATTATAGAATTTTGTTCTCTCCGGTCTTACCGCAAAGCTCATTGATAACCAGACAGAGAGAGATGTTAAGGTAATGTTAAAATTTAATGTAGGGGCCCCCCAATAGGTCTCCCCAAATGCTCCAAGCTGCCGGCGGACGGTTATCAACGCTCCAGCTATTGGTAAATTTCAAAATGCTTTAGGACTGGTGATAACGTTTTTTGCGTCCTCCCTCCGTCCTCTTCTCTCCCTCGGTAATGCTTGTGCAATAGGGTTCCGAGGTTCGACGTGGTGTTAGTTCCCAAGGATTGGCAGCGCCACCTTATAAAATCTGCACGACCGGACGGCGCCGGTCACCGCACTTCTACGCCGGCAAGGGAGTCACACGGCTCTGCCTCACCTGGCACTGCATAGAGAATGATACAACCCTCTGCATAAGGGATGGAATACATCAAGATTACGGGGGGGGAGGCACGTGATCGCCAGTCCAGGGACAGTATGCGAACACCGCTAACCCCGCGGCGGACACGCGACAGGAGGGGCTGTCTAACTCACATCTGACTTTGAGGACTTATGGCCAGCGACAACCGTCCGCCGGCAAGCGGCTACCATGGTATCTTTAGGATGATGTATTGCTAGTCAGCGAATCTGTGTGGAGGGCTGCATCTAGGTGTTTTTCCTGCAGTTATACATGTCGGTTCCCCTTGGTGTCACTATTGTACGTTACGTGCGGCGCAACACGAACAAGTATTGGTTCTCCTTAAGTTCAAATGTTGGTTACGCAGATTAAGCTCTCAGCAAGCCTTGCCGGCTGTTGTTTTTCCGGGAATAGTCCCGCCGCTGGTGGTGGCGATTCGTCCCGGCGGGTAGCTTCCCATCAACAGTTTTACAGGGGAATTCTTCCTCTTCTCCATATGCTTAATCGAGTTGTGCTCACGTACCGGAATGTTTCCCGAAGTCAGGGACAGCTCAGCAGCAGGCCCAGGCTCTTATGACAGTCACTTAAGGCCGGATCAGTTATTCTACTTCCCCCCCTTGTTCTTAATGTAATACGCTCTTTCCCCATTTTTGGTCCTCGAGTGATAGGTGAAAACCATAATGGACGTTCTCGACCCCCCCCCCTTATTTTCGTTCCATATACCACAAAAGAGTACGGCCACGTTCTCCTTGTGCAAGTGAGGCATGGCGGCTTAAATAGATCTGACAGCAGCTTAAGCATTTAGCCATTCAGTCTCATACTTTCGGTAGGGACTCGCGACAAGTTAACGCTGATAGCAGTCCTTAAGCACTGGATAACTCTCTCTGCTCTTCTGTCAGTCTTGCCTTCCGAACGTTTCAGCTCTCAAAAAAAAATCTGTAAATTGCAACACAATCAATAATAAAGGGTAACCGCGTTCCCCCTTCAGTTCCGGGGACCTCGTTTGTCCCGCCGGCTTAAACTAGAGGCCATTCAATCCATAATATTGTGGCCGGCCGCGCTGACCCTGAGCTTTCTCTGACCTCGAAGTGATTGTGAACTGTTTATTTTAGTTGTATAAGTTAAGTTCAGAATGATTTTACATGTTCCGTTTTGGACGCCGGGGGAGGTGGGGGGGGGGGCCTTGGTCGAGGCCAATCAGGTCCTCCGGCTAATTGTTTGCAAGTGTCTTGCTCGATCCTCTTCAACTAGAAATTCTCTGACATCCCCCGGCGGACCAACTGATATAGCCAGCTGATTCTCTGGTTCTATGAGATTACTCTATGATCATACGTTGTCCTTGCTCTATGCCAAGTTGGCCGGAGTCGGTGGTAGTCACCGGAGGTGCCCTTGGTGCAGGATTTATTTGCATGTGATATTTCCTTTAGAAATTCGTTTTTTTCCATTAATGCCCAACCTTTTTCTTGAGGTCTGCATTAGGGCACACTCCCTCTTTTTGTTTTTACTTGTATTCCAGACGTTAGTACTGTGATGTGTACGCCCAATTGGGGCTTAAGAAAGGGGGGAGGGGGGATATGTGGATCCCAGTACATGAGAAGAACCCCCTTCCGCAGGATTAAAAGTTGATGCAGGGCAAGCTACAAGTGTACGAGCTAAAAAAAGCTCGGGGAGAATTTGTTTAGTTATTAAAACTGATTAATAATTTTATGTTTTTTGAAAGCTTATTTAAAACTCATGTATTTTATAAATAATAAAAGATTGTTTACTCTACTGTTAATTGTATATGTAAATTTCAGGTTTCCATGCTAGTCGCACTAGATTGTGAAAGGTTGGTATTGGTTGAAGTGACTCAATAAATGTTCCAGGCTAGTTTGCACTAGATTAAGAAGGCTTAGTATTGGTCGAAGTGACTCAATAAATGGACCAAAGGAACAAGCTGAGTTCAGCACAGGTTCCGGGTCAAGGTGATGAGTTTTTTTCCATTAATTCTATGTGTCACATGTTACAACAAACACCTCATGTAAGAGGACTCTGTTGTTGGAGCAGGCTTCTTTGAAGCAACGCACTGCTCACACTCTTTCATATTTTATATTTTATAGTTTTGTATGCACACAAAAACACAATACAATATATTTTCCTGTTATAAGGTTTCTTGACTTAACCCTGCGGTTATTGAGGTTACGATATTGCGAATGTCCCCCTCCAGTCTTGGAATTCATGCAACATCGTCAATGATGAAGGGGCCACTATTAAATTATAGGTTTGATCACCGAAGGGAAGTAGAGAAAACCTAATATTTAGTAGGGGCCCCGGAATCATTGACGATGCTGAAGGCCCTCCCAGCCATCCCCTTCCCATTCGCTGATATGTTGAGGTTTTTATCTTGATATATCATTGAAGGACGAATTGTTGCGCTTGGCGAGAGGCGGTAAGAAGCCACAACGCAAGAAAATCCACCGAATGTGGGAAGCTTGTGAATAACAGTGTTATAGTATTAAAATTTTCCTTTTTTATTATCTTATTTTTTACGAAAGTGTTTTCGTAGTGGGTACCCGATCTATGACGATTCCATAAGAGAAGTAGCGTTGCACTTATGAAGATGACTCTTGTTCTTCCCCGCGGCGGTTGATTCAAACGACTGATGTGGGTGTTGAATGAAGACTATTATACTAATAGGCAACATCGTCAATGATTCCGGGGCCCCTACTAAATATTAGGTTTTTTCTACTTCCCTTCGGGAATCAAACCTATATTTTAGGTAAAAATAATTGGCAATGTTTAATAGTTCCTATAATATTCGTCCGTTTCTATGTAAACTCGGTTAAAACAGTATCTGCACCCCTACGCTGATCATCTGGTTTGTACAGCTCGGTAGGGTTGGCATATCTGCCTGCAGCTATATCCATCTATACTACTACCTATCTATACTACCTACGACCTATACTACCGAGCTGTAGGCTACACACCAGATGATCAGCGTAGGGGTGCAGATACTTTTTTGACCGAGTGTACCTGCCTACATTTCTCCTAGGCTCCATTAATATTTTAAGGACTTAGCAGGGGAACGGATGGAAATGTGTATATACTAATTGGTTTAAGGATAAGATGGAGGAGGGAAAGCTCAGACGAAGATCTATCACAAAGGCCAAAAAAGACGAAAACATGCTGTATCTGTACAAAAAACGAACACATGTAGGCTACTCGCTGCAAATGTGTGCAGAAAGGACAAAGATGCATAGACTGTAGTAAAGGTTCCCAGTGTCGTAACCCTTTAGGTAGAGCAGAAACGGAGGGAGAGACGGCAGCCAATTTCCAGAGTGAGCGACGGGACGCAGCTGAGGGGGGACAACATGGTAGTGGGGAACCTGAAGGAGTATGGGGAGAAGCGGGACCCTCAGGGGTCCCAAGAAAAGTAGGGGAACCCCAGGAAGCGGAGGGTAATGGGATGCCTGCCAGAGACCCAAGGGAGGGAGATGACCACCGAGTTACAAGAGTAGCTATAAGCAGCCTCGAAAAGATCATAATATCTGGTGTTGCTTGTTTTCCTTTGTACTCCCTTTGTACTCGTTATCGCTCGCCTGGAAATAATCGACAGCCAAATGCCACGAAAGGTCCTAATATTGACAAATAAATGGGGTGAAAGTTGTTAACTAATGGAACGAACGTCATAAAATCAAAACACATATGGGACTAAACATGAGAGCCAAGGGGGACCAGAAAAAAAAAAAACACATCCTTTCGTAACATTTGTATTGTATGACCAGACCGGGCTTATAGCATAGCAGACCAACACCAAACCGACTATAATACGACCGAGAAGCTAAAGCTAGATTGTGTCTAGAAACAGCCACAGTAAGAGTGTAGCTAAGAGTGAGCCAAGAGAATGAGAGTGAATCCCCCAGAAACAGCCGCAGTAAGAGTGTAGCTAAGAGTGAGCCAAGAGAACGAGAGTGAATCCCCCAGAAACAGCCACAGTAAGAGTGTAGCTAAGAGTGAACCAAGAGAATGAGAGTGGATTCCCCAGAAACAGCCACAGTAAGTGTAGCTAAGAGTGAGCCAAGAGAATAAGAGTGAGCCAAGAGAATGAGAGTGGATCCCCCAGAAACAGCCAGAGTAAGAGTGTAGCTAAGAGTGAGCCAAGAGAATGAGAGTGGATTCCCCAGAAACAGCCACAGTAAGTGTAGCTAAGAGTGAACCAAGAAAATAAGAGTGTAGCTAAGAGTGAGCCAAGAGAATGAGAGTGGATTCCCCAGAAACAGCCAGAGTAAGAGTGTAGCTAAGAGTGAGCCAAGAGAATGAGAGTGGATTCCCCAGAAACAGCCACAGTAAGAGTGTATAGCTAAAAGTGAGCCAAGAGAATGAGGTAAGACAGTAATGACTCCAGCCGGTGGGTCTAACTGGTTTACCCCCGCCAGTGGAGACTCAGGCATGTCAGTCCTTGTTGTGTATTCTGTGTTCTACTACTATTATTGTTCCTACTACTACTACTACTACTACCTATATTAAAGGTAGATTTATCTAGGCGTATTTTTAAAGTTTCAACAGTACTGCATTCAATGACATGACTGGGTAGTCCATTCCCTAGGTTTACTACTCGATTGAACAAGAAATGCTTTGCCTCATGGGAGATAAAATGCTTACCGATTATCTTGCAACCATTTCCTCTAGTGTAATTTGAATGATCGATTGTGAAAAATGTGTTGACATCCATATTGGAAATACCCTTAATAATGTCAATCACTTGAATTAGGTTCCCTCTTAGCCTGCGCGTTGTTAAACTGAACAGATTTAACTCTTTTAGACACTCTTCATATGACTTTTTTTCTCAGTCTAGGGATCATTTTTGTCACTGTCCCCTGTATTCTCCAGTTTATCTATGTCCTTTTGACAATATGGACACCAACATTGTACACAGTATTCCGGAATTGTATAAGGTGAGAATGACATTTTCAGATTTGTACCGGTATGCAAACAATATTCCAATGAAGCCAACAATTTTGTAAACGAGCCTGCAATAAAAGAGGAACCAGCCTTCGGTCAGGACATTTTTCTACCGAAAAATGCACACATTTATCTCGAAGGGGGTTCTTGCATTTTTTGTTGCTGTTATTTATTAGTATGTTTTTATTTTTTTGCTGGATGGAGGTCTAGGGTAGGGAAGTAAACAAAATACCAAAAAATGAAATCGATCCATAGATAAATACCAATCTCCCTTCATATAGGATAGCGGAGCTTGTGTAGATGTTGGATGGGTATGTGTGGCAGACTTGTGGATGACATGTGGGCGGAAGGACAGTGGGTGGGTATGGTATATGTGTGGGAATCTCTCTCCACCCCCACTACACCAACACCTCCCACCCTCCTCTCTCCACCCTCCATCTCGCTCTCAACCACCAACCTCTACCATGGTCTTAACTCTCCCCCCCCCCCCACCTCTCTCTCCAACCACCGCTAACTTCCCCATTTCCCCTCCACCTTCTCTCCACCTACACCCCCCTCCCCTCTCTCTCCACCCACCACTCGCTCCTCCACTCTCACTCACTCTCACTCTCATTTTCTAGGTTTTCACACCTTTTTGTTTGTGTGCGAAGGATTTTTGGACCTACATAATATTATTTGGTTTAACCACTTCAGTACGGATGAGGCCATTATTTCGTATATGCTGGCTGTATAGGAAGATTTTATGCAGCTTAGGAAGGACATCGAAGAGGTGTAATACATCTCCATGAATTAGTTGGCTATCATTATTTCCTTCCTAAACAGAGTAAGATCGTCTAATGATTGTCTGAATTAAAACCGAAATAGCTTCCCCCGTACGGAAAGGGTTATTTACTCCTACAAGATCCAATACGCATTTATTACCTGTGTTCTGGCTAATATTAGACGATTTTATTCATATTAGGAAGGATATATGGAAGTCAGCGGGTTAATTGGGATAGTCTTTGTCGTTTTCATTCCCACCGAAAAATTTACAAATTTATCTAGAAGGAGAATCTTGGGGATGTGTTTTTAAGCTTGTTTAACCCGTCCAGCCCCAGCGACGCGTCTGACGCGTCGGCGATGTATGTAACGCACAGCCCCAGAGACGCGCCTGACGCGTCACCCTAATTGCGCCGACCGTAACCTCAGGTGTAGCCACTCAAGAGGGCTCAGATTTGTATGGGAACTGTATACGTATCCCACGCAACCGTGCCGATGGTTGAAAACTCTCAAAGTCCACGTGCGTGCGCGCGAGCGCGCAATAACCTGTTTTTTGGGGATAATTGCCTTCAATTTTTTACTCTTGTAAAATCCGTTTTCGGGGGCTCTGTAGGACCATTTTTTAAGCTTTTTAAGCGGTTTTTCGTGGTTTTTCCTTCATTCCTAACCCATTCGCTATTGTTTCTGGAATAAAACAATTTTTTGAAAACCGGCCGGGTTCTGGTGCGCAAACATTACAAAACTAGCCGGGGCTCCACGGGTTAAGGTCTAAAGAGGAAACTAAAGCAATATTAAAAGATAAATAAATACAAAAATAAATATACCCATCCCCCTTTAAGTTTGATGGAGGTCTAGGGAGAAAGCTAAATACCCGGTAATAAATAAATAAATATATGGACCTACTGTCATCCGGGCCTAGTGTTATTCCTCCTCCTTGTAACAAATTAGTGTCAACACCTCAACGACCCCTACAATATATCCAGGCCCTATAGAACCTACACACTTTGCCTCGCCATGCTCTACTTGTTTATTATTTAAGGATACGCTATTGTGTTCCTATGGCATACCTATTAACTGCATTCAACACCCATAAAGTCTAACTTTATTATATGTATCTACATAGATAACGCTTCAACTTAAACCGTATATATATATATATATATATATATATATATATATATATATATATATATATATATATATATATATATATACACCGGTAAATATATATACATAATATATATATATATATATACCGGGTATATATATATATATATATATATATATATATATATATATATATATATATATATATATATATATATATATATATACCGGTATATATATATATATATATACTGTATATACGTGTGTGTGTGTTGTATGTTTTTATTCTATTTTACATTGTCTCTCTCTCTCTCTCTCTCTCTCTCTCTCTCTCTCTCTCTCTCTCTCTCTCTTTTCCCCTTCTGCCCCCTCCACTACTCCACTAACTGTTTTCTCTCTCCCTCCCTCCTGTTCCCCCCTCCCCCCTCCCCCCTCCCCCCTCCACACACCTGCCCAGCTCCCACACCAGCCTGGTATTTTCTCGGCAATATTAAGCTAACTTTTAAATAATGAGTGGCCCGAGAGCATAGATACACACACAGACACACACACGCACACATAACACACACACACAAAACACACACACATACACACACATAAGGGGAGGGATAGAGGAAGAGGTAAAGTATAGGGAACACACACACATTTTCACATTTAATTACCATATCTCATCCAAGTCACGCAAATGAGTTGGGGGAAGAGTAGCAAGAGAGATAAGGGGGAGGTAGTTGCTTTTTCTCCCTCATGCTTAGTCTCATTAGCTTTGAGTCTAGGTCTAGATGGTGTTTTTTAAGGTTAATGAAAGTTTAGCGAAATTACTATAATATTATAATATACAATACCGTAATAAATATACCAAAACATATTCACTACCGGTACCTCCTTATATAGAGTTACATAGATAAACAGGCTGTGCAGACCTTGCAGCCCCTACTAGGCAGTCCGGACCTAATTCTAACAAAATGTGCTACTTATAAGTGGAAGGTAAGGCTAGCAAAGCAGAAGGCTCTCTCCCCACTCACCCTAGGAAGAGGGTTTTGGCATTATTTTGTTTTGTTTAACCCCACCCAAACCAGCACCCCTATTTATGTGTACATTTAGGAATATTTTTTTACATTTTTTTTGTCTTCTATATTCCAACTACTCCCTCTCGGGCATAGGCTGAGAGCCTGTACATTCCACCGCTCAACACGGTGAAGCCCGTGAGGTCTTGTTCCAGCCTGGGGAGTGAGACATGCGAAGCATCCATCATGGCTCGAAGCAGCTCCATCTCTGAAGCGGCCGGTTGCTTCGCTCAAGTGCTTCACCGTCTCACCCTCCAGACTCAGACCCTCACTCTCAGAACACCACCTATTGAGCAGTGAACTCACTAGGCATTGTCCCCCTGTAACATATTTTGAATATGAGAATATTCATACAGTGTTATTTAATCGGGGAACAATGAGGGTATTTTTTTGGCATTTCGGTGGGCTTTGTGGTAATGCACTGATACTAGGTAGAGCACAAATTCAATCCCAATAATATCTTCCCATTGACATATCGGGATTTGAACCCGGGTCCATTGGATTACCAATCCAGTGGCATGACCACTCCAGCACACCTCTCCGACTGATTGCCAAGATCATCTCCCACCCAAACGTCGTTTTTACATAATGTTTGTTTGTTTACGACGTCCGTGATGCGAGAAGGCACTTATCATCCTTTTCATGTGCCGGTACCGCATTTATGATGAGAAGGATCAGTTTCCCATTTGTTATATTTTGAGGAGTTTGTGTATGTCTGCAGTTCATGGCAACGAGCCAGAAGTGGAGAGATAGGATGATGGGTTCTGATAAGAGGAGGAGGAGGAGGACAATGAGGAGGAGAAGAAGAAAGGACAATTGTGAATAGGACCAACATGGGTAGATGTAGGAGGGGAATTCGATTGGAATAATGAAGACAGTAGTGGACAAAGATATATAGCAAAAACGACTTAATGACAGAAAAAAAGGTCAGTTAGATTAATTTAATGTCAAGTAAAAATATGAAATAATGTAAGTGAACAACGACAATTAAAAACATGAAAAGAAATCTAAGAGAAAAAAGAAAAAAATTATGTTTTAAAGGAATGGAAACACAATAAGAACAGGAAACCCCCAATATGGGGCGATAAATGGGTGAACACATTAACACACTAACAACGATAAAAGGATTCTTTAAAACATTACCAACTGCGGGAGGGACTAAAGAGATCAGGAGGGGATTTGGCTGACCGATACAATAAGACAGTGGTTTATATGTTTGCTACGTGAGGCGGGGAAAGGGGATTGAGGGAAGGAAATCGAAGGGTCGATATGGAATGCTGTAAAGATAAACGAAAGAGGAAGAAGAGCGAACATCAGTGGATATATAGGTATGAAGGGAAACACAGGAATAATGAACGTACCGGTATGTGAAAAATAGAACAAAGTTTCACAGATACTCATACCACACAGACTTTGTAGTCCCTATTAGGTGAACCATCCATCATACTACTAGGGACAGTTTATAGTAGAAGAATAATACAGAATAGTAGAAGGCTCTCTCCCTACCCTCCGCTCGGACACAACAAGAGGATTAGGGAGACAATAAGAGAAGAGGGCAAACACAGCCGCTTGTGTCAGAAATGAGTTCGGACGATCAGGGGATAACTGTTCCAGAATGTTTATGACGGGAAGGACATTAGGACTGAATGCGAAACGTAGGTGGACAGAGAAATACAACCAAACTAAAGTAGAAAAGTATGAATATATTGGACACACAAGCATATATTATGCAGATGGATTGGGTACACAAAACACATACGGTAGTAAATACAATATAAAAGAGAACGAGAGACAGAATAATGCAGAGTGTTAGAGGATTGGAGAATATAGTCTAACCTATGTGTTGTGTAAATTTAGACTATAATATGAACATGCAATGAAGGCTCAGTTACAGGAATAAAACCTTGTGAAGATAGTGAGAAGGGAAAACAAGTAATGAATGTTTGGAAATAAGGAAACAAAGGTGCGAACAAATTATATAAGGAAAGAATGTGAAAGCACGGAATATAATATGAGTAAATTAGTGAATGAAACAACTGTGAAGAAAGTGTGAGTAAGATGGTGAATGAGTGTGAAAATGAAAAAAGTGAGTCAACTAGTGGATGTGTAAAGTGTACAGATTATGAAAACAAGTTTGATTAAGTGTGGGTGAGATCAGTGAGAAACCCGAGTGAGAAAAATAAGTCCTACGATAATAATGGCGTGAAGAAGTGGAGAGGGAGAATAAACTAGTGGTTGAAAAGGGTGTGAAAATCGCTGAATAAAAGTGTGAGTACGTTGGCTGTGTGAGAAAGGAAAGCAAGGGGAAGAATAATCTAGTGGATGAAAAAGGAGTGAACATCGCGGAAAGAAAGTGTGAGTACGTCAGTGGTGTGAGAAAGAAAAGTAGGGACCACCACCATCAGCTCACTAACCCCCCTGCCCCATACCACAACAAATGGCTTAGTGAGGTCGTTGTGTTTGCCCCTATAGTTCCCATACATCACCCACACATCACCCCTGCCCCGCCCCCACACACTCCGCTGGTGGGGTGACGTGTGGGACCAGGTCAACCTACGGGAGGGTCTGTACGCAGCCGGATACCTTACCCCAGGCCCCGCCCACTGCCGAAAATGTACAAATATTATATTATATTAGATTAGATTAACCTAACCTAACCTAACCCTAATATAATATAATATAATATAACATAACACAAATAACAAAATAAAAATATAAAAATATACTAAACTTCGAGTGGGATCAAACACTGGATATCTGAATGCCAGGCAGGAGCTCTAGTGACTGTACGACAGAGCAAGCTGGCATGAACGGTTTGAAGGGTTTATTTAAACGCGGGGAACGGGGGGAGGGGCCAAGGGAGGCTTACATTTTCGCGCATGCGTAGAGGGTAAGGTATCCGGCTGCGTACATCCCCTCCCCAACCTACACCCAACATATGGTTGGTATGGTCTTTGGTATGGTTTAGTGGCCCAGTGTGCTGTACAGTCTCGCTCTACAGTCATGTGGTATTTTCATTTTGGTAATTTGATCCAAATACACACACACAAACAAACACAAACACACACACACACACACACACACAAACACAGAGACACACACACACACACACACACACACACACACACACACACACACACACAAACAAACATAGAGACACACACACCGTATGATAGCTAGAATAAAATAAAAATAAAACGTCGCCGGTACATAATGAGTTGTATTCAGTTCCAGACAATGCCAACTATGGAGTAGAACTTTAATTAACTGTGTCGGTGTAAACACCATATGAGGACCCCCCTGGTACTACTCTCCTTGTCGCGGTTGGGGGGATTCGGGGCCGGCGACTGAGTCTTGATGGGGGATGGTTGTGGTAATTTCCCTTCCTCTCCCCTCGAGCTTTCGTCGTCTGCTTGACTAATTTTGAGTAGTTTTTCTTTCCTCTGACTATGTTTTTCCCCTTCTATTCTTATTCTGTCCCAACCGGTTATCCTCGGGCAACCTATATCACATGCCTCCCTGGCCTGGCTAGGTATTAGGCTCCTGCCCTGATTTGTCTGTTCAGTCGCTGCTGAGACCAAGCTGACTCGATTCCCCTCAGTAGTGCATGTTTATTTTGCATCTTGCTGTGATTTTGTTCTACCTTCGACCTGATCTCTCATTCTTCGCACTGATCACTTCTTGGTTGGTGTTGCGGTGTAGCAGTTCTTGGCTCATCCTTCGGCCCTGCCCTATAAGAGCTCTGATGTGGAGGTCATGTGGTCCGGCTGAACTGGTGAAATAGCGAGAAATGTTTGCGTGTCTTCACCTTCCTCGATTTGTTACCCTACTGCCCTTCCCTATCTATCTTGACTTGTTTAGTTATATATCTTGACCGAATCCTTCGGGCCAGCCCTATGAGAGTTCTTTTGTGGAGCTCAGTGGTCTGGTTAAACTAATATATAAAACATAAAAAAAACACATATGAGGAGGAGCACTCCTTCTCATATGGTGTTTATATTAATTCTGTCAACTTTTCAAAGTTATTTCAACATTTTAACTTTGTCCTATTAATATTAATGATTAAAACAAGGGACTATGTTTTGGGACTGAATGTGAAAAGTATCTCGTTTGCTTGCCTGCCCAGTATGCTGCATAGTCTCCTTTAGAAGTCTTGTATACACTCCAATATGTTCACTATATCTATACCAGATAATATGTAGTATGACTTAGTGACACAGTATAGCATGTCCTACCTCCAAAACTTCAACTTTCAATATCGATCTTCTGATAATCAATACACGTCCAAAGAATGAATCGGAAGAGAGGGTTCATGTTATGTATCATGAACACTTTGCTATACCCTGTTCCAAATAAGTAGGTCAACAAATTTGAACATTAACCTCTTTAACTCACAAACGATCAGAGTAATCCAGCTAATATTCTTACTATTTGAGAAAGGTTAGACAGGGAATAAGTGTGGAAATTTACAGCCCATTTGCTATAGCCCTTTTTGAGTTATAGAGGTTAGGGGTTCATCACGATTACTGGCCAACCTATTTGGAACAGAGTATAGTATATGCAGCTAGTCACCTTTAAAAGTCATGTCCTGCTCCCATAACTTCAACTTTCAATATCGATCTCCTAACAAGCAATACACGTCCAAAGTATTATATGGGAGAGAGGGTTCATTTTATGCATCACGAAAACTTTCCTATACCGGTACCCTGTTCCAAATAGGTAGTCCAGAAATCGTGAACCTTAACCTTTGTAACTCAAAATGAGCTAGTGATGCTGCTGCTGATATATATATATATATATATATATATATATATATATATATACAGAGAGAGAGAGAGAGAGAGAGAGAGAGAGAGAGAGAGAGAGAGAGAGAGCGAGTATGCATGTACCATCCGCCAAATGTGCTATATAGTCTAGCCATCTGTATGTAATAATCAATGATTGACACAATGAGTTGTGAGAGAGTGGTAATGAGTGGTTGTTTTTGTGGTGGTGTTGGTGGGAGAAACACTGACAAAGGTGATGATGAACGAGAAGGTAATGATGGTGGTGGTTGGAGAGCCTTCAGAGAGGGAGAGGGGGTGAGGGTTAGGCTAATTATTCTACGTGTAAATGATGATTGACTGGGAAGTATTGGAGAGCATTTATGTTGTCTGGAAGCCTTGTTCCGGGTAGAACAGGTATGGTTATACTTTATCAATTGTCTTAGTTTGCAATAGGTGTATATCGAACATCACCACATTCGGAAAATTAAGCCTTTTACAAAAGTTACTCATTACTGACTCATACCTTTGCATGCGTGGAATCCATTGCTATTCAATGTGTATACATTCTTACATTTTTATATAAAAAACAAAACTAATGTTACTAAGAAGTTAATGTATAATAGTCCATGAGCCAGGCCAGATATCGGTACCACCTGGGGTGACTAAACACGAATGGTACTAAAATGTTTATAGAGTGACTGTAAGTACATTAAGATATGATAGCCTTCTCGCACTGGTAGCTTAGTCTAATTTTTTTGATGCAATAGGGGCGCTACCCAAAAATAAAGATTTTTAGCGTGACGCTCGGCGTTTTCCTCATTTTCTTTAAAATCCATCACACAATCATCGCGAAACTTTGAACACCTATGTAGAATTATATTCTCTACCAGAGTTGTTCCTAGGTATTTTTCAAATTTCCTCATATTTCGGAATATACTCTATATTTTGGGTATTTTCCTCTAAATCTAGAATAAATCCTTAAATATGGGGAACATTGAAAAATATATTCTAACAGCTCTTGTAGCTTATTTGATTCTCTACAAGAATTATTCCGATGTGTATTTCAAGTTTCTCCATATTTAGGGGTTTATTTCATATTTGGGGATTTTTTGTTATATTTTGGGGATAATTTATTATTGGAAGGAGCAAACATATGTAGAGTGGTTTCCATGTAATGTGTTTGTTTGTTCATGGTTTAATGGTGATATTTTTTGCAGGTGTGTGTCGACTGTTTGACGGCAGGATGGAACCATCTGCGAGGAAGAGAGCACGGATCGACTGTATCATCCACTGCTCTGATGATGACAGCGATGCTCTGGTGTCACCACAGGATTTGGACTCCTGGAACACATTGCTCAGGGCTGCAGAAATCAGGCAGCATGATCCAGTCCTGGAAGCAGCCAAGGGCCTTGAAGAAGGAGGAATACCACACATACATTATCACCGTAAATGTCGTAGTCTCTTTACAATGAAGAAGTCACTGGATTCTATCCTTGCCAAGGGTGTCAAGATAGAATCAGCAAGCGTCGACCCCAGGAGGAGGGCATCAAGGGATGCCCCTAGTACTAGCAGGGTGTATGCCAAAGTATGTATCTTCTGCGAGAAGTCAAGCAAGTACATAAAAGCAACAAAGACAAGGGAGCCACTCATACAGTGTGTTGAGCTACGAGCAGATGAGAAGATTCGCAGAGCAGCAATAAGGAAACTCAACCAGAGAATCCTTGGTTTAGTTAGCAGAGACCTTGTTGCTGCAGAGGGTCACTACCACAAGTCGTGCTACAAACTCTTCACAAAAGATGATTTCCCAGCGGCCGCCAGGTCGGGTGCAGGTGAAAATCAGGAAGAAAGCGAGGAAGCACGCTACGAAGAGGTTGAGACAGAAGCCCTCGAGGAACTCTGCTTGTATATAAGGACCAAATTATTCCCCAACCCAGAGGTACTGCCTATGACAAACCTCACATCTAGGCTTGAGAGATCCATGATGTCCCGTGGTATTATCCAACTGAAACCAGCGACAAAGAAACATGTTCGCCGAAAGATTGAAACCGAGTTTGGAGAATCACTACGCTTTGTCCCAGATGAGAAAGGAAAGCTTCTAATCTATCCACGCAGCCTCTCAATGGACGACCTTGCCCGGCAAGCACACAAAATGGCAAAAGACCTGCAAGAAGCAAGAGCAGCTAACTCTGAAGATGTCTTAACCAAAGCAGGAATGCAGCTGAGGAATGAGATCAATAAACAAGATGTGAGTCAGCCATGGCCTCCCGATACAGATCAGAATGTCATTCCTGCAGCAGTCACTCAATTCCTGCACACCCTGCTGACAGGAGAGTGTGAGTGTGAAACTCCCTCTGAAAGAGCTCAACGTCTTGCCACTTCCTTTGGCAGTGACTTGGTCTTTGCTGTTACCAGTGGCAAGACAAAACCACCCAAGCACGTACTGCTGACCAATGCTGTAAAGTCTTTGACAGGAAACACAGAACTGATCCGAACTCTGAATCGTCTTGGTCACTGTGTGTCTTACTCAATGTTTGAGGAGATCGATACAGCCCTTTGTATCCAGAAGCTGGAATGCTCAAAGGATGACATTCCACTGCCAGCAAACATCTACCCTGGTGTGTTCACAACCCTGGCCTGGGATAACATTGACCGACTTGAAGAGACCCTAAGTGGAGCAGGTACTTCTCATAGAGTCAATGGCATTGCTGTCCAGTCCAAGGTTGCAGGCTCTGTGCCAGAGAAAGTCCTGCCAGAGATTACCAAGTCCAAGATAAGAAGCATCACTCAGACATCATCAATGCTGCCAATATACAATGTTGGGCGGCGGGCAGGGCCACCTAGGATTGAGACTGCGTATGTCGACACTACCAAGGAAGTCCAGGATTCAAAGACAAAGAACCATATCTGGCTCCAGGAAGAGCGCCTGGAGATCGATACGCCAACTATACAGTTTCATGACACGATGACGAAGACGAAACTGAGAACGTTCACTAACATCAGAATGAAGCCACGCTCACAAGACCATGCCAAGGAGGTTATCTTAAAGGCTGACAGGAACCTATTTGGCCAGATGATCCTTGTTGCCGAGAACAGAAAGCTCAAAATGAGTGATGTCTTGGCTCATCCCCTGGGGCCTTTGCCTTGGGCACTTGCCAGCGGTGATGGGTCTCTCCGCAAGACCAACAAGGCTGCCCTCGCAAAGGAGTTAGAGAGGAATGTTTCTCCTGCAGAAGTGATACCCGAGCCCTCTGCTACCATAATTGATGGGATGAGCCTGGTCCACAAACTGAAGGGAAACGACAAAACTTTTTCACAGCTTGCAGGTACAGCACTGAGTCACGCTGTTCATGAAGGTGCTAAGAGCAGGCGCATTGATGTTGTGTTTGATATCTACAAGGAGACATCCATCAAGGATGCAGAACGAGCCAAAAGAAGTGCAGGCACAGGAATTCATTTCAAGAACATTCAACCTGGGCACAACATCCAGCAGTGGAGAAAGTTACTCGGTAGTTCCTCCAACAAGGCAAGTCTTATCAAGTTCTTGGTAGAAGAATGGAAGGCACCACAGCACAGGGAGAAGCTCAAGGACAAGGAGCTGTATGTCACATGTGAGCAGCGCTGCTTCAAGATCACCAAAGAGCAGTGGGAAGAGGCTCCTGAGCTTAAGTCAACTCAAGAAGAAGCAGACACACGCCTTCTTCTCCATGCACTTCATGCAGCAGAATCTGGGAACAAGTCTGTCATCATCACTGCAGAAGATACAGACGTCATGGTGATGTGTCTTGGCATGTGCCACAAGATCCCATCCCATCTGTTCCAGAAGTGCGGGACGAAGAACCGGACAAGATTCCTGGATATCACCACACTGAGCCGCACACTGGGAGGCAGCGTGTGTGATTCATTGATTGGTATGCATGCCTTTACAGGCTGTGATACCGTCAGTGCATTCGCTGGCCGAGGGAAGATGACGACACTCAAGCAGGTGAAGATGGACAAGACATACCAGCATGCTTTTCACGAACTTGGACGCTCATGGGAAGTGTCTCCTGAACTCTTTGAGAAGCTACAGGAAATCACCTGCCACATGTACCTACCATCTACCCACACAACTAAGGTAAACAAGCTTCGGTATGAGCTGTTCTGTGCAAGACGTGGAGAGGTAGAGTCAAGTCAACTCCCTCCTTGTGAGGACTGCCTCTTCATGCATGCACTGCGTGCAAACTACCAGGCTGCGATCTGGAGGAGAAGTCTTCAGAGCCAGCCATTTGTTGCGAACCCAACAGACTGCGGTTGGATGACAGATGAGGACGGTAAGCTTGCCGTCAACTGGATGCGAGGCTCACCAGCACCAGATGCTGTTATGCAGCTACTGTCTTGCAAGTGTGTGCGGTCATGCGAACTCCCTAAGTGTACTTGCCTCAGCAATGGTCTAAAATGCACGGACATGTGCAGGTTACAGACATGTCAGAACAAGGCTATTGAAGAAGAGCCGGTGGCACAACAGTCAGATTCCGAGTCTGACGTAGATGATATTTAGGAGTAGTAATTTGCCATAATAGTATGTACAAGCCCATGGCATGCTTAGTGTGTATTTACAGGACTTGTATTAAATGTGACAATTACTATATGCATTTTGTTGACATTTAGGCATTCCTGTCCCCAAATTTGACATTTTAAAAAATTTCGGAATTTTCGGTAGGGTATGTCTATTCAAGAAGTGATAACGACCATTAAGCTACCAATGTGCAAGGGCTATCATATCAAAACATAAACTAGAGACATGTAGCAAGCTAAAAACACCTAAGAGAATTAGTCACCCCGGGTGGTACCGATATCCCAAAATTCGGGTCTTGGCTCATGGACTATAATCTCCTTTCATGAAAGGTGTTTACGAGATTACTTGCCAAATATAGATCACTAAAATCTAAAGTCTTGGTAGGCTACTGCAATATGTTGAGCCTGCCTGCATGATATGATTATTGATAATACTGGTAAAGATATATGTGCGGTGTCTTGAAGGTAACAAATGATGATGATAATACAGCTTGGATATAGTGAGGCATATGAGGTGTTAATACATTTGACAGTAACATTAGTGCTGAAAGTCAAGTCTTAGTAGTAATATATAGGGACTGAGTTATTAATTGTTTATCTTATTGTGCTAATGGTGACAAAGCAATAAGATTATGATCCATTTATAATAGAATAATTAAGTAGAAGGAGCATTAGGCTACATATATATATATATATATATATATATATATATATATATATATATATATATATATATAATTAATAACAACTGTATAATCATCTAGGCCGGGGATTAATTTGCGTTTACTACGGTAACTAAGCAAATTACACGTTAATCGTTAGGCTACTAAAACATGTTCAAATTATTTACAAAGTCCTGTTAACATCACACACTAGTTTTATTCATAATTTATGATGCCCCAAAATTTAGATGCAACTTTTCTGTAACCTTTTGAGTCAATACGGTATAAACAAATTAAACTTAATATATTTTCTATTCAACTTTAATTCAGAAACTACCAGGCCTTAATTTTTAAAGATCGCTGCAGGTGAAGGCGCTAATGGGGCACTTGTTTTACTGTATTTTGCGTCTGAAAAACAACAACTGTAATGGATCAATAATTAAAGTGTGGATATGCCTATTGCCGATAAGTACAGTTTGGCACTCGAGTATTACACGATTGGCTACATACTTCCCCACCCACCTCTTTGAACTATTAAAGTCAGGATTTAGCTTATTGATTAACAACTTCTCTCCAAGCATGAATCCGACTGGCTGCCGAACCTAGAAACTATTTTAAAATAACTCGCACTAAAGAGGTCATCTTCTTCACGTGAATGATTTCGAACAGACGAAAATTTCATCTTCTTCGAAACGTTCCCGATTGGTAGCTCTTTCAATTTCATTTGATAATTGAATATGGTTTGTTGGTCATTGTTTTGTTAATTAAAGCTAGATGTAACCCACTAAATGTCTGCCTTGACTGGGATCAAACCCAGGTCAAGCAGATTCGCACGTGAGCGTGCTGTCCACTTGACCACTGCGGCTCTATGCTAATTCAAGTCTTTAAACAAAATTGCTGTGGTTTGAGGCGAAATTACTAGATCGCACTCCTACTCACTTTATTACAAGATAAAGACAAACATTCTATTTGTAGTGTTAAAAGATAGCTAGCTAATTGGAAACTAGTGTTCATACGTAAGTGTTTATTTCTAATTATGTATTTCTTATCTTCGTCAACCGAAGAAAACGTTTTGGTAAGATTAGTGCCTATAAGCCTTGGGGGATGGCCGTATTTGTTTTTATTAAATAATGTTTTTATTAATTTTGTTTATTTTGTTATTTGTATAATTAGTTTCCTTCCTAGATCTCCATCAAGCTTAACAAAAAAACACTCCAAGACCCCCTTCAAGATTAATGTGTACATGTTTTGGTAGAAGTGTCCCGGCCCGAGGCCGGTTTCTCCTATAATACAGGCTCACCATTGATCGCCAGGAAAAAAAAACTACACCTAAATTGTACGAAAGGTCTTAATATTGAGAAATCAATGGGGTGAAAGGTCTTAAAATCGCCGAACTAATGGGCCGAACATCTTAAAAGCAGAAAACTAGTGGGGCTAAACATGAGGAACGAGGGGGACCAGAACAAACGTACCATCTCCCCTTAAAGATTGAGGATTAGTTGCTAAACAGAAACTCTACTAAACTTTCTGCTTCCAGGACACACAGCATCAGCAGGCTCAATTTGGAATTACGAAACACTGTCGATTTTCGAAGCTGATTGCATGTTTTCATTCCCCGGCAGACTCCCACGGTCAGTGTTGCCAATTCAACACACCAAATACCGCTAAATCCGTTCTCAAAAGTCGCTTGAATGCCACTAGTTGTTAAATATATGTCAACAAAAAATCTCCAGAATATCGCTCAAAACGACGCAAATCTCCAGAATATCGCTAAAATTCATGTTGCTAGGTGTGAAATTGTGCCCCTAGATCGAAGTAAACACCTAGATCTAGCGGGAAAGGTAGCTAAATTGGCAACACTATTCACACGGGCAACCTAGATGTGTGTGATTTTGCTTTATTATTTGTTTTGTGTTACCGGTATATTGTGTTGTCCCTATTCGGACTCTGTCTCGAGACGGCCACTTCCAGCTATGGGGTGTGTGCCTGAGTACATACATACATACATACATACATTCATACATACATTCATACATACATACATACTCCCACGGTCCAGCAGATTCCCTCCATTCCGTCCAGTTCTGGGCGTCAATTCAGTGTTGGTCAAACAAGGCATGGCGGCCCATGGAACACCTCCTTTGATCTGCCCCTCCCGTCCCCCGCCTTCTGTACTCCGGGGCTTCACACAGGGACCACCGTGTTTGAGGGGGAGGCTAGCCCGAAAGGCACAGTTTTTAAACCTCACCGAGATCAGGCAGCCTGTATGTTTGAGAGGGAGGCCAGGACGAAAGTCACAGTTGTTTAATACCCACCAAGATCAGGCAGCCTTTTCGTACACTCTGAAACCATTGGTGATAAATATGGTATACACCAATTTGGATCTCTGAACTTTAAAAAGCCATTCACATAAAAATAAAATGTGGTAGCGGCTACCTGTCTCCGAATTTCATACTATTCTAATAATAATAATAATAATAATAATAATAATAATAATAATAATAATAATCGTATGGTTACTTATATAAGTAACCATACGATTATTATTATTATTATTATTATTATTATTATTATTATTATTAGAATAGTATGAAATTCGGAGACAGGTAGCCGCTACCACATTTTATTTTTATGTGAATGGCTTTTTAAAGTTCAGAGATCCAAATTGGTGTATACCATATTTATCACCAATGGTTTCAGAGTGTACGAAAAGGCTGCCTGATCTTGGTGGGTATTAAACAACTGTGACTTTCGTCCTGGCCTCCCTCTCAAACATACAGGCTGCCTGATCTCGGTGAGGTTTAAAAACTGTGCCTTTCGGGCTAGCCTCCCCCTCAAACACGGTGGTCCCTGTGTGAAGCCCCGGAGTACAGAAGGCGGGGACGGGAGGGGCAGATCAAAGGAGGTGTTCCATGGGCCGCCAAGCCTTGTTTGACCAACACTGAATTGACGCCCAGAACTGGACGGAATGGAGGGAATCTGCTGGACCGTGGGAGTATGTATGTATGTATGAATGTATGTATGAATGTATGTATGTATGTATGTATGTACTCAGGCACACACCCCATAGCTGGAAGTGGCCGTCTCGAGACAGAGTCCGAATAGGGACAACACAATATACCGGTAACACAAAACAAATAATAAAAACAAAATCACACACATCTAGGTTGCCCGTGTGAATAGTGTTGCCAATTTAGCTACCTTTCCCGCTAGATCTAGGTGTTTACTTCGATCTAGGGGCACAATTTCACACCTAGCAACATGAATTTTAGCGATATTCTGGAGATTTTTTGTTGACATATATTTAACAACTAGTGGCATTCAAGCGACTTTTGAGAACGGATTTAGCGGTATTTGGTGTGTTGAATTGGCAACACTGACCGTGGGAGTCTGCCGGGGAATGAAAACATGCAATCAGCTTCGAAAATCGACAGTGTTTCGTAATTCCAAATTGAGCCTGCTGATGCTGTGTGTCCTGGAAGCAGAAAGTTTAGTAGAGTTTCTGTTTAGCAACTAATCCTCAATCTTTAAGGGGAGATGGTTATTTTTTCTGGGCTCCCTTGTTCCTCATGTTTAGCCCCATTAGTTTTCAAATTTTAAGACGTTCGGCCCATTAGTTTGGCGATTTTAAGACCTTTCACCTCATTTCTTTCTCAATATTAAGACCTTTCGTACAATTTATGTGTCGTTTATTTTCCTGGTGATCAATGGTGAGCCTGTATTATAGGAGAAGCCGGCCTCGGGCCGGGACACTTCTACCAAAACATGTACACATTAATCTTGAAGGGGGTCTTGGAGTGTTTTTTTGTTAAGCTTGATGGAGATCTAGGAAGGAAACTAATTATACAAATAACAAAATAAACAAAATTAATAAAACATTATTTAATAAAAACAAATACGGCCATCCCCCAAGGCTTATAGGCACTAATCTTACCAAAACGTTTTCTTCGGTTGACGAAGATAAGAAATACATAATTAGAAATAAACACTTACGTATGAACACTAGTTTCCAATTAGCTAGCTATCTTTTAACACTACAAATAGAATGTTTGTCTTTATCTTGTAATAAAGTGAGTAGGAGTGCGATCTAGTAATTTCGCCTCAAACCACAGCAATTTTGTTTAAAGACTTGAATTAGCATAGAGCCGCAGTGGTCAAGTGGAGAGCACGCTCACGTGCGAATCTGCTTGACCTGGGTTTGATCCCAGTCAAGGCAGACATTTAGTGGGTGTGGTAGTACGTCCTAGCATGTAAATAGCCTAATGCTCGCACCCAGTCGGGGGACACCTCGACGACGTATACAGACTATTAACACACATACCAAAGCCATTCCAACATCTTCCTCTATCTTCAACACCCCTTCTCTGCTATCTACACTCTCCCAGTCGTATGGTCCTAGTGTACTGTCTGGTAGCGTTAATGAGTTTCCAAATGTAAGATGAGAAGAATACTAGAAAATGAACATGGAATCGCATTATTTTGGCCAATATATCACTTCCAAAGACATCATTTGATCTATAAACCATAATTTTAGCTGTACAGTCAGTCAGTCAGTTAGTCAGTAGTCAGCCCTTACTACCACATGGGGTAGGGAGGATCAGCAAGAGACACAAGAAGGCAAATACAATAATAGACTAAAAAGAGTAGACTCGGCTTTCGTTTGGCACCCTGCAAGTTCAGGTATTTTCACTTCACCGAGATTCCTCCCCTAGTCCCTTTCTGCATGACTACACCGGCCGAGCTAGCTAACTGTTTGTCTATACCTTCCTGAAAAATCTGCCCTCTCTCTCTCTCTCTCTGCCACCGTGGAGGAAGATTTACTGGCGAGGACGGTCTGTGAATACCAGGGGCAGTGGAGTAATCAGAAGGAGAGGTCTGGAACTCTCCTGCAACTTTCTCTGGTCCCTTATGTACCGGCGTCGCCATTTTTTTTCCATCTACATTTGGCTGATTTTATGAAGCTTAGGACGGATATATGGTACCGGTAGCAAAAAACGACTAATTGAGATAGTCTGTAGCCAGTAATAATCTGGCTACTATTAGACGAATGTATTCAGTTTAACAAGAGCCTCCAGCAATTAACAAGCTTCGAACTATCTCACGTACCGGTAACCGTTTTAACTATCGTATCACAGATCCTTCTTAAGCTACACAAAATCGTCAAAATAAAGCAAGAATGAAATTAAAAAGACATCGCCGGTACAGTAGGGAATAAGGTGATCAAATTGCCATATCAAGTTCATATAAAACAATAAAACTGTCCTACGAAGTTAAAAGTTGTGCTACGGTTGATCACTTCACGGTAATTACATCAATGGTAATTTTGTTAGCTCAGACTTTTGTATCAGGTTGATAGAATGCAGAAAGTTAACTCGAGTTAATGAGAAGGGGGAGGAAACGGAAAATATTTAATTGATACTTTTATTTACCTTAATGATAGACAAACTGTGTATTGATAGACAGATATAGATAGATAGATAAAGATAGATTGATAGATAGATAGACAGATCGATAATTATATTTTTTTCGAGCTTCAGTCAACTCTTGCACAGTAATTATGTTGACTTTGTGTGTCTGTTTAAGGGGGAAGTAGTTGATTTTACTGGACCCCCATCTCCCACATGCTTAGCCCCATTTGTTTTTGAGATTTTAAGACGTTCAAGTTCCATTAGTTTAGCAATTATACTAAATCAGTATATAAAGCATATGCGCCACCTTTTCTGTTGCACTAGACATATCGAAGGCCTTCGATAGCGTCTGGCACAAATCTTTAATTTCCAAACTGCCCTCCTTCGGTTTCTGTCCCTCCATCTGTGCCTTTGTCTCTAATTTCCTTTCCGGCCGTTCCATAGCTGCGGTTGTGGACGGCCATCGCTCAATTCCTCATCCTATCAACTCCGGTGTTCCTCAGGGTTCTGTTCTATCTCCTATTCTCTTTCTAATTTTCATAAATGATCTTCTCAACTGTACATCTAGTCCCATCCATGCATAGGCAGACGACTCTACTTTACACCACTCAATTAGTTTTCCAGAACGCCCCAGCCAGCAGTCCCTCCAAAGTAAACGTAATGAAGCCATATAATGCTTATCTTCTGATCTAGCTACTATTTCCAATTGGGGTAGAGAAAACCTTGTTACATTCAATGCTTCCAAAACTCAATTTATCCACCTTACAACCCGTCAGGAACCTCCAGAGGACTATCCCTTATTCTTCAACAATACAAAAATCAACCCTTCAACTTCCCTCAATGTTCTAGGTGTCTCTTTGTCTTCTGCTCTCACTTTGAAAGACCATATTACCAGTCTCGCTAAGGCAGCCTCCCAGAAGCTGGGTGTGCTCAACCACCTCAAGGGGTTCTTTACCCCTGCTCAGCTACTTGCTCTGTACAGGGGCACAGTGTGTCCTTGTATGGAGTATTGTTCACATGTGTGGGGAGGATCCTCTCACACCGCACTCCTAGATAAAGTAGAAAGGAAAGCTTTTCGTATCATTAACTCCCGTCCACTCACCAACTCTCTGCAATCTCTTTCTCTTCGCCGCAATGTTGCATCTCTCTCACTATTCTATCGCTACTACAATAATCAGTGTTCCTCGGAGTTTCCCAGTGTATACCACCTCCTCTACGTAGGGTACATAGTACCCGCCTTGCAACACAATTCCACCCCTACTCTGTGCAACTCTCCAACCCAAGAGTGAAATGCTATTCTCAGACTTTCTTCTATTCAACTGCTGAGCTCTGGAACTCTCTCCCAGAATCAGTCTTTCCCTCTTCCTATGACTTAAATTGCTTCAAACTCCGTGTGTCCAGGCATTTTAGCTCGAACGTCCCATGATTTCGACCCTGTCACTCTTTGAAATCTGGGGAGGCACTCGCTGCAGGCAGTTATGCCTTTTGTCTCCCTCATTCACATAGAAAACAAAAACAAAAGCTTAGGCACGGAAGGTGAAACAAGTCAATTGCATAATTTTTAAGAAAGACACCAAACTTCATACCGTATCTCCAAATATACGTATCATAATATATATTTCTATTAACCCTTATTCTTCGTTATACAAGTACTATTACGGCCCTCCCTTATATTGGAGGTCTCTCTCTCTCTCTCTCTCTCTCTCTCTCTCTCTCTCTCTCTCTCTCTCTCTCTCTCTCTCTCTCTCTCTCTCTCGTTACATTACATTCAACATATAAGATAATAATCCTTCCTACATGCATTTGAAGGCCACGTTATATCGTAGACACTACTATCACACTGCACCATATCACGAGCACTATCATTACAGTCTTGAACAGTAACGTCAGACACTTGAAGTATCCCGGGTTGCTATATACTCTATCCCATTTATATTCAGTTGTGATCTGTGGACTGACATTCTGCTCCAGTGTACCCTAACAGTCATATTGTTCTAATCATAGCTATGATGAATGCCTCGCACTACATGTGGCATGACCTATAAAGTCTAGCGCTTCATTGGGTTATACTTTAAGAAGTGACATATAAATACAATGTTTCTGAGATTGTTTGTTGTTGCCTCAAAACGGCCACACTCTGAACCGGCCAGAACCAGAATGGCCACACACTTCTAAGTTAATATTCCTCAATTTAACCTAAGTAAGCCTATAGTAACGTAACCAGACATGACCCGACCTAACCTACTATGGATTTCAAAGGCAGCGTCACACTGTTTTTCGCAAATATCTCTCAAATGAATTGTTGTATCAGTATGGTATTTCAGCACAAAGCCTGTTACACCCCGACCTAATTTATGGCCGATATAGCATTTTGCTATATGTGTTACGTTAGCAGTTTACTCGTGAATATTAAGACGAAGCCGGGAGGTCACGTGTACACATTCAAAGGAATGTGTAGTATTCGTCTTGCCCCCCCCAACACCCCCCAAACCACTGCTTAGCTACCCCTAAATCTCCCCCTCCTCACCTTCCTTACCTTCCTTACCCCTCACCGTCTCCCCATCCACACCCCCTCCTCACTCTCGTCTCCCTGCATCTCCCATCAATATATTATACGGTTCATGTTATGCACTGTACTTGTAGCTACTTATATTATGTCAGTATATATATAGATATAATAATTATAGTGTATGCACTAATATTCATGCAGCTTACGATATTATTGAGTACGTAAACAAGGGGTAGTGCAAATTATTATGGAGGCAAGACGTATTCCACACTGTTAATTACTGTATAACCGGATGTTTGTGCACATGTGGTAGAAGGACAAAGAACATGTTCTATTGGTATTACCTGTGGTCTGGACCTATTGTGATAACTTATTTTTATTTGTGCTAAATACTGTGCATTCATCATAAAATATAAACATGGTTAAGTTAAGATATTAATATTTTGGTTAACTTGTGTCGGTTGATAACCCCATCACCTATAGACTGCATATACTTCTCTCCATCACTGCATCTCTCATTGTAGCCTTATCAAATAAATATAAAGTACCAAATATACTGCATATATTGTGACGTATCATTAGGACTATTACATACATTACATTACTGTCATGAAGTAGATGCATTATGATCGATAAATATATTGTAGGATAAAATGAGGCAAAACATGACAATACTGTAAACCATTTATTCGCTATCACTGCCCATGAAAACATCGTCAGAAAGTGACGAGGAATGGGGGGGGGGGGGGCAATTACAGGAGGCGGAATGTATTCAATAAAGGCACACTTTACATATCATGACACGGTTCAGAACACACGTGATAACATACGATTCCGTTTATTTGGTTTACTACACATGACTGCATGCATTGGCCTCCTAATACACACATACGGCAAAACAGCCATTACCAAGGGGATTATGCATTGCTGTCATGCTCGTTCGCCCCACTTCTCGTTTCCATGCCCAGACATAGCAGTAACTGTATGAATAATAGCAAAGTATGATACTTAAATACATAATTATATAGTATTTAATGTACGTAATCACAATAACCTAAGTATTCACGATAACATAAACCGTATACTACAGGTTTGAAAGAGGGAGGGTGAGTGGGAGTAATGAGGGAGACGGAGAGAGGGTGAACTAGGCACTGGGGTAATGGTCTGGGGGTTGGTAGGGGGGTTGGAGGGGTTAGACAGTATCCCACACTCGTCTGAATGTGTACAAGACCCTAGAGGCGATGACTGGATTAGACTTAATATTCTTCAGTAAACTTCTGACTAAACACTTATGGCAATGTAATATATTATCTATAAATTAGGTCGGGGTGTAACAGGCTTTGTACTGAAATACCATACTGATACAACAATTCATTTGAGATATATTTGCGAAAAACAGTGTGACGCTGCCTTTGAAATCCATATTTTTAGTAGTGTAATTTAACCTAACCAATCCTTTTTAATCAAACTTAATAACATTTTACCTAACCAATCCAAATATAACATAACATAACATAACATAAATATGCCGAATTTAATCAAACCAGACATGACGAGACAGAGAAACGGGCGAGGGACGGCGAAAGTGGTCCATCAGAATAGGAACTTAAAATGTTGTTTCTGGTCGGGCTCTGTCTCGTGTCGGCCACCCCCCAGTAATGGGGTATGTGCCTGAGTATATACATACATACACATGACCTAACCTAACCTAAGCAGGCTAGCCTATCGTAATATAATCAAACCAATCTTGGCTGTTTAGGATCATGGCACTTTATGATGTGGCGTTTTCGGAGTGTGGACGTGTTGACATGTTTTTCGGAGTGTGGCCGTGTTGACATGTTTTTAATTTTTGACTAAATGGATTCATTGTGCCCTTTGTATCAGAAACGCTTCATTAAGTATCCATTCTTTTTTACCTTTACCAGATCCGATACACATGGCTTTATGCTTTCTAGCTATTTCTAGACGATTATATTAAGATTAGGAAGTGTATATGGAAGTCAAAGGGTGAATTGAGAGAGTCTTTAGTCTTATATTTCCCACATATACTACCTAATCTGTATAAAACTTTGCCAGAATACTCTGTCAAAATGTTTCATACTCTTCAAAGGGTGACTATACGATAACTACAGAAACAGTAACTGTAAAGCAATGCACGAAACTCTCCCACTAAACGCGCCCTTCGTTCCGGATTTTCATTCACCATCTGGATTTCTTTCTAGCTCGTCAAAAGTCAAGTATAAATAACGCAGTCGGGATATTATCTCACCTGTACGTCAATAACGCAGTCGGTATATTATCTCACCTGTACGTCAATAACGCAGTCGGTATATTATCTCACCTGTACGTCAATAACGCAGTCGGTATATTATCTCACCTGTACGTCAATATCATTTAAGGCGGATTTCCATGAGCTGCTTTTCTGACATTTTTTGCGGGGCAATTCTGGTCTGGAAGATTTTGAATTAGACTTTTTTTAATAACGAATTTACCTATGTCATTCTACCACCAATCCAGTTGCAGGCACCAGTTTAATTAGATACTGTGATGTTGTGAGAAGAGAGTTGCCGATCAGAAGTTGTCGGGAAAAGCAGCTCGTGGAAATCCGCCTTAAACAAAGACCCCAGCTGCATGTCTTGCCTTCCCCATCACACACTCTGCGGCACTAATAAGGGGGATGTTCTTAACCTAGTCAGTAACCAGTGACGTCTTATCATTATATTCGGGTTACAATTAGACGATATTGTTTAGAGTCTACCTCTACGACTCAAATGGACAAATACGATATCAATAAACCCTCTTAATACCATGGTCCTTCCTAAACTGCATCTATCTATCTATCTATTGCCGGACGCCTTACTCCCCTTACGAGGGTGGCCATACACAGTATGCCCCCCAGCGGACCTTTTCCCTGTGAGAGGGACAACCCGAGCCATAAAATGTTCTTATTTTAGCCAGAATTAAAGGTAAAAAGCTGTCATGGTGCTGAAGGAGTTAAACAATTATTTCCCTTCACAGCGACTCTCATGGACTAAATAACTTGGAAAATGTCGTTATCTTCAGAAATTGATATGCAGATCCGTCTAATTTCTGTAAACAACGCTCATTCTCATAGTGTTCATTCGGTATCTGGCACTGTGAAGGGAAATAACTGTTTACGAATACAAGCATAACTCTAGCCCATGATGAGTCTTCGAACACTAATACAGAACATCTGATTATAAAGTAAAGAATGTATGAGAATATGCGATTCAATTAAAAATAGACGTCGTAGAATATAATCGTCTAATAATTGCCAGAGTATTATGAAAATGATGTCACCGGTACTGCAAGGGTTAAATTATTATGCTCTAAACTGTCCACAAATTATTGAATCCAGCTGTACACTAGGATGCCATAATTTCCGAAATTCCAGCCCACTTAGACCTATATATATATATATATATTAGAGGACTTCACCTATTTCTAATTGTGGAAGTACCGTACCCTATATATCTGGAATCGAATTTATGAATAAATTTGTTTTGACATAAACTACAACACAATATACCGGTACACTATTTATTGAAAAGCAATTCTATCCCAAAAATCACTCAAGATGTTATACTTGCATAAAGATAAACATAAGGGGTCCACGAATTATACTTGCTAAAGATAAACATAAGGGGTCCACGAATTATACTTGCATAAAGATAACCATACGGGGTCCACGTATTATACTTGCATAAAGATAAACATAAGGGGTCCACGAATTTGTATGAGTGAGCTAGAGACTATGGCACCTGGTTGTACCTTACGTCGGGAGATCCATTCTTATTCTAGCCTTCGATCCCCCCTCACGAGTCTTTCAATCCTAAGTGAGTGTCTGTTTACCCTGCAGTCCTACCCACTCACTCCCACTACCTCTTTTGTCAGTCACATATCCCACCCATTAAACAGGTTGACGGATATAATGCTGCTTAGTCATCGTATATGTCTGTTTTATCTAGTTGGGATTTGTGTGTGCTGTATAAGTGCTTGCCTTATTTTTGTGTACGTGTAGTATTGTCTGTGTATTTATGTGCTTCTATGAGGATGTGTGTGTTTGTGTGTGTACAGCGGCGTTCATTACTGGTGTCAATGCATATTCGGAGCTTCCTCAAGCTGAAATGAATCCCATAATTAATTGGAATTTACATTTTGGAGGATGTTTTACGGGAACTCAAAATGTCTTTGAATTTGTGACTGCAGCTGTATAATTGACAATACAAGTAGCTGATACAATCGTATGCACTAACAACAGGTACAGCTCTCAGCACTTCGCCTTAAACAAGCTGGTTAATATCAGTATAATCTAGCAGATCTCGGTTTGTAATTGATACAATATTTAGTGAAATCTGGCAATGGAATGCTTTTTGGTTTCTGTCTGTCTCTTTTCCTGTATTACTGTTCGTACTTCGGGGGCGGGATGTCAGGATTCCTCCACCAATTGTAAAATTCACCTTCTAGACGAGATAGAGAAAGGGGAGAGGGAACGTAAAAGTGGTCCAGAACCCTAAGAATTAGAACTTTAAATGTTGTATATGTTCGGGCTCAGTCTCGAGTCAGCCACTCCCATCTATTGGGTATTTGCCCGAGTACATACATACTGTACATACATACATACATACATGATGCATGCATGCATATATACATACATACCTATACATGCACAGATGATAAAATATCAACAAAAATAAAACTGGTTACCGGTAAATAAAATAATCAGCATGTGTAAAATCGGAAGTGCAGGGAACCAATATGTAAAAGACAGTACCGGTATAATTGATGCAGTGAAAGTTGAATGAGGGAGAACACTTACTAGGGCATGTGTCAGAAATGTTATTACAATTTGTACCGGTACCACCTTTGACTACAGACACGTATACACTAGTGTATGATAAACTTGTACAATGAACATTGAATCAGGGTAAACCATGATTCGGACATAACACAAAGGAATGTTTCAAAAATAGGTTATCAAAGTGTCTGAATTATTGAATAACGTTGATAACTCCTCTCCCTGCTGGTGAATGTACACGAATAGCACTGAAAGCAGTGAAGAGCCTGTATGAGGGTGCAAAGGTGGCAGTACGTGTGGAGAGTGAGCAGAGCGAGTTCTTTGACCTGAATGTTGGTTTGAAACAGGGGTGTGTGATGTTCCCATGGTTGTTTACTGTATATATGGATGGAGTCATGAAGAAATACTATCAAGAGCAGTGGATGTTGGTATATCGCTGAAAAAGGGAGGGAAATGAGTGGAAGCTACCTATACTGCTGTTTGCGGCTGATACAGTTCTGATGAGTGATAATGCATGGGAGTTGCAGGGTCTGGTAAATGAGTTTAGAACAGTGTGCGAAAAACGGAATTTGAAGGTAAATGCGGGGAAGAGCAGAGTTATGGTCTTCGAAAGGGGTGAAGTCACAGAGTGTAAGGTGAAGCTGAACGGTCAGGCTATGAGATCGTCAACTCTTTTAACCCGGGAACTGCGGGAAGACTCTTAAGAGTTCCCCCGGCGGACTGCGGGAAGACTCTTAAGAGTCAGAGAAAAAAAAAAACTTTAAACATCGAAAAAAACAAAAAAAAATATTTTATAAATTTTTTTTTTTTGCCCCTGGTCCATGCAAAATATCACTCCTCTACCTCTTCTCCCTTCCGCTCACTTTCCTCCCCTCCCTTCAGTTATCACCTATTTGGCCTGTTATTTCCTTATTTCGTGAGGTATATTTTCATGTTAACATTAGCCGAGTTGCAAGCAGGGCATTGGCATCCACTGTTCAGCAAGCGAGTGCGAGAGAGAGAGAGAGAGTATCGGATCTACTGTGTCTCATGGCCCTTGGGGGAATTGGCCGGGAAAGCAGGTTTGCCTCAACCCATACATTATACAACTCGCGGCCTGTATCTCCGATTTTGACCATCCAAAACGTCTTGTTTTCACTCGTTTTATTGTTGTTTCAGGTTAATACCTTTATAAATCAACCCATAATAGGCGTGTATGGCTAAGTATTAATGCTCTATTATGGTAAAAAAGTGAATATTTTTAGTGATGGAAACACCTCAAATACATGCGCACAGGCACGACGTTTCTAATTACCCCCATGCGCACTGTGTTAGTTAAGTATCGGGGCAGTGTGTTGAGTAAAGATGGGACTATGGAGTGAAGAAGTGCGGGAGAGGGTACAACAGGTGGAAGATGGTTGTAGGAACGCTGAAAGCAGTAACAAAACGGTGGCTCGGCCAACTTCCTAGCAGGGCAGATGTGCACACGTATCTTTTGCCGTCAGTCAGTCTAAAATCAGAACTTTCCAAACGGAGTCCCACAAGTATCCGTTCTATCTATCGCCCGCACTCTTCCAATTCTGTACATGCACGATATAACTACGACCCAATCACGCCCCAAATAAACTTAGCCCTCCTAGGCAGATGACATAACACTCACATGCACACACCATGACCCAAAAAGAGCAACAGATCTCCTTCAAACCCTATCTCAACAGCACATACACTGGCTTGGTGCCGCATACAAACAGACTTAATCTAGCCCCAGCCACAATCCACCGCAACCCTGCTCACAAGTTGGACAGGGAGAACACAAATACATCCCTCAACTCACCCATAAAACAACACACCCCTAACGACATACACACACACCCAAAATCCTAGGAGTAACATATGATACTCATAATGACGAGTTTCAAACAGCACACCACAAACATTAAAAAGAAACTGACTAACCCAGAGTCCTTCACGCCCTCAGGTCAGCTTGCTCACACACAAATTTGGACACAACCAAAGAACCTACCACCCACAGTATATAAACAATACATAAGATCCAGTGATGGAATACGCAAGCCCAGCCGGGCTTCTAACCTAGCTGAAAACACATCATACGACTGTTCTGACTATTCAAAAACAAAGCCCTGAAGATGCATTACAGGCTGCACAGCTACTGCAACCCACAGATCACCTACATCCAGAAACCAAAATCCTCAAAGTCAAAGACCATCTGGACATGAGAGTCCCTCACTTCCTGGCAGCAGCCTCCACGAACCAAGACCACCCACTAAACTACATTGGCAACACACCCACCAGACACCAAGAAATATCAAAACACACGCCCAGCACACGGTATCACACACAATTATTGTCCCCTCTCCCTCCCTGCCCACCCCGAACCAACTTTCCGAAGCACATCCATACTCATATTCCTCACACGATCCATCGCCTCACTTCACAGACAACACACAGCTGTCTGCCCGACCTCCCGAAATCCATCCTTCCGAATCCTCCCTTCCTCGCGAGGACAGAGATCCCCTTGGCCAGTCTGAGATGCGGACAGCCATCCATCTCTCCTGATCTATCCAGAAGAGACTGGATGCCTCCGGTGTCTCTCCTGCCCGGGATGTAACACAGCACCCCATACCATTAAACACATCACTAGACGACTGCATTTCACACAACCACTTACCGCCAACAACACAATCTAACACTCAATGAGAGCTCTGTGGGAAAGCCCGATCGTGGCCATGGCCTTTCCTCAGGGACTCGGGGCGGCTGTTCGGCCAGGCATCTTAGGGAACAACAACAACCACAACAACAAGAAATAGTGTTTTCATTATGGAAGTGACTAAGTCCTTGCATGACAGTGTGGTAATCCCGGCACTGACTTAAGGCCGCGTCATACAGAAGTCCGACGTCGGGCGACCTACTCCCGAACAGGATGACTTGCCAAAAAAAATCAAATTTCAGAAAGTTCCGTGTGATTCGGGTCAATCCGGCCAATGATCTTGTTTGTTCTGGGGAAGTTCTGGGGATGTTCATTGGTGCAGACGAATATCTTGTGGGTCGGCCAGAAGTTAATGCATGCCGTTAACTTTTGGCCGATATTCGGGTGTAAAAACCGTTAAAAAATTGTCGGCTCTCATTCAGGTTATGGTCGGCTTACATTCGTGTTTACGTTTCTTTTGTTTCCGGGTCCGGTGTTTCTGATGTAACTTTCATTGGCGAAGTTAACAACGAACTACCCGAACGTGAGCCGACCATAAGTCGATAATAACCCGCATCGTATGAATATAGGGAGTAAATTAAACCGAATATCAGCCGAATGATAGACGATGCTACTCGAATAAAATACAACAACTTTTCCCCAGCTAAAAAGATGAATAAGGCAAGATCAATCTGGTCTATTGACTATATTGGCAAGAACACAAGTCGAATTACACGAATACATAGGATCACAACTCGAATTTCCCCCGAGACAACAGCAGAATCAATCGAGTCTGTGT
The DNA here is from genome assembly GCA_032716605.1 of Paralithodes platypus. Taxonomy (NCBI): domain Eukaryota; kingdom Metazoa; phylum Arthropoda; class Malacostraca; order Decapoda; family Lithodidae; genus Paralithodes; species Paralithodes platypus. Next base: position 13,266,710 of record CM064493.1, on the reverse strand, counting down.
CGGGTGGTACACGTGGGACCACGTGGGAAAACCCGAGCCACGCCGAGAGGTGCACACGACACAGCAGATAGAGAGAGGAGCGAGGCGCGATTGCACACAGACACGGAAGGAAATGCGAGGCGAATCGTACGCTGGCAGCCACGTGCACGGGCCCCATATATAGCTGCCGGAGCTGGCATCGGTCTCACAACCCTCCGCACAAGTTGTCCCGACAAGTTCTTCGCCCTCTCGACCAACACAGCAACCACCAAGATGGGCAAGGGCGACAAGCTACCACGTCGCACACCTACCAGGAAGGCCAAGGAAGCATGCAGAGCCTTCCATGTACCTCTTCGCCTCCCAGGAGCCGCCGGCAGCAGAATGGGAGGGGATCGGTTGATACATATTTCATCAATCTCTGAAGGGAGTTACGAAGAAACTGATTTTCAATCAGGACAAACCCTTCCAGAGTCACAGGACCTCACCCACATGGAGTCACTTCCCATGCTAAAACGTCAACGGCATGAGCTGGTCCCCACTTTCCCTGCCTTAGGAGAGACGCCATCCCACAACGTGGATGAGGATGCTACCGCCGACCCCCAACCCTAGTCGCCAGGAACGCCACCCACGCCGTCCACCCGAGCCAGGCCCCTCCAATGCCCATCACGTCAAGAAACCAACGCCCGCCTGCCCAGAACAGATATCTCGAAAAGAAAGCGTACATACGCCATCCTGCCTGTGAAGGATGAAGTCGCTGTTTCCGCGTTGTAACCGGGGGGAATGATTTCTTCTATAACAAGAAACTCAGGGCTCAGCGCGACAGGGACATCCGGGATCGGGCTATGACCAACAAGGCCGCGGAACTCAATTTTACAGGTTGGTTGAGTGCAGTTGGTTGCGTATAATTAAAGTGGCCATATGCAAAATATATGATTGTTGTCCAGTGGTACAAAGTGCCGTCTACAGTGTTGAATGTTTACTGTCACATCTTGTTATTGACGGTCCAATTTTTATAAAGTGCCATCTACAGTGTCGATTTTTTAATGCCAAAATCTTGGTATTTACTGTGTGCTTACTGTTTGCTTACCTGTGATGTCAAAAGTGTGAATAAAGAGCTTCCATTTCTGATACTGTATATCCTCGGCGGCGCGTTTTGATAGTACATTTGTTATCTTATTTGTGTAAACAGTGCTTTATACTATAGGTTTTATATTCCAGTTGACGTTCTCAGGCAAATGGATGGAGGGAATGCGGACCAGGTATGTGAAACTGATGGAGCTGCCCTCAGTTTCTGTTGACACATGAGCTTACCGAGATGGAGACCTGGATAGTCCATGCCTTCTCCTTTCTACGAGCCTCACCTCGTGAAGCGTTCCCCCCAGGAAGCGCAAGGTACGTTTTATATTACAACAACTTAGAAATATCTGCTAAAACAATAATAAAACATGGGAAAGGACAGTAATAGGTCGAGTATAATTTTTCAACTTATGTTTGTATATTTACAATAATCATAACATACAAGTTCCCATACAACATTACATAGTTATACATGATTTTGTGTTAAGTTATATGGATCGGTCACACTGCATGAAGTATTCCAATTGTCAGAAACATTGTATTTACATTTGAAAATAATCAACATATATAATCGAACTATAACCACTGATTCCGCCACATTATGACTCCATATTTTATATCACAATTTCACATGTTTAGGTGATAAATTGTTCACCTAAGCATTAACATAATTGAAATAGTTATTACATATTTAATTCCTTTTATAGAACATAGTAGTTAAATCGGAGAATATCAGGAACTACAATAACTCTTTCCCCAATATTATGACTCAATATCTTTTGTTAAAATTGCATTTCACGAGTAATTGTCACCATTATTCTGATAAACTAACTGCCCCATAGATTTCCCCAGAAGTACAAAAAAGAAAGGAGGTTCCCTTCAACCCGTGGTCAACCCACATCGCTCCTACGGCTGCGGAGGAGCGGGCCGACGACCCCTGTCGGAGGAGACGTCGCAGGAGGCGTCACAGGAGCCCGGTGTCCCTCCCACCACCCAGGAATCAACTCCCTACACATCCACGGGCCGTCGCCGCACCAAAGCGCCTACGGTTGATGCCATGGATAGCGAACCTGTACGACAAGGTAAATATTAGTATTATTTAACTTAACCATCGAATTCTTCTCATCAGTACTATTTTTAATGTGACTATTCTGTGATTTCATACTGACACGTATATTTTATCAGAACTGGAGACGGAAAAAGACATCACTATTATTCGGTTTGCATACATTTCTTTTCATGCACGTCTCAATATTCATAAAGGTCCCCAATACATTCTTGACTTGAATTTATGGTCGTCTTCATTATTACTGGATCCAATAATAGTCATATGGTCCCCAATACATTCGTCACTTGAATGTATTTCTTCCTTTATGAATTAATGGTAAACAGTTTAATATTCTATGCTCCCCAATACATTTGGTCACCTGATATTTATGTCTTCTTCATGAATTCAAGCTAAACCTTTTTGCCCACAGCTACGACCAAGGGAGACGTACCTGAACGAGCTCTTCACAACAGGTGGAGATGCGACGAAGAAGGCAGCGACCCCAGCCCAACAGCATTCCCTTAAACTCTTCCATCACTATGTCCAGGACCACCTCTCTCAATTCAGAACCTTCACTTCTCGACCATTAACCAGGATGGAATTAATGCGCTTTCACACAGGCCCATGCGTGCCCACAGCCGTGGGACAGGCCCCCTCGCACGGGTGGTTAATCTTGACGGAGAGCCCCAAAACCCACGCCATGGGTCTTCCAAGCCCACCCCTCACAACACCCAGCATAACGTCTACTAAGAGAACCTGCAACCTCCCAGGATAGGCCTTCCTACTACCACGGTGGAAAGAAGATCGGGGACGACCTGAAGCCAATCCAGTGGATATGCACAGGCCACACACCCCAAGGATGGTTTGAACAATTTTCACCCGGGTTTGTCAGTAGGATCATATATTATGATATAATATCTTATTATATATTATTTCATATTATGATATTATTATATATTTATGATCATATGGTCAGTGAGGAATATTACCTAATATTCTTAATTGCTTGTGGGTCAGTATAGATAACATTGTGGTGTAACTTGCTCATAAGTTCCTCAATATTAATGTGGTGTAACTTGCTCTTGCCCATCATTTCCATATTACCTAATATTCCTATTTGATTGGGGGTCAGTATAACTAACCTTGAGGTGTTTACCTTGCTCATAAAGGTGTCAATATTAATTTGGTGTAACTTGCTCTTGCCCATCATTCATATTACTCAATATTTCCTAAGTCATTTTGTTGGTCAATCTATATAGCACTTATGGCTAATAACTTGATCTTATTACTCATCATGTTTATTAAAATAGAATGCAATTGGGTCTAATAACTTGCTCTTATTACTCATCATTTATAGAAAAATATGTTGCTATTCTTGTTGGGGTCACTATTCTACACCACAATTATTAGTGAGGGCTGTTTTTGGTGTGGCTGTGTCTATAAATAGGGTGCTAGTTTATTTTTTACTTGGTCTAAACCTAATAGTCATAGTTGTGTGGGGGCAGGATGGTGGAAACCATGGATTCGTGATATTGATATGTACAAAATATTATGCTAGGTAGTGTATATAATATGGGGGCAATAATGAGTGTATTTACATAGAAAACAAAATTGTAAGCTGTTTGGATATTGAACAAATATATATGGTTTAGTAGTATATAATATGGTGGCAAGGAGTGTATAAATATATAAACATGATTCGTAAGCTGTTTGAATATTGAATACAATGATTATGTATATATGATGGTTCTACTTTTCCTTTTTATACAATACAATGACTAATAATGATTATGTGTATATGTTGGTTGTAATGTTCCTTTTTACACAATACAATGTGTACTAACAATATTTACACAATACAATGAATATGGGGAACATGAATGGAGGATATTAATAGTTTTCTAAACAAAACAAGAGTTTATGTTAAATGGAATACATAATACAATATTGAGGGGCTAAATTAATTTAGCTTGACGTTTTCAAAAGCTAATGATATCTCATTATACAAGAGAATAATTTATGTAGACTGAATACATAATACAATATTGAGGGGATACATTTATTTAGCTTGACGTCTTCAAACGCTAATGATACCTCATTAGACAAGAGAAAATTGTATGTAGACTGAACTCATAATACAATATTGAGGGGCTAAATTAATAAGCTTGGCGTTTTTTAATGATAAGGAAAACTCATTATTATAAGAGATATACTAGAGATGCTAGGAAACTATAATATTCAGAATAAAAATAATTTACATCTTATTTATGATAGTTGCAGATGAACTAGAAATGTGACCGGAATAATTTGGTAATCATGACAGTCTAATAGGTCTGGCATATCAATTAGGTTGGGCATGGATTTATGGGGAATAATTGGAATGGCAACTTACCTGTTCAGTTTTGAGGTGCCTGCCAGGGCAGGCGCTGTTCTGGCCGGCTGTAGTATTCTGCCAAGTAGTCCCTGTGAAGTTTGGCAGTGGCTGGTCCCCTCTGCCGCTGCAATGGTTGTAGTCCATCCAAGGGGTCCCTGCTCCAGTCACCTTGTTCAACGTTCTCCTGGCGCTGAGATGCTTGTCCTTGTTGTCCTTGGCGTTTGTCTATGAGGAGATTGTAGAGTATACAGGACACGATGACTACCTTCTCCACGGTGGTGGGCTGAATGTTCATGGTTGTGAGGAGACACCTGAAGCTGAACACCATACTGAACTCAATTAGTTTTCCAGAACGCCCCAGCCAGCAGTCCCTCCAAAGTAAACGTAATGAAGCCATATAATGCTTATCTTCTGATCTAGCTACTATTTCCAATTGGGGTAGAGAAAACCTTGTTACATTCAATGCTTCCAAAACTCAATTTATCCACCTTACAACCCGTCAGG